>JAUCMT010000043.1:7905757-7920848 GCA_032357475.1 Enteromius thamalakanensis | reverse complement strand
ATACACCAAAACAAAAATGGCTTTCCTGATCAAGCCATTGCGTTCAGATTAAGTACGGCAGAATATAGTGATGTAATTACATAACACTGATGTCCACAGCAATGGAAACAGTACACTCACTAAATCAAGTTTAAATAAACTAGATTCTTATAATGCAATTTTCTTATTTGTTTTGTGAAATATTATCATTACAAATATTTATTTATCTTTTATATATTTTTACATTGTATTTACTCCTGTGATGACAAAATTCTTCATGACATCACTGACATGAATGACATCATTCATCATCGATCTTCAGTATCACATGATTTTTCAGAAATCATTCTAATATGCTGATTTGCTTTTGCATTATCATCTGTGATACTTAACATTTTTGTGAAAACCATGTTTTTTTTTAATGAATAGAAAGGAAAAAGGGCAGCTTTTTAATCAAAATGTATGCTTGTGAACAAAGTTTATAAATGTATTAATTAAATGAAACCCTGCGAAGTCTCATACAGGCTTAAACTACATACGTAATGAAACTTTTACATAACTATTAGAATACAATCTGAACATTTAGGAAAATAAAGACTGATATAATAAAGATAACATACCAATCCTTCTAAATTAAAACAAATGTACTATGTTAAAAATCAATACTCCTGGTCAGTTGAGGCTGAAGTATAAAAATAAACATTGCAGCATATTAAATATTGATGCCTGCAGACCCAGAGTTACATAACCCTTCTTAAACTAGACTAATCCTCATTCAGAAATGAATTCTGCGAGCTCTGCTGTCACCCACACGGTTTGTGTTTGAGCTCTCAGAACCCAGGCGTTTCTCTCACACTTGGAGGTGTGAGGAAGCGATGTGAAAGTCATGCTTGCGTCAGGAATACTTTACCTGAGCTTCGGAACAAGTCCTGTGGGGTGCTCATACTTTTGCCTGCGCCTAGAAAGGAACATATTCTTCAATATGATCCGAAGAGCACAAAACAGGCCTTTCTATAGCTGACATTCACACAGTAAGCCAATATACGAGCGTAAACTACACTTAGGTAAAGCAATCAGCAGCTCTGCGACAGCAGGCACACATAAGCCCAATGAGGTGCAGCCACACAGAAGCAGCAGGATTAGTGGAATATTATGGAGGTGGAAGGAGCCGTGCGGTACATCAGCAGGAGGACATACAGAGGAAAGACCAGCACAGACAGCCATATTGGACGCCATCAGCTAATACTTTTTTATTTAATACAACAAAAGGAAAAAGGAAGGAAATGCAGTATGCTTAATGGCTTTATTCATTAAACATTGGCAGTGCTTAAATCTGCATTGCTTCTAATTTGAATAAAACCTGAGTTGGCTCACAGTCATGTCTTTAGAAATAACCAACTCTCATTGGAGATGAATTACGTTAAGTTGTTGCAAATTGCTGTCAGTGTGAACACCCCTGAAATAAAGGGTTTACTATGACCACAGTCTATTAGGTGTATCTTCTGGTCTTTAAGAATTACAGTAAGAACCAGGGCATGGGAGTTTAAGAAGTCCATAACCCTTCTTAGTCTCTTCCATTCACAGGCCGCAGCAAGTCTTATCCAACCAATCTTAACAACCATCACCATATTAATGTTGGCTACAAACATGGAAGAAAATCTACAATTTAAGGGATTTGAATGAAAACTAGTGCTTTCATTTTTCAAAGCCTGAACGTGTTTGATTTTTTTTTTATTCTCAGATTTTTTTATTTTTAGCGAATTCGTTTTATTAGCAATTTTATTAGTATTTGTATATATTTCTATTTAGCATTCATTTGTTTTTATTTTAGTTTTGTACTTCAACCAAAATGTCTCAATTTAAATTTATATATTTTTTTTCCGTTTAGGTTTTTCCATTTAAAAGTGATATAATATTTCTTTGTAATTTTTAAAAATTTATTTTAATTATTTAAATATTTAATTACTAATCTAATTATATATCTTTTTTAAATTACGACTCTCTCTGTGACAGGTTGGAATAGCCTGAAACTAAATAAATTAATAAATAAACAAAAGTCTGTGCCCCATCATATACAACATCACTTTCTAAAAAACGGTCAATTCTGACTGTCCAAAATCTCCACTGTCGACTTGTCGACTGGAAATTTGAGAAAAAATCTGTGCAAACATTATTACTAAATAAGTAATGTTTGAAGAATTGAATCCAAACACATGCAGTCTTGTCAATGTTAGCGGGATTTCTTCAAGACTGGAGGCACTGCCTTGTCCCCTTCCTCAACAGAGGAGCGTGAAACGAGGGTAGGAGCGACTACAGGGGTCTGGCACAAACACAGAAGCCATGGGGTCAGTGAGCTGACAGCGGTAAAGCCACAGTGAAGTCTTTACCTGATGAGTCAAAACTGACAGACATGCTAAGTGGGCGCATTACTGTGAGAAAGAGGCAGAGGTTATGGATGAAGAGAGTGGGAGGAGAAGATAAATAAAGCCATGGGTTAAAACAAGGCATTAAATGTAAATGCATTTAATGTTAGATATAAAGAATGCTACTCTGTAACTCCATTAATAAACAGGAACATAATTCAACAACTAAGCAGCCAAACAACAGGTGATTTCTATAAGGATCGAAAAAGAATAAAATGCATTTTTATCATTTTATCCTATCAAATTTAATACTTAAAACTTGCACATCTACAGTACAATTCATATTACAACGGAGGACTGATGAAGCTTTCTGACAACATATAATGTATATCACATTCACACAACCAATGGAATACAATTAACGTTTTACACTGCTTTAGTGTAAAAAATATGTATTTATTTATAATGCACTAGTAAAAATGTGAGAAACATAAATACACTGAAGTCCAAGGTCTTACATAATACGTACAATATGCATTTATGCTAATCTGCTTTAAGTTTTAAAGGTTTATAGACTGTATACATTGAACTTTGTCTCTTTAGGGATCTGGAAGAAACAACAGAGTCTTTTCACCACACAAACTGATAATGCATACGTGCAAACCTTAAGCTTTACTAAGTCTGCTGTAACCGACTCAAATCTGGAACATTTATCCAACATGGATCAGTCCGATATAATGATCGCCAGCTTTGTGCTTGTAAACTGCACAAGCATCCACACAAACATCCTAGAGGTCTTTGCATATAAGGGCAAGCTTTACTTTAAACCTCACAATCTTTAACTATTGAGTCCTAAAGCAAAATACCATCATGAGACCAAATCTCAGGGCAAATCCACAACGGTATGTACATTCTCTATAACCTTGTAAATGTCAATGGCCTTGATGAATTAAATGGCTTGTAACAATGTGGATGTATGTTTTTAAAAACATACAGTATCAATCCAAGGTGAGAAATGTGATTAGAGATTTACGGCTGTAAATAAAATGGGCGGCACAGAGTTAGACTACAGACACTGTTAGTGAACAAATGGTTGAGTGTAGCACAAGCAGCCATGCATGAGATTGACTCACTGTCACACATCTGTACTGTTGTCTGACATGACCTGAGGTCAATCTCTAACACATTCACACATACTCACCTCCACATGACTGATATACTTGATATATAGGTTAGCTAACTGGACATGAAGCTGGCTTTGTGTGTAAATACAAGCTATTTAAAAGAAACAATGTATACTAAATATGAATAGAATGCATTTGGAAAATATTTGTGCACAGGACAATAAACAGACAAGATGTCTATGCAGAGTTACAAGAATAATCACAAGCAGTCAAAAACTTGGACATACTTGAATAATTTGGTTCTTAAAACCCTTTATATTTGCAATAATTATTGTTCTTTTATTATTATTGTACAATGATGACAAAAGTGTATAATAAAGATAATTAGTAGTAGTAGTAGTATCAACTATTTCAAAATTATGTGCAATATTTCCCACATTTAAAACTTTAAAAAAATATTTATGCTTATACTTAATCTTTTAAAAATGTTTTTTAAAAAATGTCTACATAAGATTTAAAATGTAATAATAAGATTAATATTTTTAAAAGATTATTAAGTATTATTATAATTACACAATGAGAACCAAACGCATGCATTTTTTTATAATAGTTGAATAAAATAATAATATATAATATTAATAATTTACACAGACATATATAAACTCACACTATTTATTTTTACTTATTTTATATTTTTTTAAATATATAATTTTATATTTACTGGTCCCATACACAATTCTTGTAAACAATGTGTTATTTCATAGTTATAAATGTCTTATTATTGTAACATATATCGAGTACATGTCCCTAAATTTAAGACTGCTACTGTACATACTGTATATTACCAGACTGACGATTTGATAGATGGATAAATAGATAGTTTGGGATTTTAGGTAAATGAAGTGCATGAATGCATAAGAATCTGTGTGGTTATGAGAGCGTGTGTGATATTGTGCACTAACCGAGTCGACTCCTTCGGATCATGTCAGGTGAGACGGGCCTAAGCTTTCTCTCCGACCGAATCTCTTCCAGGATACGTTCATGAAGACTGGGAGGTCTATGAGGATGAGGCTTGAGCTTACGAGCAGAAACCTTAAAGCACATTCAAACGAACACATGCACAATGATTAACAGGTTTGTGTGAAACATTTGTATTAACATCAGCATCACTCCAGCTCACATATGACCAAAGGTAAGCATGTTTGTGTCTGCTCTCATGCTTACAGGATTCAGTGGAGGTCTGGAGCGAATGAACTCCAGTATGATCTCGTGAGCGCTCTTCTTTAACCTTGGAGGAATGTCACCATTGACCTACAGCGGAAAGAAGGCACAGCAGGGGTCAAATCTTCTTAGATATGTTGCCTTCGAACTAAAACCTAAAGTCTGTGCCATTTGAAAGAATGCAAAGGACGCATCAACATGTGTCCTGTCTAAAGAACGCATCAAAATAATATCAATGACAGCTATGGTCTATGTCAATGCATTAATAACTAGAAGCAAAGGTGTGGTAGGTGAACAAAATCTAACGTATTACCTCACTCAATTCAAACTGGCCGATCATGTAAGGTTTTGACTCTGACGTGGCATCTCTCTTAAAGTTTTGCAACCTTATACGACTATTTCTAAATCGTAACCTCAAGCCCTCTTGATTTAAGGTCTTCAGTGTCATTCACTTGATCCAGTTCAACTCTATAAAAGCTTTTTCTACCACGCAGCTTTAGAAATAAGCTTGCTTGACTCCTGATAAGCAAAGTAAACATTGTTATGGTTTATGATCTCTGCAACATACAGCAATAAAAGTGAACTGTTTACCGCACTGTTCGTACAAAGGGAAAAATGACTCATGCTTGTTTGTTCTTGGAGAAATTCAAAAACAGATTCGGATTACGTTGACATTACCCAATATAGAAGTAATTTAACGCATGTGCACGCTCACCATCACTTTGCGAAGTTTATAGCGTTTAGAGCGGATGTCGTCCATGAGCATCTCATAAGGCGTGAGCTGGAATTCAATGGGTAGAGGGTTATACTGACGCTCCTGGACCTTCTTCAGCTTCACACCGTGTCTCAGGTCCCTCATCACCTGCACCCAAAACCGTGCCTGTGGAAAATATACACAACACATAGTTAGCCATGACATTTGACCCTCCAGAACCAACAGCGCAGAGTCTGAATGCATTGAAGGGTAACACTCCAAAATGAACATTTTGCCAATAATAACTCACCCTCATGCACCCTCGTTTCATTCAAATTCAGAACACAAATTAAGATATATTGTGGCAAGCCTAACAGACAGCAATAGAATGAACACAATCAACATCCAGAAACATAGCAAGGAGATCGGTAAAATCAACCATAATTTTACAAAGCTGCAAGAATAAATTTCATATGCTAAGGAAACAAAAATAACAACTTTATTTAGCAATTTGTCTTCTCTGTGCCACCATAACGCCATTTTGGATCACTGAACGTAAAGATTGTATGCTCGTCTGTGTCAGTTGCACCACATGGATACGTTTTCTATGTTTATTTACACTTTGAACTAAAATAACATATCCATATGGTGCGGCTGACACAGTGTGCTATTTGCATTCAGCGGATTTTCTCCAGAATAGCGCTTCGGTGACAGATTGTTAAATCAAGGTGTTACTTCTCTTTCCTTAGTGTACAAAAAGTAATTTAGTAGTTTGTGAAATTATGGTTAAACCCCTGATGTCACATGAATTATTTTACCGATCTCCTTGCTATGTTTGTGGTAGTCGATCGTCTTATTTCCATTGCTGTCTATGGAGGGTCAGAGAGCTCTCAGGATGCACCCAAAATATCTTTATTTGTGTTCCGAAGATGAATGGAAGTTTGGAACAATATGAGGGCCAGTAAAATTTTCATTTCGGGGTGGAGATACTCTTTAAACACTGTTATATTCAGGAGAACTGCTTTTACCCAGTCAGCGTTCTGCAGCTCATTCAGGTCTCTAACCGGCTCCTCTGTTTCTCCTTCCATCCTCCGTAAATTCTGAAAAAGACAGAAAAGAGGCTGTTAAAATCCTGAAGAAGGTCTACAAACAGCCATTATATATATCTATGAATAAACATGTAATTTCTTTGATGTTGGATGTGTAAAATGACAGATTGTCCTCAGTTTGGGGTCAAATAAGAAAAAGTCAATGTCATTTTATCCATCGTGGGTCTGGCTTGTGTGTAAATCCATTCACTCTCATGTGACAGACAGTCCCAGTAAGCATGCCAATATTAAGGCTTGATCAATATGCAGCTAATGCAGTCTTTAACTACCCACTAATCCACTAGCAAAAAGTCATTTCCTCACAGGGTTGAAGTTGGGACAACGGTATATATGATAGACACAATGTTTGTTTCACTTGCACTGATTAATTGACAAAAACATGTTCAGTAAACGTCAGCAGAGGATATATTCATCTTGTTTGCTTTGAGTGGTTCAACATTAATGCCAAAACAAATTAGATTTACCATTACAGGACAAATAAAATCGTGCATGATTAAATTTTGAGGTTTTTTCAGCATAGACTTTGAATTATGCAAGTCAGGCTTATGGTAAGAACAGTAAATCATTCTTTTGCTGCTGCCTGCTTATTAAATCCCTTTAGAAAGCTTGCAGTCTCCCTCAGAACTCAAAGTGAGCCCCCTCTTGGGTTTACCCTGCCCTGATGCGGATTTAGCACGAATTAACAAAAACATACACAACTAATAACATATGAGCAGAAGGAGTCTGACATCTTAATGCAAACATGACTGTGCTGCTTCACAATAAGGAACACTTTATTCATGCATGAGGAAGAAAAAGAAACACAGACACAAGGGGAAAAAAAAAATAATCATCGGAGCGAGTCTATTGTGTCAATCTGGCGAAGATCAAAAGAACCGCACAACTGATTTTTCCTGTCCCTTTTCACTCGCTCCCTGCACTCCTCTCCTCTAAAGCTGGGCTGATTACTTCTTCCACATTCTGGAAAAGTGCTATGCTGCAGGGTTTAGCTCCAATCTTGACCTTACATACCTGTATGTAATATTCAACTGCATCTTTTATTACTCACCAGTAATATGTACTTCGCTAATGTTATTTCACACCTTTATGCTAAAATGTGAAAATGAGTATTTATTTATAAGACTAAATTCTAGTTCACGACTGAGCTGACCAGTTCTATGACCCAGCTACTTCTGCTTCATCCACCGACATGTGACCTCCACCCAGTGCTACTTGGTGCTGCTGGATTAGGTCTCCTTTTTGAAAGGAGGAGGAGCTAGAGTATAGACAGCAGGTTAATGCAAACTAATGCCTCTGAAAGAAAGAACACTTTCAATGGGATAAGGCTCATATTACATGGTGTTCACATGCCACTTGATTACATGTTACAGTTTAAACAGCCACACTCTGTACTAAAGAGGGATAAATACTGGGCCAATCACAGAGCAATCACTTTAAATACAGATTCTTATGAACCCTGTAAAGGTTAAGGGTTACACAACACAACAATTCACGTGTGTATTATGAATTCTGAACAGGGTCAGTGTTTTTTCACAGCAGTGATAAAATAGCACTGTAATATTTATATATAATACATAATAGGCTATATTATTAATTTTAAATGCTGATTTTGGAATAGTTACTTTATATAAACAAAAAAATAATTAATAACAAAAAAAGGTCTCTTGCACACTAAACAGTTGCTTAAGGTTGCTTAATAATGAAAACTTCTTCAAGTATTGGCATGTAAAATAATTGCCAACTACAATTTCAGAATGGAAAAAAAAAGTTTCTGCATGACTTGATGGGAACATTCAGCCTCTGTGTGGTGTTCAAGGCATGCATCCAGTGGAAGGTATGAGGGCCATGTTATATGCAAATATTGTTTTTAAGAGTTAAAGAGTAGCATCTCAAATCCTCATCATAATATTACCATGTCGTAAGAAGCAAAAACACTTGTGTGTTAATAAAATTTTCCCAAAATTTTTCCCAATTATCCCAAAAAAAAACAGTATTTACCAACCTACAGTAAAGAACCTAATATATTTAAGATGTTATTTAAGTTGAGACAAGTCGAAAAATATACAAAAACCTATAATTCATCCTTAATAATTCAAACTTCTATTAACAATAAAATAGCTTTTCAAAAAGCACACCTTTGCACCACATTTTATCCTAAAGGATGCATGCTAGTACCTTAAAGGTGTACCTACATTATTAGAAAAATCTAATGCAAAGGCTCTCTACTGACACTTTTGTGTACAAACATATACATATATACCCATACCTCAGAAAATATATATTAATTAATTGACTACTTATGCAATTAGAAAGGGATTATAGAATGATTAAATGCTAAAGGGAGATAGCACATCTTTGTAAATCATGTGATTGTACAGTCTCTGCTGAAACAAGTGCATGACAATGTGTTGGGTAATAAAGCACTGGTTTCAATCCACCTCCACAGCCCACAGTCTATTTATGAGTCACTTGCGCTGTCAGCCCACTAATTCTATTCAAGCTGATAAACACTCACAGCATCATGCTTTTAGTACTGTAGCATACAGCTGTTTTGATTTATTTTAATCCTGTAAATATCTTTTTTGTGTCTTAAGAGGGTCATTACCTCTTTGGCACTCTTGATCTTCTCCAGGAAGGTGCGTAGCTCCTTGGTCTCTGCGTACAGGGCTCGACATACGGCCTGGTAATGGTTGGGCACATCTGATGGGCTGGGAAGGTGAGATGTGCACAGCTGGAGAAAACAAGGGAAAACAGTGAGATGTACATAACAAAAACATTTTCAAAAAAAGAAAAAAAAAATTGCACTAAAAAAAAACAAATAAAAAAACCTGCACACTACCAAACCTTGCAACAATAATTTAATGACAATGTTTCAGGCATATTCAAACATACAAATGCAACCTAAATCATATTAAAATTACATCATGACCAATCACCTGTCAGCATGAATGATGAAGAATTATTTAATGTGATGTTATAACATGTGCATATATATATATATATATATATATATATATGATGTGTGTTTTGACATGATTTTTGCATATGAGGGAGTGGAGTTTTTGAGGTATTCAAAATATTTAAATAATAATAATAATAATAATAATAATAATAATAATAATAATAATAATAATAATATATATATATATATTACTTACCCCACTGGCAGATAATTTTATTAGTTTTAAGCAAAATGCATTTAATTTAAGTCATTCTGCTCTAGTAAAATTATCTTGATTTAAGAATTCTTAAATATTGTGACTAGAAACAGGACATAAACACTAAGTAAAATCAGCCATTTTTTGAAGTTTAATTGGTAATGATGTCATTTTGATGTGATTACGCTTGCATTTGAATATCTTAATATGAATGAAAAAGGTCAAGAGACCTAAACCTAGTCAACAACTTAATTTTTCTGTTAATTTTGCAAGTATTGGGCAAGACTTTTTTTTTTTTTACCTATTGTTTTGGTATGTATGTGTGTGTGTGTGAGTGTGTGTGTGCGTGTATGTATGTATGTATCTATCTAACTATCCGTCCCTTTAAGCTATTTTTTATTTATTATTTTATATCTTTTAATTACAAATATTTAAAGTGATTTATTTTATTGAAAAGAAACCTATTTATTTAAAATGTTAGCTTGATTTAAATAACTGTTACCTTTCATCAACTCACAAACCCCAGTTTAGGAAACTCTTCACAAGACTACTTTCTTGTGTGTGCAACCATCATATTATTATACATTAGTGCCCCTTAGACTGAGAACAAACAAAGAATCACAGAGGTAACTGAATGTTTAATTTTATTTCTTTCCCATTTGAATGTTGCTATAAATAAAAAATGCTCTAAATCATTCCACTGCTTTGGTCCATTCACGAGCAAATTGGTTACAGTACGACCACAAATCATTAGTAATTGTTCTGTTTGTCAACAAGTCTCTTTCCTAAAATAGCTGACTGTGTTTTAGAGGACAGAATGCATTTAAGGTCTCATCAGACTTTAAGAAAATCATCTTCCGAATCCGTCTGACAAGGTAACCCCAGCATTACACATTATATTTTGCCACATAGCTGAAAGCCAAACCCAAGGCTAGCATGCCTGTCAGGTCAAAATCAGGTCCATATAAAGTTCAGTTTCTCAGGTTTAATAGTTTGAGCATGACATGTATTTTTAAATGCACATTTGCGCCGACCAAATACACCTCCAACCGGCTTAATGACATTTTTCCCCACACCTTCCCTTGAGCCCTGCCCTCTTCAGGAATGTCTTACACAGCGCATAATCACCGTCCCCATGACGTGTTTGACTGAGGAATCATGCCTAACAAGAATATTGTCCACTCAAGGGAAAGTGAATACAACTTGGGGAAAAAAACCCTGCTAGACCAGACAGGAGAGAGAAAGTACGCAAAAATAAAAAACTATTAAAGGAGGATGTTCTATAGGAAGTTAAAGAAACACTGGAGGAAGTTCTTTTATTTTCCTATTCCAAAAGAAAGGGCTGAGATAATGAAAGAGGTACATGCCTCAAAGCTATATTCTCAATATATTCTCGTCCTCTTTATTTCTGTCAATCTATCTGTGTCTAAATACAGATTTTAAAAGGTTTCACCCGGTTCAGCTTGGAGAAATCTAATGTCACGGTTCGTTTCTGCGCTCAACCTCATCACTAAATTCGGAGACTGAAAGGAAGGCATGGAAGGACAGACATTATCTAACAAGTCCTGAAATGGTCCTGTAGAATAGTACTGTGAACCAAACTGACCGCAGGTTGCTCGTTTGTTTGTCGTTCAACAGCTTCCGTGGGTGTTTTCATGGTACAATTTAAATTCATGCTAATGTTAGTATCTGAGTGGTCTTAGTCTGGTCATATTCTTTCTTTCAAAAGTTTGTAAAGAGCTTCTCCATTAACGTATAGATAAATATGACTGTAATAACCGCTGCTGCTAAGTGAAGGCCTTTATGGAGTCTCAGGGTAATGCGTTACTGGAGTGGGCCTAAGGGAACAGCATAATGAATACCAGCTCAGAGAGTAACTCTCAGTAAATAACACTCAAACCGATCTTAAGAAAGAGCAGATTAACCCAACTCAGGATCTGTGAGGAAGATCTTGCTTCCCTAGATTCACACTACAAAATATTTGCATATATTAACATTTAAAATTCATTAATCAATGTATTACTTTATACGTGTGTGTGAATAAATTGTTATTAATATACAAAATACATTTAATTATAATCTTATTTTAACATTAATGGAACAAATTTATGAATAAAAATTAAAATTGTGCATTGTATCCCATAGAATGTATAATGCATTTAATGAACAAACAAATAACTGAATAAATATATCATTTTGATTTTTAAAAAGTATTCATAAATAACATTATTTTAAACAAATTGAAAAATATATTTTATTCAATTATAATGTACATTGTAATTTTGACAGGTTTTGACAAAAAATGTAAATTGTATCTCATACATTTTGTGTATTGTATAAATAAAATATAAAATTTTGAATTAATTTAGTTATCTAATACATAAAGTTAATTATATAATTATATAATTACTAGTTATATTTAAAAAAAGTAATTATTATGGATTGATTTTGGATTAATTTAAATTAAATTACATTAATAAATAAATAAAATTCAATGCATTTAAAATTATTATTTCAGATTTTACAGTATAGGCCTATAGTTAACCTAATTTGCAAACTGAATCACATACATTTTATTATGTAACTAAAAAATAAATACATTTATGGGATATAACCTGAGGATGGAAAAAAGGCTAAATTAAATAAAAACTAACTTTACAAAACATTTGCTAAAAAACACAACTGACAGGGTTATTGGTGGATTTAGTAACTGGCCAAATTGGCAAACACTTCTATTAAATCGTACAGCCTCTGACTGTTGTTGGCCAATGCCAATAATGACTAAATAGTCAATAATTGGCCTAGCCGATGTATAACGCACTATCAGTACTTACGGAAATGATGTCACGGTAGCCGCGAATATTGGAGACCTCTGTGGGTTCGTCCTCTCCCTCATCCTCTTCCTCCGTTGCCTCATACCCCTCATCGGAACAGTCTGTTTCTGTGTGTGCCATGTTGGTCATGAGGTCGATGAGCTGCTCCAGAGGAGGGCTGAGCTCTCTCTCCTCATGCTCCTTCAGGCCGTAATCCAAAGCCTTATAGATCATTATACCCAGAGACTCTATGATCTGTAACAAACACACACAATCACATTCATTAAGCAAGAATAAATAATTGTAAAATCATGACATCAGAAGCAACACGTGCTATGACATAAACCCCTATTTTACAACCCATATCATGAGCACTGATAAAAGGCATCAGAGATTAGCTCAAAAGCAAGAGAGAGTCAACAACCTCTTGGATAAGCCTCATTATAGTCTTATGACTCTCAGAGGCCTGCATGCTTTAATGGATGTTCACATTTGACAAACACTGGATATTTGGCTCAAACAGAGCTTGCCGATAATGCTCAGGCGGGCCAGTTTTGCATTCATGCCAGTTTTAAGTTTTCTGTATAATAAATTCTAAGAAAGAATTAATTAATTTATTTATTCATTAATGTGTTATTTATGCTAATTATATATTATGTGATAATATTAATAATTTTGAGACTTTATATAATAATGTGGATAAAAATGTCAGCGTCCCGAATCCCAGTTAAAAGACTCTCTCTCCCACTTAACTTTCTGTCATTTCTATAATGTCTTATAATAATAAAAGCAAAAACGGCAAAAAACTGCAACAATTTTATTATCTCCAACCACTTTATATTTTAAAATGACTCAAACTGGTATTAAAATGTTTAACATATTATTTATGTTCATATTTATTTATATTAAAAAAATTTTGACACATTATACAAAAAATTTTTATATAATATTAAATATTAAGTATGCTTTGGGCTTAAATAATTATTGAACTCAGTTTCGTTTAATAATAATTCAATTTAGTTAACTGTAAACACTGCTGAGTTTAGTAATTCAATTATTACAGTAGCTCTGCAGAAGACAGTAGCATAAATATTCTACTTAAGCCAGCTTAGTGTTGATTCAGTTTAGTTCAATAAATGCAAAATACATAAATTATAAAACAAGCTATAATTCACATATAAACAGCTCTACAGTTTTTTAGTCTAGCGTTGATTAATTTAAGTTTAATAGCAAACATTTATTCACAATAACAAATGTTAAGACATATATAGGCTATATGTAAACTTTCTTAAAATAGCTGCAATGTTTAGCTTAAGCCTCAGGACCAGTCAAAAGGAGTATCTTTCAGTGCATCCCATTTCCAGAGAAATATGAACCCGTGCAGTATCCCGACATGTGTCTGACTGCTTCTGGGAACAAAGATGCCCTCTGTTATCATATGAGCCATCAAGGAGTTGATTGACTGGCCTAGTGTTGTTTTGTACCAGTTCAATTCAATCATGTCAGAGTAAGTTCAGGCAGCAGGAGCGGATGTACTCGTGAAAAGCAGCCTGGGAATCATCACAGCTTGTGTTCAGGAGACTGACATGACCCGACGGCCAACGAGCAATCAATTAAACTTAACTAATACAATTGAGCTGCAAGAACAGTTCATGCAGAGCAAATGACATTATGCAATTACTGAAAGAGTGAGTGGTAAAACCAACTATTTTTTCATGCAAACCTATGGCAAACATCCCAAAACAGCAAAAAGATCAGGATTAGATCAAATAAGGAGAGGTATACCAAGAATCTATTTACAGATTTGTCTTTAACCCTTTGTCAATAAACTACTACTAGACTCAAACATGGTACAGAGAATTAATGATGTCTATAAAGGAGGTTATACGAAACATCTTATCAAGGACATAAAAACCAGTGTAATTATTGTTATGTAAGCGAGATGTCAAACAGATGAGGCTTTGCTACTGGTCACTGAGTCTCCGAAACATTTCACTACTTCCACCAAATCAATATTGACACTTTTCCAGGTGTGGATCTGCAGTAGCTCATAGCTGCTAATGACATGCTGTGTTCCAGACCTTAATCCTTGTCATGAGGAAAACAAATATTATAAGTGTCCTGCTCTTATGTAATCTAATCCTCTGTGTAATACCCTGCACTAGAGCTCAGCTTCCAGCAAGTCTAGCCTGCGTGGGATTGGAAACACAGAAAGGGCCCTAAACAGTGCGTAAAGATTCATTCATTACTTGCAGACTTGTTTTTTCTTGTTTAATAACACTTAGATACTAGGCGTGGGCAGTATGAACAAAATCTCATATATCATATAAGTAATTTTCTATCATAATTAGGGATGCACCGAATGTTTGGCAACCGAATAAGTTAAAAGGCAGAATAAATTTTGCCGAACAATGACGTTTTTAATGACGCGATCAAATAGTAACCCGCATAGAGTGAGAGGCGCGCGCTTTATGCAGCAAACATGTCAGCAGTGTGGAAGAACTTTAAAGTGTCAGAGAAAGAGGCAAAAAAACGGCCGTTTGCAGACACTGCTCTGCTGAATTCTCCAGAGAAGGTGCATCTGCATTTATTTGCAGCACTAAAGCGTCTTTTAAACAAAGAGATTTAGT
>JAUCMT010000043.1:7814836-7862971 GCA_032357475.1 Enteromius thamalakanensis | reverse complement strand
GTTAGCGCGATGATATCATCTTGGATGTCTCATTTGATCTCGGATGTTTTAAGCAACGTACGAAGAACGAGCCCCTGAGCTAATATTCAAGTGTTTTGCACAGGGTACCAATACTCATGTAAATGTGATATTTCCGTTTTTTCCTTTTTAATAAATTTACAGACATTAAAAAGTGTAGATTAATGAGAAAAAATAGTGAAGGGGGTTTGAATACTTTCTAACTATATATATATATAAATTACATCTATTTTAAATAACATTTTGCATAATATTATGCAAAATGTTATTTAAAATAGATGTAATTTTATGTGGCTGAAACCTAGCAAATTTAGGCGTACTTTTAGAAATCTTCAATCTTCATTTAAACTCAGATTGAATAATCTTTGCTTTATTTAACTTTTTTTTTTTTTAAATACAGTAATTTTCCACTTTTATATGATTATTGTAGAACAATGATAGAAGCAATAATGTAAACAAATTTGGATTGGTTAAAACAAACAGAATCATGAAAAAAACCATCACATATTGTTTCAAGAATATGTCACATTTTTATTCCTAATTAAAAAAAAGAGAAGTCAGTCCACATCAAAAGAGGTACAGTGGGAAGTGAAACAGGTGTTCTGCCATTTTTTCCTATCCGCCAGATTTTCCTACCCGGGCTTACTGCGCACTAATGCAATAATGCATTCTTTTTTTCTCACCCTAAACAACAATATTTAATGTGTCTTCATTACTGTAAGGGTGGTTTTAGGGTTGGGGTAGGTGTAGACATTAATAAAACACAAAATAATAGGTAGAAAAAACATATTTATTGTTGGTTTCCAGTAGCTGTATACATTATAGTCAAAACCGCGAATAAAACTCATTATTACTATATTTGCATTACTGTTAGGGTAGGTTTAGGGTTGGAGTAGGTGTAGACATTAATAAAACATCATTTGATAGGTAGCATTTTTCGTTGTTAAATTGTACTACCTACTTTTTAATAGGAGGTAGGAAAATCTGACAGGGTAGCACAAATTGGCAGAACACCGGAAACTTTTTATTTATAGATTTAAAAAAAGAAACAAAAAAACAGGATATATTCCTTAGACTTGTTTTTCTTCTTTTGATGATTAAAAATTGGAGCGCCCTCCTAAGACGCCCAAATGTGTTGTCTACGTAGTCAGATCGATATGTTTTGAGACACAGCCATAATGTAAGAAGGCGAGAAATATCAAAGCCACTCCCTCCTGCCATTCACTCTCTCTCGCTGCTAGCAGCAGCTCACTCTCTGTCTCTGCCTCTGCGTGTGGTTCTTGTCCGCCTGCTTAAAATGGACCAGGACTGGCGAGTTTTAGCCACACAGCGAGCCGAGTACGTGTCTGACCGTATCCGCGGGCTGCTGTCCTCCGGCCTGGACTTCCTCCGGGCCGAGCTCGGGCTTGATCTGGGGATAAAGCCGGAGCGGTATCCGTCGTGGCTCATTCTGAGCGCGACGCTTATCGGTCTGACGCTGCTGCTGCTGATCGCGGCCTGTGGTCGGAGGAAGCGCCGAGCAGCGCCCGTTACTGTAAGCCCCAGCACCGCCGTTAATAAGACCCCGGCCAAGGGCGCCATACCACCAAAGGCTGTGAAGTCCGAGCCGAGCGAACCGAAAAAGAAGAACAAAAAGAAAGCAACCGAGAAGGTAAGCGGCCTGCGAAAGTCATCTGCTAGTGCTAATAGCTATTATTCAAAACTAAGACCGCTGTCTTCACAGACAGCCTTCTTGTGATACCGAAAAATACAATCTAGACAGGCAGCCTGATAGTTTTTGAGATGTATTATCTTCCTAAAAATAATATTTAGCCGACTAAGTTACAGTTTGATAAAGGAATGCACGAGTTAAGTTAGCTGCTAACGTGCTAACCTGTCAAAGCCGCTAAGAATCAACTGTTCACATAGAAATTATTTTCCAAACATAACTATTTAAGTCCATATTGCTTATCGTCACCTTTAGCGTTAAATTAACAAATCTGTCAATGTTTTTTGATTATGAGTATAGTAATAAAACGGATAGGAAGGCGGTCGGAGAGCCACGTAGCACAGTAACCTTATGGCAGACACGCTCGTAAGTTTCGTTTTGGTTAAACACTACCTTTGTCAGTCTAAACCATAAAGAATCCGCGTAGTGACGGTTTTCATGGCCTAAGGGTTGTTTTTCAAGCACTGTCAGTTGAGAGAGGAAGTAAATGAGTAGTTTGCAATAATTGGTGTATAACTGTCATGCGCCCACAACTACAGAAGGCCCAGGCCAATGGACAGACAGTGGCTGGACCTCAGGTGGAAATCAAAGTCACCAAGGAGAAAAAGAAACCTGCTCCAGCACCATTACCAGCTAAAGCCCCAGCTCCAGCACCATTACCAGCTAAAGCCCCAGCTCCAGCACCACTACCAGCTAAAGCCCCAGCTCCAGCACCATTACCAGCTAAAGCCCCAGCTCCAGCCCAAGCTCCAGTAACAGCTCAAGCCCCAGCTCCAGTACCAGCACAGCCAACTGCTGACGCTAAGGTGTGTCTAACTACATAGTATTCATGCTGGTTTCATTCAGGAAGTGTATTCATGTTTATATATTTGTAGTTACAATAATTGTAGTAACTAAGGAATTTTTGGCAAAGCTATGGTGCATTTTAGTTGGAGTGATTTGCTTTTCTGAGGAGCAAAACAATTTAGAGATTTTTGGTGCTTTGCTAACAATGTTGAACATACGTATGGAGTGATATGAGTGAAAAGCTCATGGAGCATTTAAAAAAGCATAAGAATCATACTGTGAAAAAAACCCTCCTACTTTTGAATACAAGTATTTGTACATAATATCATAAGTGAATGTGAGGCAAACCTTTAAAGTCATTGATCGATTAAAGGTATTATTTTTTTAGCTACATGCCACGTGACAATCAGAGAACCGTGGAAAAGCAAATCATTGGATACTTGTGAATACTTTGCAAGTGAAATTATTAAAATGTCTTTGTCAGTTTGTGAATATCTGCACTATAGACAGTAGATTATAGATATGTTATGGTATTATCCATATTATGTATCAGTGTTTCAAAACGGCAAGCCAGGTGTCATCTGGAATTAGCTTCCCACTTGACTTGGCATGTCCAGAATTCATAATCATGAAATTTCCAACTCCACTTGTAGGGCACATTAACAATACTTGAAAGGTTTGGAAAGTACAGTTGACTCTCTTGCACAGTAGCAATATGAAGGTTTGAATCAGCCTTGGTTTAAGTCTGTAAACAGTGATTGAGAGAGGTCGGGTGTCAGTATCGGCCTGTAATTTGATAATGCAGATTCAGCAAATGTAGGGTACATCCAGAGGGGAAACTGTGTACTTTGTCTCAAGGCCTCAAACTTTTACAAGGCCGATTAAGTACTTTAAGATATCTTTTTAACAGTCTGCGGTAGGAAGAGAGATCATTTGTTTCTGACTTGCCAGGAAGTACTAAATGAGTGTTTTTGGCTCTTGCGTAGACCAAGAAAAACAAGAAGAAACCAAAACCAGAGTTAAAGCCAACCCAAGATGTTTCCTCCACCGATGGCAAGGAACCCGATGAAGGTATGAAACTGGGTTAGTAACCTATTGTGGCGATTTTCACTGTAAAGGCTGTTGGTTTGTTAGTGATTTGGTTTCAGAAATTCAAATGAGCTTCTTGTACGAGATGAACTTTCGGTATGATTGTGTTTAGCAGGTGCTTGGGAAACCAAGGTCAGTAATCGAGAAAAACGTCAGCAGCGCAAAAAAGAGAAGGGCCCTGGTGAGAGCCCTGAGGGTGGAGATCGTGCTAGTCAGAAGATGGAGCAACCTGCGCTTACAGCCCCAGCTGGCACCAAAAAGAACAAGGGTATGCAATTCTTAAATTCAGTGCTTGCTCAAGAGGCTCTGCTCATGGCATTTAAGAAAATGTGAATACGCAATTGTGATCATTAAAGCGCTCTTCCTTTGAATTGCAGAGTCATCACGTGCCAAGGCCTCGAAGGGTGATACCATTATACCCTCAGGTAAAAATCACACTTTTCATACACTGACTGCAGAATCCGTAAATATTTCTATATGAAAAAACTCTTAAATTAATTAAGAAATGCATGTATTTTTATCGAGGTCATAGATTTCAGTTATGCTATTGTTCAGTACATTTTATTATTTTTTGTTTTTAAGAAATAAATTACTACTTGTATTCATCAAGGATGCATTAAATTTTTCAAAAGAAACATTTAAAATTTTTCCAATGTTAAATATTTCTTTTTTAGATAAATGCTGTTCTTTTAACTTAAAAAAAAAGTTTTCACAAAAATACCAAGCAATGCTTTTAACACTGATAATAATAAGAAAAGTAAGTTTTGAAAGATCTTGTGACACAAGACTGGAGTAATGGCTCCTACAACTTTTAAATGCATTGAAAATATGAAATAATTGTAATAATATTTTACAGTATGTGTTTACTGCATTTTGAATCATATAAATGCAGCATTTGTGAGCAAAGATGCCTTTTTTTTTTAACTTTTCAACGATAATGTTGTAACACTTTCTTTTTAAATCCTTACTGAGGTGCCACACAGGTATACATACTGTCAAGCACTAACTTTACACATTTCACACTTTTCTTGTAGTGTTGTCTAACTGGAATGATGTGAAATCTGTTAATGGTGAAGGACGGACAGAGGTGCCTGTGAAGTCAAGCCAAACAAATGCTTTAAACAACGGGAAGTTATCTGCTGGGAGAAAGACCCTTGGGCACAAGAACCGTGAGAACGCCACCTTGAAACAAGAGTCGGAGGGTAATAGCTCAGAGCTGTTTATGACTCTGCAATTATTGGTTTATAACAATGGTGAGATTTGTATTTACATGCTGTCTTATTTTTTTTAACAGGGCTGTGTCCTGGTTTGGATGGAAGAATAAAGGCAGAATCGAACTCGGTAAACTTCCACGGACTGAACCCATCAGGTACTTGTTTTTAATTTTCATTACGCTTTTATTCTTGTGAGCAGTACATAATTTTGTTCTTGTATTGTAATAAGAACTGCAAACATGAATAATGAACCTTTTCTATGTATTTTAGGTGGAGAGACTGGGACTAAATCTAACTCTGAAAACAGGATTTGGGAGAGTTCGTGGAACAATTCGAGTAAGATCGAAACATAATTAGACTCTATTTACATTTCTTTCAAAAGTTTGTGTTGAACCTTTTTGTGTATTCTTTAACTAATAGAAGGTTCAAAAGAAAATCAGTTTATTTAAAAAAAATTTGATGTACCATTTATGAAAGTCTTTACTGTCACTTTTAAATGTGTGCTTGGTGACTAAGAATGTGTGTGTGTGCGTATACACATTAAAAAACACAGATCCCAAACTTTCTTCTTTATTATGAAGACTACTATTTCTACAATTTAAGACTACCATATACTATTTCAGATGGTTCTACCACCATTGACTCAAACTCGGACTGGAGCCCTCCAAATGAGATATGGGGCAATTATGAAGAGAACAAAGAGGTTCTTCCCGTTTTGAAAGCGATGCCAGTTTCCAAGCCACTTGTGGTATAAAAAACATATTGACTTATTATTTTGTTACTTTTATATCAACAAAACTTTTATTAGATTTCACTAATTATTTGCTCTGGGTGTAGGAATCAAATGATGACAACGACAAGGTAGATCCTGCAGGAGGTGGAAAATCCAAAAGACGAAAGAAAAAGAAGAGACCAGAAGAGGATGGTTCAGTCGCTGAGGTGATGTCATTTTTCCGTACACACAATGAGCATACTTAAATATCAACCCTGGTTAAATTCTACATGACTGACGAAGTTGTCCATTTCTCTTCCAGGTGACTCAAGGAGTTTCTGCTCCTGCAGAGAAGAGTGCAACTGTTAAGCCTCATCCTTCTCATGATGGATCCAAGCAAAACATCCCTTCACAGTCTTCACAAAGTGAGTGAGCATGGGCATTGGGTGGATCTAGTGAGAGGCAGCATTATTGTAGTATCATAGTATCAAATCTATAACACGTGGTGTGTTGTCACGAAAACGTCCCAGCTGAAGATATATATATAATGAGACAAATTATACCTCTCCCTTTGCTAAGTGCATTCCAGACGACTACATAAAGTCACGCACATGCCCTGCTCACTCCAAACTCAAAGGATGGATACTTTGATGTGGAAAATGCCCATGAACCGTTTGGTACATGATGTGTGTATCATTACATGAGAGAGCGAGATAGAGATAGAAATATGTTCCAGGTTTTCATTTATATTTTAAATCCTAGATGTTTAAAGTTGACTTCGGGACCCTGCTGTGTAATAATTATACAACTAGTAATAATCAATTCTTTTATTTTGCTTCCACAGAGAAATCTGATCAGAATTGGGAACCACCGAAGCAAGTTCAGAAGAAAAAGGCCAGGAGAGAAACATGAATCGTGAATAACATCCAGGGTAGCTTATGCAACTAGATTGTTTATGCAATAACTTCACAGTACGGAATTTTATACTGAATAAATTTACTGTGCTTTACAATAAAACAAAAATAAAAAATTCAAAATAGAAAGAAAACTGAGTTGAAAGAACTCTGCGAAAAAAAGAAAGAAAAAAAGACGACTTCAGAGTAAAGGTGAGCAGTCCATGGGCTGGAACACTACTATGTGCACTATTACGCTACGCTGAAGTTTGTTGAGGAATACTTATCATCCTTGATATCAGACATACTTTCAGTGGAGCTTAACATTCATGATCATTATTTTCCAATGGCTACTAAACTGATTTAGAAGTCAGTGTGTTGAATTTAATTTGGGAAATTTTAAGGATGATCTTGCTTTCCATCAATTACTGTTCTTGTGGCACTTCAGTGCTGCAGTTACTGTTAGAAGCCACAGAGAGGCGCTGCGAGCCGGCGTCTCCTCCAGCAGTGCTCCTGTGACCTTAGCTTGAGCAGTAAGGTGAATTACTGTGACGCAAACCAGAGAACAGTTATATTACAGAGAACTTTTTTTAATGCTAAACCTATTTTCTTAGAGCTTTTCTTCCGTCCTGATTACATATATATATTTTACCCATATAACTGGGTATGTGGATCTAGGAGATGACTTCCCTTTTTAATCAACAACTAGTTGACTCTAATGCTTTGTTTCCTGTAAACTAAAGTAGAAAAAGCCACGCCATATGTATAGAACAATTAAGGGCTTTTTTTCTATGGTAAAAACTCTTTGTAATTGCACTGTGCTGAAGGTTGTGAAATACAATGTTTGTTTGTTTTCTTGCACAATGTGAACATTTAGATTTTTGTTCGTTCATTTGACTGAGTAAGTTAGTAGGTTATGTGATTTTTATTTGGGAACGTTGATGATTAGTGCAGCTTTAATTCCACGACACTAAAACAGTATACGTATCAGGAATCTGTTGCCTTAATCTGTACTTAGTAGTGTATGCTTTCTGTTCTCTTCCTCATTTCGAAGTCTTTTTAACGGGTTTGGCGTTTTATTTTGTTTCAGATTTGATCGATGTCAGTGTTGCACTTGCATGAACTTAATAACCATTTATAGTGATGAACAATGTCCTGATTCTCTGTCCACTCGTGCAAGTACCACTCACTGTAAATAGGCTTTAATGAATGATGATGATGATGATGATGATGATGAATGGATGGGGGGTGGGTTTGGCAGGGAGGGGATTTTTAATGCATATTCATAATTGGGTTGACTTAGTGGTGTTTTGCCCATGGTCGTTTTGTAAATTTCTGTAGAACATGTCTTTCTGAGGCACTCTGGGCTAGCATCGGATGCCTGCCTTAGTTTATCATTCTAGAGGTTACTCAAACGATGTATTTCTACCGGTTTATGGATTTGAGAATGATCATGTTTACTTAAGTCAATGCAATATTTCTATGTTGATTTGTTAAATAAAAGAAGATCGCTATTTGAGCTTAGAGCTGTTGATTTGTTAAATAAAAGAAAATGCTGTTTTGGCATGGAGCTTTTCTTGTTTTTTTTTGGGGGGGGGATTTGAGCAACAACGCATCAAGCCACAAAAAAAACTACACATCTGCAAATAATTCATCTAGTCTTGCTGTTAAAAATCACATTAATGGAACATTTCGTAGTACAGCCCACAGCCTAGTCATAACATTTGCACAATTCTTTTTTTGTTGTTTTCATACTGAGTTGTTATTGGCCACTTTTAAATCCATCTTTATACTCCAAATACAGCACACTGCACATCTTTATTTATCCATCAATATTTGGGCTGACAACATTTCTAACTGCCATTTTAAACACTTCTATTGTGTTGCAAGAACTAGTTAAAATATGCAAATTATTTTATTTCTTGTATAATTTATAATAGACAATAAATATACGAGACAAGGATTTGTTGGTTTTCTCGATATAACAGCATCCTGACAATAAGTGCAGTTTCGTGTCACGTGTAAAGAGATGACCTCTCCTTTCTCATTTCATTTTAGATCTGTGGCACATTAATCCTTTTTTATTGATTTTTTTTTTCCCAAAGGGATATGGATTTTTTTTTTTTTTTTAGTAACCATCCTCATGCTATTCTGTTGTTACAGAAATTTTTTTTAACTGATACAGTAAGGTACTGGTTAATCACATGGTTATCTATATTTAAGGCAATTGACAAATTGTATTTATTTATTTTTTGTTTGTTTGTTATTGGCATTTAATAAAGCACGCTCTGAAAAATAAAGGTGCTTTGTTATGCCATAAATCATTTTGTCTAAATTTAACCTTTACAAAGTTTTGGATGGGTAAAATTACTGTTTTGAAAAGTATCATACGCACACCTGAAGTTGTAATTCAGTGTCTCGTGAGGCTCCAGAAATCTAATGTGGAGATGTGGTACTTGAGAAACATTTCTTATTACTATCAACATTTGTGCTGCCTAATATTTTTGTAAAAACCATGAAACCATTTTTGAATAACAAAACAATGATGAGATTTCAAAGAACAGCTATTTTGAGTTTTTTTTTGTTTTTGTTTTTTGTTTTTTTTAAAACTACTGTCCCTTTTTGGCAAAAGCATCTTTGCTGAGTAGAAGAAATGATTTATTTTTAAAAAATTGTAATTAAATCTGTAACTCTATTTATAACACATTATAGGGGTATTCATAAGGCATTGTGATGAATGCATAATACACTATTTAATACATTGTATCGTCTAATGAATTTTCATGAGAAGACTTTTAATGTCTTATTTACTTATTTGTGGTTTTAAGATTATGATCATTTATAACACAATGAACACAGTTCATCCATATAAATTACAATGGATTATAATTCTCATAGTTATAATGCATTATAAGTCTCATATCTTGCCATTTTACTTATGTTACTTTACAAATACCACTTATATATAAAATTAAAAAATAGCATTTTTTAATTATAAACTAATAGATTTAATATGGTGTTCATTGTGTGTTATAAATATTCATACTCTTAATCACAAATATATTATAATGTATTATAATTAATTTTATGATTATTCATGAGATGTTATAATGTATTATAAGGTTTTTATAATGCATTATTACCCTTATAATGTATTATAAATAAGGGCTTCATAAAAAAGTGTTTCCATAAAATCTGATCCCACACTTTGGAACGGTATAGGCTACAATAATCAACAGAAGTTGAGTTTTGTGCAACTAAAAACACAGAACTAATCAGAAAAAAAAACAATATTTAAATATAGTTCTATAAATTGTAAAAGTTCCATTTTCAGGTGAACCTGAACATTTCACCCTTTGTACAGCCACCATGTTGTTTTGCTGCTGTTAAACTGACTTACATTGGCTGAGAGCTGTAAATCCCCTGATGCTGTGAAGGAGCTGCCGCCCACAGAGGCTTAGCAGGCACACACACACACACACACACACACTGTCTCATTGGTATGGGCCATCTGCTCTCCTCCTGTGTCACGTAGAGCCCTGCCTGTCCTCATCAACACTGGATCCCTTCATGTAATCTCACTGGAGGAGATTATATGAACACTTTTGTAACCAAGGATGAATGAGTCTGAAGGCATCTTTGCTCTTGTTTTTAACTAGATTTTTCATAACTCCTAGCTGTCACCGTGGATAGTTATGTCACTTTAAAAGATTTAAGTAAATGTATGATTTTTTATAAAAAGGTGCGATCTTGATAAAATATCAGTTGATCACATTCATGTCAAGTTTAAGCAAATTTTTTATACATTATCATACTTTTCAGGCAGGGCAAATTTATTTTCATTTAGATATGTTTTTGTTTTAGTACAACTTTTTTTATTTATAATATTTGTATTTTTAATGGTTAAATTGTATTTTATTTTTCTGATTACATTTTGCTGATAGGTTCCATTGTGATTGACTGCCCCATGTTGAGTGACAATATTGTTGTCAAAACGTTGTTTAGGTCTTCTCAAAAATAAATCACATTTTGATTTCCCGGCGTCTGGACAGCGGGCCCCTGACGTCACGCCCAAATCCCCCTCCGGTCACGTGGTCCAAAGATGAGCTGGATTAATGCAGCGGTGGGAAAGAACGGGACGCCAACGGGAAACGGAAACAACTCAGGATTTAACGGCGACCGAATGCTGCGACTGTGAGCTGTATCTCCCAAAAAACATCGTTTCAAATCAAAAAAAGCAAAAACAATATCGCTTGGAGCTCAAAAGGCATACATGAACTAGTCGTGCTGTTTTTGGACGGAAAGATGATTTCTCCGTGGGACAGATGGTACACGACCAGCTGCTGCCTGTGCTGTCATGTACGGACAGGCACCATTATCCTGGGTATCTGGTATATGGTGAGCCATTATAACTCTTATATTAAATAACATGTATTTGTTTATTATTATATCCAACATAAACTATTTTGAATATGATTATCGTTAGTAAGTATTAAACCTAAAAGTAGAATTCTAATTTAATTCCCTTTCTAATTTAAAGGAAATTAAATTAAAAAATAAAATAAATATTCTGTGTTTTGGGAGAATCCCAAACGTTTGATGTTTGAAATTCTTGAAAATCTTTATAATAACGTACCTAATAATAATATTGCGCTAACCGGAGAACAACACTGCTGCCAAAATATAAAACAAACGGAATTAAACAGAATCAAAAAGAAATTCTAGGAAACTGTTAATAATTTAACCACTGAATTATCCCGTAATTACTCCCATGATGTCATACCTCCACCTAACGTTAGTCTTAATCTAAAAGTTGGGGCTTGTTTTAGACACCGTTTACGTGTTATAAATAGAAAAATAATCCTTGACCTTTTGCTAGAACTGTTAAAGGAAGTTTTGTCTTCTTAAACTGTGTCCGAATCATATATAGATCAGTTGTCCGAATGCTTAAATATAGAGGATGCAAATAGGCAGCGGTAGAATATTCTGGTCACCTCCAGTTTCTTCTGCACTGCAAGGAAAAGCAGAATTCATTAACCTAAAAACTACAGCGATGCTTAGTGACACAGACAGGAAACTGCTGTCACAGACAAAACATTATCAGGATAAAGACAATGTGTGCCACAGATTCAGGTAGTTTTTGATTGTGGAATTGATGGGACTCGTTTTGTTTGGTCTGGAAAGTCAAGCAGCAAGGTCGAATATCTCAGCAGGTCTAGATTAATATGTATTAACATGAAGCTTATTTTCAAAAACAGATAACGATTACATTTTCAAAAGTCATGCTATCTTGTTTTTATTGTGTATATTGTGTATATTCAATTAAGTTTTAACCTAATCAACCTAACTGCAGTTTGATTGAGTTTAATTGAAATGCACAATGAAAAAAAAACGATAAAAATTATTAGTTATCTGAGTTATCTAATATTAGTTATTAGAGTTATCTGTTTTTGCAAATGAGCTCTTCAATCATTATGTATTTAAATTTTAATAATATATTGTGGCATGCATTATAAAAAAACAATATATATGCATACACACACACTATGAATTAAAACATGTATTGTGAAAGTGACTAGATGTTTGTACTTAAAAATACCACATAAAATATTGACATAAAAATAATTTGTTGTATAACGATCTGTATTTTTCAGCTCATCAATGCAGTGGTTTTGTTAATCCTGTTGTCGGCTCTCAATGACCCAGTCCAGTACCACTACCACCTCACCAGCTCTGAACTGGGCACGGATTTGGATGTCATGGACGATGCAAGTACGTCTGAGTCATTTAATCCCCTATAGTTATTAAATTCCAGTATGAGCAAACAAGTCAACTTTTTAGGTTCAGGAAGAGCTCAGAGACTGCTATCGTATATCAGTGCTGTCTGTGCAGCTATAGATTCTGGCTCCGGTGACTTTGATTAAAACCGGCTCTCATCAGCAGGATTCAAACTATGATTCCTTGTAATTGGTCTGGGCATCTTTGCATCTGTTATACGAAGCCTGTTTTGTAATAGGCGCTGAAGTAGACAGAGTGTACGCCGGAGTGTCCTTTAACATATGCAGGGGATTAAGCTCTATTTCAAAGTCCAGCACCCGAAACTCAGTGTACTGAGAGAGCATGAGCAGCTCAAATTAATTAGATTTAGTTACAGAATCACATTCAAACGTGTCAGAGATTAGTAAAACCCTGCAATATTAGCCAGTTAGGTTACTCGATGTGTCATAGTAATTCAGGAAGTAAGCGATAATAATACATACTCTAAAAAGCTGGACAATTATTAACTAAGACCAGAAACCCAGGATGGAAGTAGAGGAGTTACTTCACTTGTTTTGCTCTGTAATGTGCTTACTAGGTTATTTTATTATGTGTAAAGCTTCTTTGTTTGTATTTCTCAATAATATGAGATATGGCTGTGTTTTGGAGAGAATGAGAGTCTGGTGTTCTGTTTTGAAAACACAGCACTATAGATTGTAGGTCAGGTAACTAGTTCACGGCGCCTGTAATGTCTTGTGAGTGCTACTAAAAGTTTAACTTAGGCAGGCAGTGTTACTGGCTCGTATGTCCGTCTAGCTTTTTCTGATGAATTAGTAAGTTGGTTCATAAATGAATCATTCAGAAAGGCACACAGATAGTTTTCATTGAGTTTTTATAGAAATGTCAATGCAAAATAATTTATTACAATTGACTGATATATTTTATATGCATTTTTAAAAACATTTGAAGATGATTCTTTACAATTTATATAGATATTTCAGTATATTTTCATAGAAATGTCAGTGTATGATAATAAGAAAATTGTATTCAATTCTACACGGGTGTTTTTTCTGGTTTATTGATAGTTCTGGCTATTCACACTAATGTTTGGATTTGTTTGAATTCTGATCAGCTGTCTTATTTTGATTCAGTACAATTTCTAATAAATTCCTCTCTCAGGTCAATCTGAATTATTATTAGATTAATATGACCCAGTGTGCATTTCATTTATTGCAGTTAATTTGTAATAATATCATGAATTGTCACTGTGAAATTTACAAGGAGGGCATTATTTTTGCATTATTAAAACGTTTATTTTTTAAGTCAACACTATTATAACAATTGATATTAAAAATAAAAATATTCATTCCAAGCATTATTTGAGTTAGTGAGGTCTACGGGAAACTCAACTCTATTATACAGAGAGATTTATAAGCTTTCCATTGATGTATGGTTTGTTAGGATCAGATAATATTTGGCATTTAAAACTGGTTGCAAAAATACTATTTGTGACTGGTTTGTTATCTAGGTTTACACTTAGAGCATCTACCAATATGGTACATTTTTGCCGTTAGACTCAATATTGTTTGCGCAGATCTGATGTTATGTGTTTTTACTTCACAGACATGTGTATTGCTGCTGCAATCTCATTGCTGATGATTTTGATTTGTGGAATGGCGACCTACGGTGCATATAAGGTTTGACAGTTTGCTTATTTAATAGATTAGTTCTGCGCTTTTTTTACCCACCTTCATGTTCCTCTGTGAATAAAAGAGAACTTTCATTTGTTATTGAAGGTCGTTAAATAAGAATATTTATCTATTTACCATAAATTTGCTAAATTAATAAATGTACATGCTTAAATTTGTTAGCTTGATGTATATTAAAATGATCTCTTTCTTTTCTTCCAGCAACATGCTGCATGGATCATTCCTTTCTTCTGCTACCAGATCTTTGACTTTGCTCTCAACACACTGGTAGCAATAAGTGTTGTCGTTTACCCCAACACCATACAGGACTATCTTCAGCAGTTGGTAAGGATCAAATCTGTCTTTTAACATATCAAACTTGGAGTATTATTCTGTTATTGACTCCATGTGATGACGTTATGTTTTAACAGCCTGGGACCTTTCCATACAAAGAGGACTTGATGTCCACAAACAACATGTGCCTAGTATTAGCAGTGCTTCTCTTTGTTGGATGCATCTTAGCCTTTAAGGTAAAGTTAAACAACTCTACCGCTTTCTCTTTATTGCGATCTGCCAGATCATTTTTGGTTCACTACAGCTAGATGTGATGCACAGTAGCCTGCAAGATGACTGTGAATGTGACTGCTTCAGACAAGCACTGTGTTGTCCTTCTAGAAGCCTGATTTTTCCAGTAGACTTCAGATGTGGTACAAATCGCTTTATGACAGCCTGCATGCATTAGAGAGAGGCAGATTACTCTGCTGGGATAAACACAGTGTGCTAAAATTAACCTCTGCTTCCCTCCCATGCTGTTGTGTGCGTGGCAGTTTAATAGGTTGTTTATTGCGTTGTGATCTGTTCAAACTGAATGCCTCTGAGAACTAATATCATCATTAAATTTAGTGAAAAATATGCTGGAAAACAGTTGCCGAACACGCTGTCAATTTTATTTAAGGGTTAGTTTTTTTTAGACAGTTGACAGTTTTTAGGTTTGTCAGCATTGTATTCATTTTATTCTAGCTTCAATGCAAAAAGATAAAAGTCAGAAAGAAAGGCAACCAGTCATAGCAAAACCTCCCCTCATACTGTCACTGTGTGTGTTTAAAATGAGAAAACCATGTTTATGTTATTTGTCCCATATGTTCTTGTTATAATTTTGCACCATCTGGAAATTAAATAGTGTAGGCAAGGCACTGTATCTGTGGCTCATTATTTTTAATGCTTAAACCATATGCACATGATTTATGGAGGTGTTTTATTTAGCATCAGCGGCTGTCCTTTCTCTTTTTCTCTTCAGGCTTACCTTATTGCCTGTGTGTGGAACTGCTACAGATATGTCAGTGGAAGAAGCACTACAGAGGTCCTGGTTTATGTCACCACAAATGACACTACAGTAAGTCAGAGCTTTTTACGAACATAGACTGTTTACACTCATATTTGCAGAATCTCCATAATGAACACATATAAACTATTTTCATTTTATTTATCATAGTTTAATCAAGTATCATAGCTTCCAGGAAAGTATTAAGCAGCATAACTGTATTCAGCTGTATTATTTAAAGACTAAAAAAAGGCCAAAAATACAGTCGTCACAGGAATAAATGACTTTTTAATATATATTAAAATAACTATATTCTGTTTTACATTGTAATAATATTTCATAACCTTACTATTTGTACTGTATTTTTGCTTCGTCTTGGTGAGCATAAGATTTGCAGAAAAAAAATTCTGGATAATAATCATAATCATCTGTTTCAGATTTTCCATTTTCATCCATTTAATACATCCAGTTCCTCACTGATAACATTAATGATTATTTAGCCACCAAACACCTTTATTATACCAAAGAAAACATTTTAATATTTTTTATAGTTTTTTTTTATTAACAAAATGATGAACGCAAAATGTTATTTTGATAAAGTTTGAATGACATTAAAAACATTTACATTTATTGGGATAGTTCACCCTTCAGTTTCTGGTCCGCAAGAACTTGCATAGTAGAGCGACTGAAGGTGAATTATCCCTTTAACATTGAAAATGCTAAATATTTATCTTTTGAATTAAAATCTTTAACTCTTATTTTTGGGTTGAACAAAGTAATTCATCACAGTTCAGTAACTACAATGTGAACAGCAGCATCTGAACAGCTTATTCGGTTAGACCGTTGAGATCGAGTCATATTGATCATTTCACAGAAAATAATTGATCCACACAAGTTCTTCGTTCGCAAATCAGCCTAAACTGGTCATGCTATACATGTCAGCAAAAAATGGGACCCCAAAAGGGAAACTTCAGTCATTATTTACTGTATTATAACCTGTATGAATTTCTTTGTTCTGCTGAAAACAATAGAAGATATTTTAAAGAAAGTTTGAAACCTGGCTGTTTTGGTCACCATACAAACTTTCTTCAAAAAATCTTTATGTTTGGCAGAACAAAGAAATTCATATAGGTTTGGAACTACTCGAGGGTCAGTAAATGAATTTTCTTTTTTGGGTGAACTATTCCTTTAAGTGTGATCAATCAAACGGAACATAATAAAATCATCCGCTTCGGTTTTGGCCCAACACATGATTGATTCAGTCGTAAGTAGTTTATCTCTGCACAGCTACAGGCGATGTTCTGATATGCATGGCAGCAGGATCATGATGACGATCTCCTCATGCCCTCTGTATTGTTGAGTCAGTGTTTGTGGAGGGCATTAGAGAGGGCAGTGCTGTGTTCCTCTACTGCCTCTAATCCCACTACTGCCTGCCATAAGTAATCCCGTCTTACTGCCTCTGTCTGTCTGTCTGTCTGTCTGTCCTGCTGCTCTGTTGACCCTCACAGCGCTCCAGTCACTGACAGCTCACATGTACGAAGAGTTACATTTAATGCATTTGACAGATGCTTTTATCTGAAGTGACTTATAGTGCTTTAAAAGAATGCATTTTATTTGTAGGTTTATAATAATAAAAAAGTTTTTTGGGGTGGGTTAGTCATGCTAATTAGATTGCCCGGGTCATTCCACAGATGGACAACTAGAATAATGTGTGGTCAGATGCTTTAAAAAGAGACAGAAATAAAAGGCCATTGAGAAGCATAGGGCTTTTTCTCCATTCAGCTGCAGGCCGTTACATAACTGTCCACACTTGTTTGGTTCCTTTGAAATCCGCATTCCAGCCATCCTGACAAGGTGAAAAATCCCCTCAGGGCATTCATGACCATATTACTAATTAGCTCACCTTTTTATAATAGAGAATGTTTTGGGCAGTTTTTTTCTGTATAAATAACTTTCCGTACCATTTGAATTTAAGATGAAGGCATTTCGGGAAACCTCTGATCCAGAGTTGCTTTCGTTTTATGTCTGACATGGCCTTGGTTTACAGGTGACTAGCAACAATTTAGTTTTCTTAAAGGTATTTTTACAGATAGAGACAGTCCATAGATCAATGGCTATTTTCTATACACAAGCTTACTATTGTTACTATAGTTAAAATAAAATATAAAAACACTAAACTTTTATTTTAGCTAACTGCCAAGGCTATATTTCTAATATTCGTTTAGTTGAAGTACTAAAATAACTACTAAAATTGATAAAAGAAATAAGCTGAAAATCTAAATCTGATTCAAAATAACAAAAACAATACTAGTATATCCAAGATACTAAAATATGTACACTTTGCACATTTTATTTAAGAAAATCTGCAAATATAATATTGTGACCACGAATTATGATGACTTTTTTTTACAAAATGTAAGAATTCCTGGCCATGTTTTTTATTTGGTCTGTTGTTTTGGTTCAGGGCTGAGTTGTACTTATTTCTTCCCGCATTTTATTTCAGTTGTAGCCACATTGTAATAATTTGTTACCTAGTTTAAGTTTTGGTAAATCATGATCTAAAGAGATACTTCACCCCCAAAATGTTCTTAGAAATTAAGATATTTTTGATGAAAACAAGAGCTTGTTGTAAGGACATCGCTAAAATAGTCCATGTGACATCAGTGATTCAAACATAATATTATAAAGCTACAAGAATCCTTTCTGTATGCAAAAAAAAGGCTACCGAAAATGTGGGAATGAGTGAAGTTCTTAATATTTGGCCATTTACTGTGTAACTGCTTTATTTTCAGGTACTACTTCCACCATACGAGGAGGCCATCGCCATCCCACCGAAGGATCCCCCCCCTCAGTATGTTTCAGCTTGAGAATCACACCGCTCTCTTACTACGCTCCTCCCAAACCTTCTCCAAAGAAACAATCTCCGTCACAAAAGCCCATTCCGTTGCCCTGGTCTCCTGTTTTGTTGCTGTGTGACGTAAGTCTCCTCTCTCCTCTCCTCTCTGGAGGCAGCAGTATGACTTTGAGACGCCCTTCCCTCGACGACGCTGACCAGCTGTCCTGGCAACACAACGCTGTGTGTCAGCTCCGATCTGATTTGCACTTTCGGCGATTATGTGTGGCACTGGCCTTTTTAATACTGTGAACTACTCAGTAGTGTTGTTGTCTACTGATATACCTGAGATTTGAATGCGGCGCGCATGATAAACACGGGAGTTACGTAAGAGCACTTTTAAAATGGGAATAACCTAGAAATATACTGAATGTAAGAAGCGGTATTTTCATTTCGTTGTACTGTACGAAACAAAAATGAAACATTTTTATTCAGAGTCGAACTAAATTAGTTGTGAAAAAAATTAAATGTGAGCTATACTACACCATTTTATCTAACAATTTGAAGTCTTCCTTTATACACAATGTCCTAAAACTTGATGCAATCATTGATTAATATTTTCTTTCTATCAATCAAATGCTAATTTGTTCGTTTGTAGATGTCGCAAAGACTCAACGATCCTGCTGCTTGTGAACAGTGAAATTCTGGTTTAGATTTGAAACAGATTCATGCATCATGGGGATCTGACCTCAAATAAAGGACTTGTCACTTGTTTACTTGAATTAATAAAAAAAAAGCAAAAGTTTGGCTCAAGGTTAATCACATTGACCATTGTTTATTAGGTATCTATGCGATTAGGAATTTGGTTATATAGTGAAAGATTTTACAGTAGTCTTGCACACAAATTTTTAACGTTAATGAACACAAGCAGCGTGAGCTGTGCTTCAGACATCACTATGCTATCGGCAATACACAATTAACCTTGTTTTCTCAGCATTTTAATAAAATTGGTAATTTAAATGCATCTTTATAGTTGAAGCACTTAGAATGGAAGTGAATATGGCCAATCTGTTAAAGTTAAAATACTGTATTACTATTTATAGTTATATCCCAGTTTAACCTAACCTTAATGTAGGTCTTAAAGGTTTGGAACAACATTATCAATTAATGACAGAATTTTCATTTTCTGGTGAATTAACTCTTTGAACAGCTTAAAGATCAAATAACTTTCATGAAGTTAGAAGCTTCACACTTTAATTGCCCCATTCACTTCTATTGTAGGTGCCTAACCTACCTTCATTTTAGTTTAAGAAAACCAGGGATTGGCAATTGACATTATGCCACAAATGCTGTCGACTTACCGTGACTTGCATTAAACCAGACAGTGCTCAGAGAATAAATGAGAATTATGGGTGTTAAGAAATCATTTGGTGAAGTTACATGCTTCTGTTTAGAGAAGTAGCGTGACTTATCTGTCATTATCACTAGGTTACTATCTGTGGCTGCAGACTGCAAGGTTTTTGCACATGTGAATATTATTCATTCATGTTATTGTCTGTGATGAACGGTGTGTTGATCAGTAATTGTGACAAATGAAAGGAAACCGATGTGACCCCGACAGTAGATTAGCATGTAGCTGAGTTTAGATGACATGCCATCTCCCCCGGTCACCGTCTAGCTCAAAGTAACTTGTTATTGGGAACATTTTGAATTTTTATATACAGTGGCTATGCAAGGGTATTTTGTAACATGTATCCATAGCTGGAAACGACTATATACTTGCATTTATTCATCATGGTAACATTAGATGTAGATGCATAGGTGTAGGAATTTTCTGTCATTGTTCTGTGTGGACTTCCATCTTCAATTGAGCATCTCAGAATTCGCTTCATATAAGCAATGTTTTATCACGAAAGGCAATTTAAAAAGATTCTGTGTATTTGGGAAATTGCTTTTGGTATCGTGACCTGTAATTTTTATGATAACATTCTCACAATATTTCTCATAAAAATGAAGTAATCATCTATGTATATCACAAAATGAATTCTCAGAAACCCAGAACAATGTCTGTCATTATGTAGAATGCCTGTGAACGTTTGTCTTTGTCTTGTTACACATCCTGTATCGGGTTGACACTGGCTTATGTCTAAACAATAAAATATTTCAGTAATGCTTCATTATGGCTGTCTTTTGCCTGTCTGTGGAAGCCCAGGGACATCTGGGATAGATCAGAGGGAATTGACTTCCCAATTAAAGTGTGCCATTGCCTGACCAGAGGAGATGGATTCGCCTACTTTTTAAAGTCCTGCCTCAGCAGAACTGTGTCAGGGGTTTTACCGGTTACTTAAATCTGTACACACTCCATACACTGACCTACTTTTGATGGTCAAATGATGCTGCCCAGTCAAGCTTTAGCATATAAAACTAAAAACACAGCACGAAATCCTTACTAAAATACAGTTGCACATCGCTCCAGTTCCCTATTTATCCTTTAATTTTGCAAGCTCACTGAACAGGCTCAGTTGAGGCTGATTATGTTTATCTGTGTGGGTACTTAAGAATTAGACTTCAAAACTATCTACACGTGACTGAGGAATGTAGGGCAATCACTTCAGTGAAGAGAGCGTTTGATGTTTTCTCTGCTCAAGCGCTTTAGGCCTGTCAGATTTTTATTTTGGGCTGAAAATCCTTAGGATAAAAAAAAAAGTATGTCATTGCAGCAGCACGTTTCCAATGCCTCAGCTTCATCTCAAGGGCTGCATCAAATCATTGGGGAGTTTGTGAACGATTGTGAAACAGTTTATAAATACAAAAAGAAAAAAATTACAGATGGTCTCATTTTGCATATTTGCCTCGTTTAGAGTATTGATGTGCCTGGTTTACACAAACTGTGCCTATTTATTGCTGACTGGCATATAGCCACTACAATGACATCACTTACCATTTTAATTCAGAAAACTGGAATTGAGGAATTCAAATATCTCAAGTATTTTATCCTCAAACCTGTAAAATAAAGTCAGCCTCTTGTATTTTTATATATTAAATGTTAAAACTGGCATTTAAAATTAGAAAAAAATTTTTTAAACCTATTTGGCATAAATTCAATGGACAAGCCTTTTGTTTAAGATGCCATATCTCAATTCTGTAACAATTTATATTTTCCAAATTTAGGACTGGCCTTTAGAAATGATCAAAAAAAGAACATTGTTTTTCTCTTGTAATTCATCCTGTACTGAAATGTTTTACCTGTTAAATGTATTAAACGTTGCACCATCTAGTGGCAAATTGGTAGTACATATTGAAACTGTAAATGTGCCACATTAGATTAACCCCATTGCTGTGGCTTAAGTTGAATTTAAAGTATATATTAATTATTACTAATATAAACAAAAATATATGACTGTGTTCATGCATTTAGTAATGGGAAAAATAATCACTTCCCAAGAGCACCTCAAGAATTCCAGAAACAGAGGTCATAACCAGAATAACTGAAAAGGTGACTAAACACGCAAAGATGAGAAGTGGGAAAAGTTCCCACTTTTAATACATAACACCTCAAGCCTGAACAAAAGTGGAAACAAAAATAATCAAGAACCACAAAGACCTTTCAACCAATTTTATTTCTAATAATATCTGGTGGAAATGGCTCTACTTCTCCCCCTGCTGCTGGTCTGGCATGCTTCTGATGATGTCAGAATCGCCTATCAACACAAGAGAAAGTCATTAATTAGAGAACAATTCTTTAGCCTGGACACAATATTACAAAATGAACACTGAAAATGCCAAGGACAGTCAGACAATATCCAAGATGCTTTAAAATTCCACATAAAAAAAAATTCACATCCTTTTTTAATTAAATTTACATCTAATGACAGCCTACTAAACCAGTTACAATAAATCAAAATGGTAAGATCAACATCAGTTCTCCCTCTGAATGGGACGCATGAATACCCACCAGGGTCGATGATGGCCAGTGTGCACACCCTGTAGTATTTGCCACAGGCTGTGCCGAGCTCGATGTTGTTTCCACTGTAATGATGGACTCCTGTTTTAGCCAACATAGCGTAGTACTCAATCTCAGATTTCCTAGAAAAAAGAAAAAATCGTGAATCATTCAAATATCCTCAACCTTTATACAATTGCTTTAAGCCAACAGATTATACACATCATGACAGCAGATTCACAGACAAAGTTAAAAGCACACACCTCAGAGCAGGACAGTTGTTGGCAAGGATAACTAGCTTAGCTTTTCCTTGGCGAATCATTTTCTGAGATTGCTTGTATCCGAGAACGTATTTACCGCTCTTCATCACAAGCTGCAGTCTAGAGTTGATGGACTCCAGGGACTTTTTCTGTGAAGATTAAAATTAAACCATAAATACACCTACAGCACAGAATGTGAAATATTTATTAAAAAATAAATTTAGACAATACAGCAACTAACATGTCTTTCACAGGTGTGTGAATTGTGCAGTAAGCTAATATGGGCTTTAAATAAAATAATATTTACACAAATAATTTACATTTCTAAAGCAATTCAAAAGTCACATCCTATTTACATTATGAATATCACGTCAGTAAACGTAATATGCACATAAAGGAACCATATCACAGACAACTACAATACTACAGTTTAATGGCATTTTTGTACATCGGGGAAAAATGATTCAACAAATGCGGCTTTAGTTTACGTTACGTAACACGCGTTTGTCTGATAAAGACGGATCACTTTTGAGGATACGCTTGTATTAATAAAGATATATAAAATACAAGACAAATCCTCTGTAACGTTACTAGAAGACACCCTGTCAAGCAGCTGCACTCATGAACTAACGTTAGCTCACATGTAGCTAACCCAACAACAAGTCGCCGAAAAGAGACACGAGACAAGGTTTACAGCATATAATGCGTATTAACATTTCAACTTAAGAACGTTAATCTTCTATACGAGTATTTGTGGGTGGAAACACGTTTGAGCTTTATGATTAGGCCTGTAGCGGAGCTTCCACGTGAAGATCTCCGGCGCAGCATCGCGCTCCACTCACCTGTTTTTTCGCGGCCACCATTTTTCCTGATTAGTCCGATCTGGCCAACCTAAATACACAGGAGCGTTAAATCAAGACCTACACTTTCAAAATCATGCGTGTGTATGCCAGACAGAAGTGTTAAAATGGGTTTTTGAACAGTTTTCGCCAGAGCCGCGCTCACCTCCTGATCACACCAAGATGGCCTCGTAGAGAAAGGGCTTCCCAGCGTGCACCGCGCGCGTAAACCTCACGCGCTCGCCTCGCGAGAACGCGAGGACATCGAGACCGCGGATCTCAGAACAACCCTTTTCTCTTTTTTTTAAATCTAATTTTATTTCCTTTTTTAAATTAAAATTGTTCGTAACATTTGAAATTTGAAAAGACGCTGTTAAGGTACAGCGGTTTAATTGTTTTTTTGTTTATTTTTACTTTACTCAGGGAATCAGCAAAACTTTTTTTATTCAGAGCAAAATACAATAACATTTGGTAATTTTGAACTTGTGCATATAACATTTTCCAAGCAAGCACAGGATTTTTAACATCTTTACGTTTTGACGTACTCCGAGAATATTTGGTGCCAGCAGTTGTCAGTATTATGACTCCGAAACAATTCCACAACTGTCCACAAGGATAAGATATTCTTGGGGACCATGACTTTTTCAGTAGTGATTTACAAAATGAGCATTTGGCACAATAATAAATAATTATAAAAAATGCCCAAGGAGTCATAGTCATACGATTGTTTAGCAGGTTTTTCAAGACAATTTAGAACTCCTTGGACGTCTGGCCTATTACTCAAAAAAAAAAAATTATATAAAATAAAATAAAAATATAAATAAAATAAAATAAAATAAAATAAAATAAAATAAAATAAAATAAAATAAAATAAAATAAATAATAATACTAATAGGCCTAAACTTTAGATTCTTTATTGGTATCAGATTCCACAACGAATCTTTACTATCCATGTCACATTTTTATTCCACAAAAGATTCTTTACAGTGGAAAAAGGTTCTTTAAATTAATAAAAGGTTCTTCACACTAAGATGATCTATTCACTCAAAGTTTCCTTGGGTGACAAAACCGGTTCTTCTGTGGCAGCGCTGTGAAAGCCCCTTTTAGAAACTTTATTTTTAACGTATGTCAAACATACACACCCATTCTTCATTGTGACTCTTCTGTACACAGTGCAGAAAAATGTGTCATGAAATGTACCAGAAGACAATTCAAGCAAGCACGCACTGCATCCTCTCTGTTTTATGCAATATGCATCAACCGTTTGAGGAGATTCTAGAACAGAGATAAAAATACATTTTTGTTTATTTAGTTTTCCCAACAAAACAAATACACTGAACTGGACTTGTTTTTCCAACAATCCAATTATCCCATTTTAATGAAGACTGCTCTTTTGTATAAATTGGTAAACAGAAAGCAAAAGTATAGCAGCTCATAAAGATATGCATTATGAACTGCTACACAAATGCCCAACCCAACATAACACAATGGTGTAATTTAGCCGATACACTGTATGTTCATGATGATGAGCTAGATCAGCTAAGCCAGCTAGGAGACTATAACAATTTTAGATTAGTTTTAACTGCTATTATCAAAAAGTTTTGAATGTCAGATAGAAAATCAAGGTACAAACGTTGTCACTGGGGCGGTACCTATTAGGTTCAAATATGTACACTTAAGTACTAATATGCCTTTAAGCTACCAAAACATACCCTTTAGGTACAAACATGGCCTACCTTTTGAAAAGGTACCACCAGTGACAGCTTTTGTATCTTTATTTTAGTGTACAGAGATGCAAATTTCGATGAAAGTGGAGTGACTTTCACTCTCAAGTGAGGAGTTTTTCACTCTCAAGCTAAACTCCTGAAGGCACAGATTCTAGGTGGACTTCTCACAAAATTTCACTGCTAATATATGACCTTTAAACAAGCAAAACTAATTGTGAAAGAAAAAGGGCATGTTAAAAGCTTAAAACCATGTTTTCTTGTCGACACTAACAGAACAGAAATCCTGGTCTCTTGATAAGAAAGGTGCTTTCTGCTATTCTGGGAGTCACTGTAAAATTCCAATCTGATTGTAAGATGGATACATACAGTTACCAGCTATTACCAACTATTGCCCTTCTTGGTTATGAAGCACTCTCATTTGCAGTCCAACCCGTGTTTGTTGGTGAACAGAAAAGTGAAAACATTATTGCTTCTCTCCAGAAGGCAATATTTGCAATACCAGATGACTTTTTCGAACCAAAGTTTGACCTATAAAATGTAAACAGGTATGGTTTCCCATACTGGGAATTTGTGCATTTAACCCATCCAAGTGCACACACACAGCAGTAAGAAGTGGTCAACCACACACATTGTGAACACACACCAGGAGCAGTGGGCAGCAATTACTGCGGCACCCGAGAAGCAGTTGGGGGAACAGTGCCTTGTTTAAGGTTCTCATCTCAGTCGTGGTATTGCGAGCACTGGTTATTCACTAACCCTACCCACAATCCCTGCCGGACCGGGGACTCAAACCTGCGACCTTTGGGTTACAAGCCCCCTTAGGCAAAGAGCCCATTAGGCAAAGACTGACCGCACAAACATGTGAAGAGAAATATAGAACGTTAGAAATCGTTGTAGTTCATAGACGAACAGACTTAGATGAATCATATTCTAAAAGGACATAAAATACTTTTGACTTCTCATGAAGGTAACCAATTTTTTTGTATCTTTTGTAAAGCTGTATGAACCATGTATATCTTGTTTATGAAAAGATTAAATATAGTTCCCATTTCTTTCTTAATCAGTCATGTTTGAAAGAAAAAGTTTACTTATGAATAGAGAGATAGGTCCTTCCCAAAAAATTTGCATTTCTGAAATAAAGTTGCATAACTTGTACCAGTGAGAGACAGTTTAGTGAACTGCTGCATTTTGAGACTGACTTCAGTTTCACATTTAGCCTATTTTTCGGAATTTATTACATAAGCCAAAATTAGCAACATTTCATTCACACAGTTGGAACAGACAGACAGACAAGACATGAAACAAGACAAGACACGTACGTTGAAAGACTAGAGATTTTATTTAACCACATTAAAATAAAAGCAGACTGATTTTTTTCCCTACTGCAACGTAATTGTGTTATTACTCATTGTCACAAAGTCAAATAAACTATTCCCCTTAAGGGTGCAAGTCCTTGTTTGCGTTGACTTATTATATTCACACCCATTTCCACTCATAGCCTACACTTTTGCTTTCAGTTTAAATCTAGCCTTGATAAATCTTTGCACTGCCGTGAAATTTTGATTTCAGTGCAAAATGTGTCTAACAAACAGCAATATTGTATTATGCACATGACTCAATCCACAACTTGAACACTGAACAGGATCTAAACTGCTTGTCAAACACATTTTACTTTAGGCTGCAACAGAAAGTAAAAGTAAATGTTATTTAACACCTCAGAAATAAACTTTAAATTATGAGTTGCTACACACCAAACCCAAAGATCACGAGGAGGTATAGGTAGCCTATTATTCATGTTCAACACATTTGTAAAGAGCATTTGTGTAGAATTATGTTTAAACACTTTAAATTAGGATACCAGTTTAGCCAGACCAAACAATCTTAAAACTGTTTAGGTTACTTTTTCAGGTAGCCTATAGAAGGGCATCGCTAATTTATATCAAAATGACCAAAAATGTCAGTGTTTTTAAAACCTCTACTCCCAAAGGCTAATAAAAAAAGACATTAAGACAAGATCAAGGTTTTTGTAGGCTAAAGTAATATTCAGAAGAACATTTTGGCTACGAATGGGACCTTATGTAAAATAAAAGTAAAAGTGAATGTATAAATGGGCGTGTTAAGAGTGGTAGATAAACCACTTTCCTTGCTGAAACGGACAGAATAGAAATCTCTCTCTCTAAGATCGGGTGTAACGCGATGGAGGTGGACAAATATATATTGACTGAGGCGCTTTCTGCTATTCTGGGAGTCACTGTAAAACTCCAGTCTGATTGTAAGGATTTAGATGGAGTCATACAGTTGCACATTACCAGTCTCACTACTCTTGCCCTACTTGGTTATGAAGCATTTGCTCTTGTGGTCCAACCCGTGTCCTATCTAACTTCTTTACTGACGCGGTGGTTTCTTGGTGATCAGCCACATTCACAAGAGACCCCGAAAACCGAAAGCGCACACTCATCTCTCCGGAAGGAAATATTTGCAATCCCGGATGACTTTTTCGACCCAAAGTTTGACTTTGACTTTACGAACATGTCCGAGTCAAAGTGTAATGATGAGTGCATGCGCGGGGACGAGCCGTACAAGCGGCCCTACGGCTGGATGCGCTTCGCCCTGAAGGTCCGGGACAAATATCCGGACGGGAACACTTGGCTGGGAACAGACGGATGGAGGAGCCGTTCAGTGCCCGGTGAGTGGCCCGTTTCCTACCATGGAACAGATTTAGAGGGGGCTAAGGGAATCATTCAGACTTACTTCAAGGCTGGAGATCGTAAGGCGTACGGAAGAGGGATTTATTCATCTACAGACATCAAAGTGGCAGAAGAGTATGCGACAAGCAAGAAATTCACGTCGGAAAAGAACGGAAAGACTTACAAAGTTATCATGCAGAACAGAGTCAACCCCGAGAAGCGGGTAATCATCAAGGATAAGAACTTTTGGTTGGTCCCCATACCAGAAGGGACATCTACAAAAAATGAGAGAGGAATCGTGGAGAGCTCAATACGCCCATACGGCCTTCTGCTTAAAGAGTTGAAGCCGTAGTTGAAGCTCCTCTCATGAATTTAGATTTTTTACTTTAAAATTTTCAGACATTAAAACAAGATTGTTTAGTGTTAAATTATCCAGCACCTGCTTTTTATATTCTCTAATTCATTTGTCTGCATTTAAAAGACTAAAATAAATAGACATGACAAACTTTAATATTTTCTAATCTAGCTTTGGACAGGGCTGAATACAGAGAGTACATGTTGAAATAAAAGATTATTTCAGGTATTTTTACTATTATTATCAAATTGGGAGACTTGTTAATGTTTAGTGCTCTTTTATTTTTGATTTTTTTTTAAAAACCATTTCTGGTGGTTAACATTGTGATAAAGTGCTTGGGCTGAGGACCTGCTAACATGACTTATAGTAATAAAAAAAAGAAAAACTGTGTTGTGCATGCTGTGGATGTGTCACGCGCTGTCCGTAATGTTGCAGTGTAGCGGCTTGCCTCTCAGCAGGCAGGGAACGGAGGAGACAGGACTTTGAATAAACATAAGTTAAATTTTAAACAGAACAAGAAATACAAAAAGCTGACGGGGCAGCGACAGGAACTCACACACTCAGGCAGATACGAAACTTCAACCACGACTAACTTAAACTGAAAAACACAGGGCTTTAAAATAAATACACAAGAACAGAAGGAGAGAAAGTAAAGGCAGCTGAAAAACAGGTGAATACAATGAATCAACTAATGAAAACAATCACAGGACTAAACCAACAGGACAGGACTAAACCAAAATACACAGGCAGGGGAGACCAAAACAGACACGAAACATGACAGGATGTAACAAAGTTTTTTTAAATTCTTAAAATGTTGAATGCAATTACTGAATAAACTCATAATTGAAACGGCATTATTTGTTTTGGTCGAAGGTGATGATATGAATTTAAAAATAAATGAACTTAATAGACTAAAGTTATGTCAATTTAACTAAACAACATTGAATTAATGTTACATAATTAACGTAAGCTTACTGAAATCAATATTGTTACTTAAATGCAAACTGACTTAGTCACGTGGAACCTGTTGACATAAAAAAAGTTAATTAAGGCCAACATATAATTTTTTTGAGTGTTGTTTATTAATCCCAAAAAGCTAAATTAAAGCTTTTATTAATCATTGGTAATTTATTTAGGCCTGCTTTTTCTGTTTATGAATGTCAAGAGATGCAGGACAAAAGTATCACAGCTTCCACTAAAACAACACAATTATAACAATTTGATGCATTTGTTCACTGATTTCATAAGTCAAATAGATATACTGTTACGTTTTAAAGAAAAAGGGAAAGACTCCATATCTAGCTGATTTCCATATCTTCCATGAACTAGTGAGCTCCAAAACAGTTAAATTCTTTCCCAGCTGACAAAAAGAAGGCTAATTCTTTAGCTGTTTTTAAAACATCTCCTTGAACATCCTTTTTTTCAGGAATGGTTTTAATGAATCAGTTTAGTTTAATCAATGCTTTTGATTTGTGTGATTTTAATTCTGTTGAATGTATTGTTTTATTGAATTGTTGTGTTTTCATGTAGGCCTACGCTTTTATGTACAGGGTTCTGAGAAAGCAACTGATTAAGGCGCTATATAAAAATGAATAAATAAATAAATTATTGATATTATTATTATTACTTGTGTGGTGCAAAGAAGAGCACTTTTGACATCATAGGCAGAATATTAGAGATGTAGAATTGATCTGATCCCTGGTGGGAGAACAAGTTGAAAAAGTGGCCTCTTCCTCACCAATCCTCTAACAGAGGACAAGAAGTGCTATAGCTTAATGTTTAACATTAAAAAGTTCCTCACAATAATTGCATTTTTTACTAAGAATTAGCTATTAGCTTTCTAAATTAATTCTTACTAGTAACAAACAATTCAGATTAGAGAGCTATGTCGTAATAATTCACTTATAGAGCTCTCAAATTCAATTGTTAGTGAAAACTATGTTGTTCCACAATGAAACATTATAAGCTAAATGGCTGAACACATATGGCAGCTCAAATGAGGAAATCTAATTGCAGGTGGAGGCAAATTTCAGTGTAAGAGCTATAATAGTGCTTGCATGCAAAGTGATCGAACCATTCAAATCAAAACCCACCAAACTGGCTAGTGTGGGTTGATGTGTTACCTGTAACAGTTAATTGCATTTTGCAGGTTTTGGGGTGTTTGTTTTAAGCCCTGACTGTAGATTAATAGAACCAGATCAGCAATTCAGTTTTATAAATAAGAAGAGATTTTTGTTGCCTTAAAAAACATTTTACAAACCTTTATTTTTAATATTAAAATCAGGGACTAAGCTGATGCAAGTATGCACTCTAAAAGCTTTTTAACACAACCACCACCAACAGAGATGGTTTTCAGACCCACACTGCACATGTTGTAGGCTAGGAATTTGTGCTGCTTTAAATCCAACCAGTGAACTTGGGGAACATTGTTTAACCATGACCTCAGTGAGATGCATCATTTCACATAACTGCTTCCAGTAAAAGTAGCCGATATGCCAAACTGAAAACATTATATATATAGATACAACTTGACACAAAATGTATTTTTAGACTATACCTAGATAATTTACAGCCTCTTTAATCAAGTGGTCACACTATGGCATTACATGTTTTTCTTTTTTACTCTCACCAGATGGCACTAAACTGCTTGAAAAACGATTTTAAATTATTGTACCATGCTATACGAAGGAATCTTGATTTTGATTCGTGCTCTTTTCTTAAGGATGTTTTTATGATCTTATATGGCCAGTAAATTTGTATTGTCTTGCAATAGATTTCTTAAACATAAAATACTGCTTTTTAAAAATATTTATTATTGCATATATATTAATTATGATATTTTCTCAAAATAAAAAATAATACAAAGCGAAAACGTTATTAGGCATACATTAAAACCAAACAGTTACACTTCAAGTCTTCGGTCACTTTTGATTCAAGTTGATTTCTCTGCTAATGAGCTGCTGATGTGAATCAGGTGAGCCAAATAAAGAGGACATAGCCTACAAATGTGCAGCGCTGTGTGTCCTGGGTGTCCAAATGCCAAAGACTGAAAATCGTTGTGTTCAGAACTAATAATTTTTATTAACGCGATGGAGGTGAACAACTATATCTTGACTGAGGCGCTCTCTGCTATTCTGGACGTCACGGTTAAATTGCACTCAGATTGTAAAGATTTAAAGAAAGCCAATCAACTGCAAATTACCAATCTCACAGCTCTTGCCCTACTTGATAAAGAAGCGCAAATTGTGAGTCGCTTAACGAGTTCTATGAACCTTTTGTCAGTTGATAAGAAGTCAAAAGAGACCCTGAAAAAAAACCCTGTGAGCTCTTCTCTCCGAAAGGAATTGTTTGTGATCTCCGATGACTTTTTCGACCCAAAGTTTGACTTTGACTTCACGAACATGTCCGAGCCAAAGTATGATGATAAGTGCATGCGCGGGAACGAGCCGTACAAGCGGCCCTACGGCTGGATGCGCTTCGCCCTGAAGGTCCGGGACAAATATCCGGACGGGAACACTTGGCTGGGAACAGACGGATGGAGGAGCCGTTCAGTGCCCGATGAGTGGCCTGTCTCCTACCATGGAACAGATTTAGAGGGGGCTGAGGGCATCATTCAGACTCACTTCAAGCCGGGAGACCGCCAGGCGTACGGAAGAGGGATTTATTCATCTCCAGACATCGAAGTGGCAGATTTGTTTGCAAAAAGCAAGGTCTTCACGTCGCAAAACAATGGGGAAACGTACAAGGTTATTATGCAGAGTAGAATCAACCCCAAGAACAGGGAAATCAAGGATGGAAACATTTGGTTGGTCCCTATACCATTAGGCACGAAAATAGAAGAAAAACGAATCGTGAAGAACTCAATCCGACCTTATGGCCTTCTGCTTAAAAAGGTGTAGGAAGGCTAACAGTAGGGCCTATCACTGAAGGTACTCTTACAAATGCTCAACGTTCTGTGTGTTATGTTCTAAATGTGTTTCTCATAATGGACACTGAACAAAGAGACAAAATATGAAATGTATTAAAAAGGCATATAAAATGTTTGTTTTGCACATCATTAAGGGGAAGATGTATTTGTATTTTGTTTCCTCTGGAGATCAAACTTCAAGTGTTAGGCCACATGTTTAGTTGTTAATTAAACGCAGTAGGCTACAGTAAGTTATTTTCTCCTAATATAAAAGTGTTTTCTGAGAAAACTTTGACTTTCAAGAGTTTATAGCTGCTCTTTGCCCAAAAATGTAAATGTGATGATAACGGTGATAATTTGCTCCTTAAAACTCAACCCCTGCTTTCACAGACCAGGCTCCAGACAAAGTAAATCTGAGCTAGTTCCACTTGTGCTGAATGATAATGTATCAGTGGATTGATTGTCTTAAGATACACAGCAGGCTGCTTTTTTTTTTTTTAATTTTATTTAAAAGTATTAATAAAAAATAAAACTTAAGGATCCTAATTCATTTGTCTCGAACTCAATTCCAGGAGGGCCACAGCTCTGGTTCAACCTTAATCAAACATATGTTCCATGCCATTGATTAAGGTTATTTGGGTCAGTAGAAACATCCAAGCATGTGTGATTTGGAGCTAAACCGTGCAGAGCTGTGGCCCTCTAGGAATTGAGTTTGAGACCAATGTCCTAATTAAACTCTAGCCTATAATACTGGCTTAAAGGTCTTTGTTCATACAGAAACCCTTCAGACATCATTGAAGTCTTTTCCTATTATTTTGCCACAAATGAAAGCATGATCCCATTGCTTCTTTTATAGGAGGTAGAAAAACTATCTAATCAGAAATAATAAAATGAATTCAAATTAATACCTGGCAGGACAAACGTCTAACTCACTAAACCCTATAATCATTGTTTTTCTATGCTACGTTTATATAGGGGTCCCTTAATGTAACATTATTCAAAATGAAGCACGTTAAATGCCCGTCAGATTTTTGATATCCCAAACACTTATAAGTCACCTCACTTTAAAGCAGTGTATAATTTCAAACAACAAGCTCCAGGGAACTGTTTATCAAATTAAAGAACCTTATCACTAAATAAATGTTAGTGAGTTTCTTATGCGTATACTGTGTATTTTTACACTGTACACTGACATGATGTACCATAAAAGATCAGTTATGGGTGGTATATTTATTCAGATGTAGATGTATAGTCTAGTAGGTCTGCATGGTTATGATAATTGTCGATTATTCACCAGAAATTGTTTTAAATGATGTTTATACCATTGTTTGAAGCAACTGCAAGTTACGTTTTTATATGAACATAAACGAGCTGAAAACATTTAAACAGATTTTGTATTGCCTTTCTATAGAATTCAATCTCAAATGTCAACATGGTCTCTTTTTTTAATTATTAAAAATATGCATGGTATTATAATGATAAACTAAATCTATAATTTAGAAAAAACCCTTAAGATAACCTGTACAAAGAAACAAAACAAATTAGGCACCCAGAAAAACTTGAGTGGACTTTACGATTATGTAATTTTGGCATCCATAATTGTAATTGGGATTAGAAATTCAATTAATTGGACAACCGTATTCTACAGTATTTTTTATGAGGGCTGGCCAGCGCTACTCCAGATGTCACCTGTAGATGTCGCCAAAATCATTACTCATATTACACACAGAGTACGTTATGTTATTTTAAATTTAGAATAAATGTACTCTTATTGAACCTATGTTACCCCATTTATATAGTAATTTTTGGTTGTTACAACTTAAGTTGAACACATAACGTCACCTGTAATTACTTAGCATTTTAATCAGACGGGACAGAACGTCGCTGATGTTTTAGCATTGCAAATTCAATTGTGACCTGTAAAGTTACGTGGAATAAGAGCAGGTTTGCATATGAGCGCCGCTCATGCACACTCAGATACACCCAATGTGTTCCCTGCCCAGGGAACGAGTGCTGTCTGTATCAACTGCGCGTTAAATTAGCACATTCCTCCTGCACTTGAAGCCGATGTGCGCCGCTGGGCACGATACCACTCACTAAAGTGCTCGACTTCACTCCTGTCAGAGGAAGACACGATGGGATGCACTTCTAGCACTCAGACCACAGCTCAAGACACAACACGACCCAACACCAAACAAGATGGAAGCACGTCAGGTAAGAATATACAACCTCAAAATCCACAAATGAGCTATATTTTGTCAAATATTGTTGATTTGCAACTGTTACATGAAGTTAAGGGAGAATTTGAGTTGTGTGGGCTCTGCATTTGGTACATAGTGTGATATAGAATTAGATGTAGACATTAATGCTAAAATGCATGGTAGGTCTTTAAGTGATAGAGGAAGATTGTGATCTTAGTTACTTTTTGGATCATGGGTCATCCTAACTTGAAACTGAACCGTCAACTACTGTGTAAGAAACCCAGATCCTTATCCAGAATGCTGTCATCGGTCCACCATACAGTTTAGATCTACTTGACTCCAGTGTCTCTCATAGAGAAACTTACAGTATTCATTACACTAAAAGTCCCAATGGAGAAACCTAAGGTTAAATGGCCAACCCAGAGCTTAAACCATAAGACTTTTACTGGAAAAAAAGTTTTATGATTTAGTCCACAGTTTCAAATTGCAATTTGATAACTGCTTTTAAGCTATCATTGTTCTTTCAGAGAAACACTATATTATACAGTTTTTTTTAAATAAACGTCATGCATAAGTTTTATGATCCCATGTTGCATGCATGTATTTGCCAGATATTTTTATCCATAGTGATAAAGTGCATTTACTGGATGACTTTAGCGTCATGCTCAGTTGAGCAATAGGAACGAGATTTTTGCACAAAGCTACACACTGCGATTACAAATGGTGAAATGCTTAAGATAAATGAAAACACAAAAAACACCTTCCTTGATGCGTTTACCGAAAAATGTTGACTGGAATGTCATGAACATTCATCAAATAGTGCATGTTTTTAAAAAGCACAAAAGCATTTAAATCGAATTTTGAGTTTGATTGTACTAAAATAAATTTGTCAAACAAATGAAGGACATTTGTATTTAGCTTTTGTTGATGATACATGTCTGTTTCCTGAGCTATCACAGTGGGTGACTTCTTGGAATTTGAGGAAACACATTTTAGTTGATCAGAGGAGGTCCTCCTCATCTTTAGGAGCTCCCTCGAGTGTGGTGATGCGTGTCAACCTGCCAGTGGTGATATTTAAACAAAGTGTGTGCTTATGGAACTGAGAAGAAGGTTTCATGTAAATGTTGTGTGCTTTAGATCACAGATGCCCGATGCCATAAAGCTCTACTAGTTTGCCTGTTTTAGTACATCCATTTTCTTTAAGCACCTGTTGTTTCGTTAGGTTTTATTGTATAACCTGAATGTCAGTGTATTGCTTTCAATTTAATATATAATACTAGTAGTGTAGCTTCTAATAGACTAGACCAAGGGGTTTCTGTAAGATCAAAATGAGGGCTCAGAAACAGAGGTCTTTTACCTTACTGACATCTTATACACATTTTTCACATCTCTGTATTGATGAAATGTGAATTATTTGGAAAATATTTAAATGTAGTAAAATGTGTAGAGCTGAGCTGAGTATACTGAACTCAGATTGCATTATTTTTTCAGTACTGAAACTGAAAAGTCTATGCTGTGAAAACCTGTCTGAAAAAGAGAAAAATAAATAAATAAATAAATAATATATTTGCACACCAGTAATGCTTTTTTTCTTTAAAAAATTGCTTAATTGAACTATGGCCTAATCCTTACTTAGGCTAAGCCCTGTTTATGAAACCAGGCCAATATATCACAAGGTTTTTACAGGCCTAGTTGTACCCATTTTAAAATGTGTTTTTGCCTAAAAACACGATCAGTATATTATGAGGAAAATAATAGTGAGGGAAAAAACATTGTACTGCTGCACTATTGTAAAACTAATATTTTTTTAATGTTTTAATGTTTTAAAAATAAATTATATGTAAAAAAAAAACCTCTAAAATATTTGTAAATATTTTTACAAATATTTGGGTTTTTTCTTTTTTTTTAATTATTTCTAAATACTCTGTTTTTATTTTTAGTTTTACAAAAGTGCTTCAGCTTAAGCATGTTTCTGCTCATTTCCGAGGCATTTCTAATTTTTAGTTTTGTTATTTATTTAATTTAACTTTAGTTCAAGTTGAATTCATTTCAAGTAATGAACTTTTTTAAGGCTTTTAGCTTTAGATGGTTAACCTCGCAAAATGTTTGTTTTAATTCCAAAGGCACAAGTAATGAAAACGGTGGTCCTGCAGCAGACAGTGAGACGATTCCAGACCAGACCCAGGCTGAGGAAACTCCACAGACATCCAGTGCAGCTCCTGATGCCTCAGAGGAAGTACAGAGCTCGGAGGCTGCTGTAGCTCACAGTGAACCAGAAGCCGCTGCTGCCGAGCCTGTCATATCTGACCAGCCTGATGAACCCCAATCCAGCCCCTCCCCGACAGCCCAGAACACCGAAGAACCAGCACCAAGTGGTACGTCTCTGAGTCTTCTGCCGGTTTCCATAACTTAAAAGGAACAGTAAGCAAAGTTTCATGGAAAAACTGGTTCAGAGTAGTTCTTTAAGATTAAGGTTCTTAATACCTTGTGTTCTGAGCTCATGCATGCAAATGGCTTTGGTACTTCCAAGGGACATATCTCTAGATGCAAAACACCTTGCACATTCTCTTATGCAATGAAGGCTTCCCGGAATACCTTTGTGTTGTTAAGACGTTAAAGCGCCATTTTATACATTCCTACTTAAGTGAAAGGTGATGGCACCAGTTTAAACAGGTAATAGTGTGTTTGTTTAGCTCTTAGTAACCTGACAAGTGTCCTACTAACTGTTCGGTAACCTGCTCTGCTTTCCCCTTTCTAGCCCTTGTTCCTAAAAGTTTTATCAATAGTTTCTAGCAGATGTTTAGTAAACTGATGGTTTGAAAAAGGTTAGAAGAACTTAACCTTGGGAAAGAATTGATTTTGGCTACTGAAACCAGGTTCCAGTGAAATGGACAGGTTTGATTTTGGGATTATGAATACACAGTAATAATGAAATTAGAAGTAGAGCATTATTTTAATCTTTAACAGTAGTTTCTTTAGCCAGATCTTAAATGTGGAGAGGGACACAGCATGCCTCACTGCACGAATTTTAAATGTAAATGACAATTTATCCACGGATGCAAATGCCTTGGGTGCATTGTGGAAAAAAACTTTGACATTGTCAAATAACATGACTAACCACAGACCAGAATACAACAAGAAATAATACTCATGCTCGGCCAAAAATAGCTTTTCTTGCTTAGATCCTTCTTAAATCAAGAAGGATTTTCTTAAGGATGTAATTTTTTTTTGAAAAATATCAAAATTAAGTGATTTTTTTTCTGGAAACAAGCAACATAATATTGTTTTCTGTTAGAAATAAGATTATTATGCTTAGCCCATTGGCAGATATATTTTTTTTATAGCTTGTTCTAAGAAAAAAACGTAATTTTGACTTCTTTTGTTTTTCATTTTGCAAACCCTTCATGGTCTCAGTAGACTCATAACATTTATCATATATATATATATATATATTTATAAATATAATATGTGTGTGTGAATTTGAGTTAAATTTAATAACTGTATAACTGAATAAATGTATTCCAATTTTGTTTTTGGGTGTATCAACCATTATAAAGAAAAAATATGAATTAAGTCTAAATTAATGGAAATATTTCCACGCACAGAAAACACAACTGAGGCCCAGGCTGAATCTCCCCCACCAGAGGAAGCACCTGGTAAGTAGGGCAATATGATACAAGACAGACCTAAAAAAAGTTGATCTTCTGATAATAAATGTCTTGTCTGATTTCCCATACCACCTCATCTCTTTCAGCCTCTGGTGAAGATAGTTAAGCGTGCATCAATTGGCACAGTTACTACAGATTCCAGACTCCGGACACCTATTTCCAATAAAATCAAGATTTCATACACACAGTTTAAAAAAACAGTGAAACATTAGCTTATTTATTATATAGATATTGCTTGTTCGTTGCCAAGATATAGACCAACTGGTCTTCAGAGACTCTGTGCCTGTCTTTATATACAACAATTACAAACATCCCACTTGGTGAACTATAATTGCTGGCTTTAGCTAGACATTTCCTTCAATATATCAGTGCCTATTTTAGTGGCTTAACCCCTCTATAAAAAATGCAAAAAGCCAAAGAGACAATGAAAATTGTGGAATGCTATTTATAATATTATGTAATATTTTAACCAATTGAAATAAAATATGTTACATGCATTTAAAGCGATAGGACATAAAATAAAAAAATGGTTTCCTGCAACAAACACGACGGATTGAACTCAACACATGGAAGTAATGTTTTTTGGTGTGATTTGATTTAATGTAATAATGACAGTTTTAAAAATAAAGTTGATTTAAACTGTAAGCTATTACAGAGTGATGTAAGTTCAACAGTACATTGGAAACTCTTAATAGCATGTTTATATTAGCACAATGGGAAACATGGTGATTTCACTGTTATCAGTTTAATGGGAGGTTAAGTCTGATTGATTTTGTAAATGTCTGGGATGTGGTTTCTCTCCGTACAAGTATGTTTACAACTTGTGATGCATGCTGGGTTCATATAGTCAGGAGGAATCAGTGATGGGCCCCAACACAGCGATCGCTTCGATCTCAACAAGACTCCCCTGAAAAACAGAAAGTGAAGTTAAAATGAGGTATAAACACAATGCAGGTTTGAGATTTTTACTACAATTCAAATGTTTTGGCGAATAAGACTTTTAAATGCTTTGAAATAAGACTCCTTATATTCACCAAGGCTGCATTTATTGGAATAAAAATGATGAAAATATTTTGAAATTTTTACAATTTAGATAATGTTTCTATTTTAATATATTTTAAAATGTAATTAATTACTGGAAATTTTATGCATAATTATTCCAGTCTTCAGTGTCACGTGATCCTTCAAAAATTATTCTAATAGGCCGATTTACTCGCCCTAAATTTCTGAACAATAGTGTATAGTTACATTAGCAAACACTACTAACTAGCCTGTGATTAATACTCACTCTGGGCAGGGCAGCTACTTGATAGGCAGCTCTAGCTGGGAAATTGCTCTTGAAAACTGCAAAAGAAACACCAAAAAAAAAGTCTTCAGAGTTCAGGAAAATCTATAAGCTATATACGATATATTCTTTACCTGGCATAGTTGACTACTGTAGTTCTTGTGATAGTTAAAGCACCCTCTTATACATGTGTTTAGATGCATCATACGTTTTAGAGAGCAACATGAATTCAGTTCAGAGTATTTTGTTGACGCTGCGGGTTTGCATGTCACATCATGGAAAGTTCTGCTGGTAAGAGGCAGTGATGATGGGTTGTCCTCGTAAAAAGGAGGCTTTCGTTTCACAGAATTGCACTGTATCCCTTTACACGCAGACAGGATAGGGTTACCCATCAGCTTTGTGTTCAAGAGGAAATACCCCGGGATGCACAGAAGCATCATTGTGGAACATCTGAATAATCAATAACTTGCATAAAGCATTGGAACTAAAGTGTAAATCAGAAGTAAAGTTATTTCAGTGAAGGTATACATGGAACACAAATGTCACGACTGTGTAATTCCACATCAAAAGACATCAATGTCATTCCTAATTATGAGGTTTTCCACATTAGCAAGACTACTGAAACTGTAAGGCAGATCTGTGGTTGTGTGTGTATGTGATGAATCTTCAAGTCACACTCACACTGCTTGTAAACATCATTGACGTTATTGAAGTCATTAATGTCTGTCAGCAACACTGTGGTTTTGACAACTGCAAAATATAAAATTACAGTTTAGAAAATGCCTGGAAATATGAAATAAGAACTGACTTGTTAAAGAATTAGTTTGCTAAAAAAATTGAAATTTTATGAAAATGTACTCTCAGGCCATCTGAGATGTACAGCAGTTTGCTGCTTCATCAGAAAAACATTTGGAGAAATTATTTGCTCAGCAGTGGTTGTCCGAACAAGAGTCCAAACAGCTGATAAAAATATCACAATAATGCACACAACTGCAATCCATCAGTTAATGTCTGTTGAAGTGTAAAGAAAAAAAAATGTTTGTATTTAATCATTACAACATTTTTTACTTCAAACTGTCGCTTCGGATTCCTATATGGAATATATCCTAGATGGTGCGTGGGTGAGTACATTTTCATAAAATTTTCATTTTTGGGTGAACTATTCCTTTAAACAGGTGATGCTTGATGATTTACCATTTTCATATCCACATCCAGCAGCTTTCAGAATCTCCCCCATGTTAATAAGTGCCTATGAAGTTGTAAGGAACAACACTTAAACTACATTTATCCAATATTGGATTTTTCTAGTGAAAATAGCTGCTTTGTGTAATACAAACGGTGTATTAAAGTCAATGTAAAATCTAAACGGACCATGTATTAATTACTTAAAATATAATTCCAAAACATAACTGTAAATGAATTATTTATTCATCAAAATGTCAACAGTTATTTAAGGGCCGCTATATGCATTTTGTCACCTGCTTGGCCTGAGCCAGCACTCCTCCCGCCACCAGCTGTCCACCAACTTCCAAGCCGATCTGTCCTGAGATGTACATTGTACGGTCCACCAAAACAGCCTGGCTGCATGTTGTAGAAATAGAATTTACAATGTAAATTAACAGTGAACTGATTTTTTACTGATATGAATGCATACAATGCATTTTAGGAAATGTTTTCTTCCTCTGCCTTCTGCTGGCACAACAAGTGCACTGCAGTTATAACTAGACCAACAGCCAATCATGTTAGCCTGCTGAATAATATATGAACTCAAATATCACCAGTGGCATTGCAGACCACAACGAACAAGTGCAAGTGGAGCTTGAGATCATAGTCCAAGGCAATATCAAATCCAAGTTAATATGTGTCTAATACACAAGTTAAGTAAGTTATATAATGCAAAAATTAATTCCAGTTGTTTAAGCACGACTGCAAGAAACTAAAGATGATAGATCAACTTATACATTACGTCTCATCAACACTGATTCATGCTGGTTTAAATCATGCAATCAGCTGGGCATAAAGTAAAATGTATATGATATAGAATATCTGCAAAAGATCTAATGGCAGAAATGCTTTTGCAAAGCTATTTACTGATAAAGCAGAAGAAACAACATTGACCTCTGGTTAAGTCAATAAACTTGAAACCTTCTCCTCTTACTCTCTATTGGTTAAAACATCAACACCCCCATTGTAACCACTTTTAATTGCATTTTATGCTAAATTAATAAATACATACATTCATTTAAATAATAATAATAATAACCCTGTAAATGGTAAATGTATTTTTTATATATAGAAACCTTTATATTTATAAAAAAGGGTTGAAAACCCCTGTTAAAATGAACAGTGGTATTATGGAGCGTTACAGAAATATAATTCAAATCACTTTACGGTTTTGAATGTAAATACCAATGTTCTGCAATATTAAAGCGATTAAGAAAACTCTTACCTGTATACACCCTTTATAATAGGGGCTTTAGGTGTATAGGGGATTTTTCTCTGAATAGAAGCCATCTCGTCCAAACGGTTTATGAAAAGTAAGTCGCTCTAAATCTCCCGCATAAAGTTGTTGAACTTGAGTGGGCTTTCTAAAGACACGCCCCAAACAAATATTTCATTGCAGCCAATGTCAGGCCATTTATTGCTCAGTGCTGGCTGTTATATGCATAACTGGCAGTGCTATATTTAAAAATCACACTTTGTCCATATGCATGTCACGTGCGCGTTTACTGAGGAAGGTAAACATGCTGCTTTGGCTGGACAGACTCTCACCTGTAGGGCCCGATGGCGGCTGGAGCAGCTGCAGTGTGAATGATCTTCCTAATAACCGCAGCCATCTCTGAACACTGAGTAACCAACGACACCCGAGAAGCACAACTGTCAGTAAACTTTTACTTCAGTTAATGAATGAGCGTAAAGCAGGTTTGTAGGGATTCACTTCCAGCAGGCGTCAGCGGTTCCTACCATAACGACCCACATATACAGACAATACACATGTATTTAAGAACATTCAATACAATATCGCATGGTATTGAAACAATTTTTTCAAAAACCCTCAAGGAAATATATTGTAGACACAAAATGTATAGTTAAAAAAGCTGATACAGATCTTTAAGCATAAATATAATGTCTGTAACATCACATAAAACAAATCAGAGGTCTGTGTAATAGAGTGATTACGGTAATTGCAAAAACTGAAGAAGTTTAACATATCCAGCTTGTTTATTGTAGTTTCTAGTGTTTCATTTACATTTAAATAGTCTGAACTTACTGCACTGTATTTATGTGTTATCATTTTCTATTTCTAACTCTTAATTTCATTATAAATTAATTTTTACATCATTTTTAAGTTTTTAAATTTCTTGTTTTTTTTGTTGCGATTTTATGTAAAGCACTTTGAATTACCATTGTGTATGAAATGTGTCATAAATAAACTTGTGATAATCATATTCATACCATAAATATAAATATATTTAAATATTGTGACATTATATTGACATTTGTTCTCCATATAAAAAAAAAAAGAAAAGAAATATATATATATATATATATATATATATGAGCTGAGGAAAAACTAGAACAACCTTTTACTAATTTCCTAGGACTGGAAATTACCATTAAAATATATTTTTGTTTCCAGAGTATTTAATAGTGTTTTTGTATTGTTTCCCATATGTTTAACATATGTTTATTAAATATACAGTTGTTAAGTAAGTCCACATAAGCTTTAAAGAGACAAGTAACAGACCTTTATTCAAAAACTCTACGCAGAGTGCAAAAAATAACATACATTATGCATAATGCACAATAAATTAGAGTGTTCAGTAAAAATGTGCCTATGTAAATGTCAGAGTATGAAATAAACTGATATAACTCACAACTGCAGGAAATGTAAGGCATTGGTAATATCCCTAACTATTTTATGAATAAGCTTTCGTAAAAAAGAAAAAATCATTAGCTGACTATACTTCAAATCAACTTTATAGACATCATCAGTCCACAATCAGGGCATAAACATTTCGTGAGTCATTTTGATGTCTATTTTAAACAGCTCATCCTTCTCTGAAAAGATTCAGCAACTGGTTTAGGTCATTCACATCACTGGCATTGTTACATTACTATGTCCTTGAGTTGCTGTATTGCTTTTGGTAGTTATGGAGAGACTCAATAGGCCTAGTAATGATGGTACCATCACCATAATGAGAAACACAAAATCACTGCATTAAAATGACTCAATCTTTGAAAAAGACCAGAAGAAAGAGAGACAGTCCAAAGCCGAGCAACCCCTGAGATAAAGCGAGAACTTTAAAATGGGGCACAGGAAAAGTAGTTCTCACTTCCTCACAAAAATACTTGCCACAGGCTATCAAAGAGCCAGTGGCAGTGAAGAGATGATAGTAAAGATGTAACACAGAAACATTCAGAAACTAAGAAAGTGACATTCAGCATAAATAAGCCATGCATATTTACAAAGCTGTGGACAGATGTTTCAAACTTTACTTTGTGCAGACAACAAATTGAAATGGGATGGGAGGCATAGCTGCAGGAATGGCCCTGTTTCACTCTAATTTAATACCAGTAAAGGTGACTGTGGCATCTCTACTTTAACATGGTCCCATATTAGCAGAATACTAGCCTACAGCTCGGTGATGCAAACTTCAAAAAGAGGGTTAATCAAGCGCTCTAAGGCATTCTCTACTTTTGATTGTCTTTGGTTTAGTAATCCATTCACACTAAAAATGACTTTGCAGCAGTCCAACCAGCATTTCTTAAGAATTCAGCCACAAAACACATTTTCACAGTAGTTTTCGCCTCGGATTCATTTACAGTATTAGGAAAATATTAACCACAGATGTAGAGATGGCTTGAATTTTAAAGTTAAAGAAGAACAGCATAAACTTCATAACAATAGAGGGTAAGAATGATTAAGATTGTGAATAATTTGTTCGGTTTTTAAAGTGAACTCCTAATATTGTGACCTCTGAATTCTAAACAACAAAACAAATCGTTATTTTAGGTTTTATGCATCCACTGGGACCTTCTTCGAATGTACAAACAGCAGGAGTCTAGAATAAGATGCATCAGTACAAAGATTGAACACAGGAGGGGATGTAAGATCTGGCCAGCCAGCTTTGAACCTTCAGCATCAGTGGAGTCGGTTAGAAGTTCTGCTGCCGACGTTTTTTCGCATCCATGGCATCGAGGATGGGTTGCCTCTTGGCCGTGTAGCGCTGCCGCAGTTCTTCAATCTCCCGCTCCATCATAGGGTCCAGAGCAGAAAGGCGCATCTGGAGCTCCTCAAAATCGAGGTTTTTCAGCTTCACAGACAAAGAAACCGTGATTCATCTTTATGCATAAACAACAAATAAATAGATCATCATCAGAGCACTTACAAAATCGAAATCTCCATCTTGTGGCACTTTCCAATTATCAGGGAAAGCGGTCTTGGAAATTAAGCACGGGTCCTGCTGGTTGTGATTATAACCCTCTTGTGCTTTATTTGAGTCTTGTTTGTCGAAGTAGTCCATGAAGGATGGACGCTGAATTTGCTGAGATGTAGGATTTCCTGTTTATCGAGGAACAAACGTCAGATTATTACAAATTCCTCCAAGCAGCACAAAAGGTACATAAAGAATAAGACATGAATACTCACTCCTCATCGAGCCGAGATCTACCTCATCGTCATCATCATCATCATCACTGTTGATGACCATGGTGCCCAGGTCGGACTCCAGCATGGTGCCGCCGTGTTCAATCATGGTCTGAGCGCCGTCGCTCATGGTGCCTGTGGCTCGCATGGTTCCAGCGCTCTCTGAACCAGACTTCACCATGGTGTGGGAATCCACTTCCGTTTCCTCATCCTGGACAACACAATCACATATCACATCAGCTATAACTAAAACGTATGTAGATGTAACAAGGTCAGTGAAGTATCTCACAGAGTTCTCGTCATCTTCTTCCAGCTCTCTCTGCTGCTCCTGTTGTCTCTTGACCTTCATGTCCATAGCCTCTGTGATCAGGTCCCGCAGGTTGCTCACCGGCTTAGCGCTGGTTATAAATGGATGCTGCCGAATAGACAATGAAAAGCATACCAGACGTTTACAATATCGCGGATGGAAAACGGGGGAAAAACATTTCTAAAATAGGGAATGAATAAATAGCTGTATGAATCAGAAAACAGGAACTAGTAGTTGGCGCTATTTTTGGCTCTTCTTATACCTGCAGCAGTTGAGTGGCCGTCGCTCTCTGCTCTGGGTTCTTCACAAGACATTTCTTCACAAAATCTGTGAATTCATCACTCCACAGCTCTGGTTTGCGGAAAGTGGGTGGAGGGTTTGTGGGGATCATAAAAATAGCCTGACAACACAAAATGCCATTACCAGCCGCTTTCTTGTCAAAATTTCACATCGAGGACATCTTAGCATGTTCTACTCACTCTCATTGGATGAATGTCTGCATAAGGAGGCTTTCCTTCGGCCATTTCTATGGAAGTGATGCCGAGAGACCAGATATCTGCCACACAGTTGTAGCCGATCTCCTGGATTACTTCAGGAGCCATCCAGAAGGGTGTTCCTATAACTGTGTTCCTCTTCGCCATTGTGTCCTTTTGTGGTTATTATACATGAACATAATTAGTTCATGAAACATGACATACGTGTCCAGTTTGGATACACTTGATAAAACTGTATCTTAGATATTCATGAATGAAAGAGGATAATACAATTTTTTACATAAGTACCTACTACATAAGTAATTTTACTTACTAGTATATAAAATATAATAAATATATATTAGTCATTTATTAATGACAGATTTGGCTCCATAAAAAAAAAGTGAAGATTTTTTTTTTAAAGAAGTTGCTGAAATACTAAATTTATTTGTTTAAAACAACACAACTCCCACAAGTTCACACTTTATTTTTATTTTTTTAATTTAACAAATAACTATGAAAAAAAACCTTGCTTGATGTTTTATATTTCAAAACAACCTTTTCAGTTATTCTAAAATACAGAAAATATTTATTAAAATGTTGGGTAATGTTCCAAACTTTAATTAGTAGTTTATGCAAGTTCTACATTCAACCAATTCAAATACTCACAGTAAGTTGTCCAGCCACTCCAAAATCAGCTAGTTTAGCATGGCCCTCTGTGTTGAGGAGAATATTCCCTGCTTTGATGTCTCTGTGGATTTTCCTCATGAAATGGAGATATTCCAGACCTTTCAACGTGGATTTGAGGACTGTGGCGATCTCCTCTTCGGTGAGCTTATCAAGAGAAAAAAACAGTGTTATTCATTATGCAATGAAGTTCAGTAGTGTATTTATAGTTTTTAAAGTTACAATAAATGTATTTACTGTTTTATTGCGCAGTCTGATGATATCAGACACAGATCCAGCACCACAGTACTCCATCACAATCCACAGATCTGTGTTCTTGAAATAGCTACCATAGTACTTCACCACATAAGGACTGTTAAAATACAAAAAAACAAAAACAAACAGTAATCGCAGTGTTGGGAAATGTAAGCCAATAATGAGATTTTAGTAAAACCTTACTTTTTATCAATTAATATACTGTTTTACCTGTCACATTGCTGCATTATGGAGATCTCTTTAATGATCTCCTGCAGGTCTGATTCGACAGGAACCTGTTTAATGGCCACAACCTGGCCTGATTCCTTGTGAATGGCTTTAAAAACACTGCCATATGATCTGAAAAAACAAAAACAATAAAAAACCTTCATTATATGACCACAAAACGTATGCTAGAACATCAATAAATATGTATAATATTAATACACACCCTTCTCCGAGCTTTTCAAGGACATCAAACACTTCCTCCGGCTGCTTCGTAAGACTGTCTTCACTGAGTTTCTTCAGCTTACTGTCATGAATGAACATAATCGTAGTTTATTAATGAAACGTCATTGGTCCAAACAGCAGAAGTTAAAACGTAACATAAACTTATTTATACACCAACAAACATAAAAACAACTGGTCCTATAGCTTTAGTTAATAACGAACATTAAGATATTAACCCAATAATCTATACTAGTTCGTTAACTGATCTGCAGTTTCAGTTTGCTTAGTAAGATGAGGCCTGTAAATATTACGTTAGCTTGACTGATAGCTGGCTAGCCGAGCTCATTTTTCACTTACTTTTTGGGCACCGAATGCTCCATTCTTGTTATTTTAATAAACAGATGATTTCAGATTAATTTACAACCGTTTGTTTGCTCAAAACTTAAGAAATAAAGCAATAACACATGTTTTCTTTAGACTTTCAGGAAGCACTATCTATCTTTCCGTGCCGCCGCTAACAACGATGTGAAGCGAGCTGACGTGTGGGATTTTCCGTGACAAACCGCACTTCAAAATAAAAGTCCTATGGGCGAAATTGCTAATATTACAAAGAACTTGTATAGATGACCACAAAATCAAGAAAAGAGAAAAAGTGGTTGAAATTAAGGGAGGCTGTAAGATAGCCAAACCAATAAAAGGGGATTAGAAGGAAACGCATCAGATGAAGATAATAGGGTTGTCCGCAAAAACATTGTAGGGATGAATATAAAGTAATTCTTAAATTCAGACCGGAAGAAGAACATGTTAATTTAAGTCCAATAGCTGTGTCTAGAGAGATGAAGAAAAAAATAGAAGTGTATACACAGCTACGATTTTAGAGATAGAAGCTTTTTAATAATATGTAGAACAGAAGACCAAAAAACAAAGCACAAAAAAATTGACGATGTTTGTAAGAAAAAAGTAAGTGGGGTGAGAAACGAATGAAATAGGGGGTAATAACAGCAATTCCAATCGAGGAAGATCTGGAAAGGCTCAAATATTTTCGGGAGGTGAAGTGAAAGGGATTAAAAGGTTAATAAAAAACAATGAAAGGGGAAAGGGTTGATAGTTGACAGTCAGAATTCAGTGCTTCCAGAAAGAGTCAAAATTGGATATATGAGCTTTGAAGTGAGGACATATATTCCTCCTCCTCTTCGGTGTTATAGATGTCAAAGATATGGACATATAGCAGCATTATGTAAAGGAAAACAAAGATGACACAAGTGTGGAGGTGAACTTAAAATTGTGAAGAGAATGTACAAGGCATGTGCTGCAATTGTGGGGGACAGCACAGGGTAACATACAGTGGGTGTAATGTCATGTGAGAAAGAGAACTGTGCAAATTGAACAAGTGAAAGTTGTAAACAATATAAGTTATGCAGAGGCAGTAAAGATTGTTCAAGA
>JAUCMT010000043.1:7801162-7814736 GCA_032357475.1 Enteromius thamalakanensis | reverse complement strand
CAGAGTATATATGTATATATATATATATATATATATATATATATACACACACACACACATTTATTCAGTGGAATCTTCCATTCAGTGAGACTGGGTTTATGATGAGACTTGGATATGGTCATTTCCCATTCTCCCCTCATCATTTCCTGTCCTTTCTCTACTGTCCCATCAATAAAAATGGTAAAAAGGCTAAACACCTCTCCATACATACCCAGCCCATGCTCTTCCTTCTCTCTGATGGGCAGCCAGCTGAGATCAGCTGAAGTCCCTGTTGGCAAGAGGTATGAAATGACGTCTACAATGTGAGCTGACAGAAGGGACCTCACTCACCGAGGACACAGCCTCATTCTTATTTTTACCTCCTTCATTAGCGTCCTTTCTCCATCTTCCACTTTCTCTCTCTCTCTCTCTCTTTCTCCATCTTCCTCTCTTTTTCTTTTTCTCGGTCTGTTCTTGTTACTATGTCCTCTAGCCACTCCCTCTCTGTCGAGTAGCGTGAAGCAGATTCATTGATTCAGGTCAGGGCTCGACCCCTGCTGTCTTGATTAAAAGCCATACCTGACAGGTGGATGAAAAGAGTCCTGCTGTGTAATGCTACGCTCAAATGTTAAACCAAATCTAGAAACATCTAGAAATGGCTTTAGAGTCTTTTTAGACACTAATGTCACGTCAGGGTTGTTTAGCTGCTAAACTGTGATTTAAAATCTGCATTTCGATTTACTGTGCTGTACTACACTTGTGGAATGAGATTGGCAGGCAGCCTTTAGCCTCTGTAAGCTCTGAAATTTGATGGATTGGGGATTTCAGTGCAGTGTTTTTAAGGAGAAGGTCTGTCCTTTGGCTCATGGGAGATGTTCTTGTATATTGTTAAAATGTCAGTGCAAGGATTCATTTCATGAAGTATGAACATGTGTGAGTGGTGAAAAAAACAGATTGTAATTTTTTTCCTCACTACCACACAAAAGAGAAAAATGGCCAAATTGAAAATTGTGCTGTTCCAAAACCTTATTGTCTACTTCACACTATAGGCTGCTGCCTTCTAAAAAAAGCATGCTAACCTCATGGAACCTCTGACTGATTGATCTGAATGAATTGAAACACTTCATAAAGGCAGCCACATAAATAGCGCTCGAATAAAGATTTCCATTAACATGTTGCTAAGCCAACAGTTCACTACTTTGATAAGCATAAAAAATTGACTTTATTTTAGTTAAGCCTAAATCCCACTACCCAATCGTTTTAATTGGTCAACTCAGTCACGTAGTTACATGTCAAGAAAAGGTCAGGCTTCATGGATTCAATTTGAAGCACAGAAAAAACATCCAGCACTACAAACAATAATGCTACTTATCAGGATGTGCTACTGTACCAACACCAAGGTTAGGGTTAGGGATAAAAGTTAGCACATAAGGTTCAGTCTGGTTCTCATGAGAGCACCTGCAGATTTGGTTTGGTGCACACACTCGTAAATATAACTTTAAAAATAAAATAATTAATATGCAGACAAATAAAAAGAAAAGCATACAAGAATATGCAGAAATATAAACCATTTATATTCTTTTGTCTGTTTTTTAACATGTTATTTTGTGTGATCGGTTATATCGGAGTCCCATTAAAACATATTGACTAACTAATGGCCAGATTTACTAAACAGGGCAAATTAGCGTTAGAGCACAATTTTATCAGAGAGAGGAGACAATTCTGTGTGTGATCTACTGACAATGCACACATTAAAGAACACAGATCATCAACCAGATCATTTCCATAATGACCAGCGCAATCTACCAAGAGCATTTTTGGGTGTTAAATAATGCCGGAAATATCAGTATTTGACAAGCGCAAACGCTTTTAAATTGCATTGCGTGAATCATTGTAATGCTCTCTTCCCATAAATTGAAACTTCTACAAATGCAGCTTTAAAATGAACTTTTTCCATAACTTTTCAGTGCTAATTCTTCACTGCATGTCTTTAGAAAACCCTGAGAGTAGTGCCAAAAGATTTATGTTTGGTTTAAGTTGGTGCAAGCTGTTAGTAAATCTAACCCTAATTTGTAAAATGGACTGTGGTCAATATAAAACAAATAATAATGGACTTCTAAAGCTACTTTATAATGTCTATTCATTGATTTTATCCATCTTTATAATGTGTTGTCTATTGATCCCTAAGGGGCTTTCTCAGCAAATATTTAAATGCTGTATATAGTATGTTATTAATTTGATAAAAATCAGTTGACAGCCTTGAATTTTTTCAGAACATTATGGGATTGCCTTCCCCACAAGGGATACATATTAACAGCCGGCATAATTATGCTATCTTCTTTTTTGGTACAGCTGGGCGGCTATGATTTCTTAAAATGCTCCCTACTGAGACAGCTCAATAGGTTTTGGAACAGGACTTTTGGGAAAAAAGGGAGAGAGAGAATTTAAAAAGGGGGATGGTTCGTGAAAAGGTTGCGCAATTAGAATTAAACTTTAGAGGAATTAAAAGGGTCTTAAGCAAATGAAATGAAGGAAGGGATAGAGCTGGCGGATTATAAAGGAAGAGGCAGAAAAAGAGATGGCGACTGATTTAGAAAGATCAGAAGTCGCTTGTCGGGTCAGATTGATTCTCTGATTACCTCTGTTTCTCATAAATGGATGAGAGATAGAAATGCAGGAGCGGTGAGAAAAATCAATTCTGTCATCCTCTTTCCTCTGCCTTTTTATAGATGCAGGAATAAGATACTCTTGTTGTGAGATTCATCTTTTGGCTCTTTCTCCCCTCCTCTGATGCACTCTAACTCCCTTCTTTCATTTCTCTTTTCTCCTCTCGGCCCTGCACTTTTATTTTACTGGTGTGCAGTGGCTCATTCACTCTCTTGCTGGCAGGGATTTTAATGAGGCTCTTGTGTTTCAGATATTCAGCCTCCTCAGCCCTCAGGCTTTCCCACACAACAAAAACAACTCCGGGGCAAATTCACTGAACAGTTGCAGATTTTTTGAATGTGGTACACGAACAGTTCGCAATCCTGCACTAAATGCACCGATCAATTAAAAGAAGCGTTTTTGTCAACGCTGACATGGCTACTTATAGCTGTGCTTGAAGGTTTATTTGTTTATGTTGTGCTGACCGATACTTCAGGTGCTGCTGTACTGACACCTGGTGGTCCAGTTCTCTGTGAATTTTCACCTCTTGTCTTTTTCCCAGAGAACAGTTTTCCTATCCTTTTCATCCATCCCTCCACAGTTGGATTAGCAGTCCAGATGTTGCTGACCCACATAGAGTAGAGGAACAGCTGTCTGCAGGATGGGGTGGGAAGGCTGTCCTGGATTTTAACAGTCAGAACAACCACTAACACATGTGGGACACTGCGGAGAGAGAGAGAGGATTACCCCTTAAGCCCAAACATCCAGAGGGAGGAACAAGAGAAACTGCAAAGAAGACGAAAAGGAGAAATTCAGTTTGAGGTTGCGAGTGGGTTTGTGCGCCAGCATGCCTCTGCATATCCGACTCTCTTGTATCTGCTCTCATCAGGGGTTTTCAAGTGCACTTGTCCCACTTCTGTGTCATAAATAAGCTCTGTTTGTAGTTTTTTTTGTGCACTTTTGTATTTGGAGGCTTTACCAGATGAACATTTTATTGCTCAGAGGTTGCTCTTTCATAACGCAGGAGGCTTAAAGTCAGCATGAAATCAGATATGACTGATATTATTTACTTTTTTTTTTACATGCTCTTGTCTGGCATTACAGTCAATGATTTCAGTGTACATTAGGTAAGGACTTTTATAATAACTTTTTAACTTATCTAAAACTAACTTTTTTCTATAAACGCTATCTTCTGAACAGATTAATCAAAGAATACTGAAAAAAAGTGTTATGGTTTCAGTAAAAATATTAAGCAGCAAAACTTTGACAATTAATGGTGATAAAACATTTTTTCTTGAGCAACAAAGCAGCATATTAGAATGATTTCTGAATGACCATTTGACACTGATTGACATGAGAGACTTTGCATTTTACATTTTAATATATATTAATAAAATAGTAAATAAATGTAGCCATTGTGAGCATAAGAGATTTCACTAAGAAGAAAATCTTACCGACCACAACATTTGAAATGGTAATAACAGAATCGAGAATGGCATAAAAGACAGTTATTGCTCGAATCTCTGACTTCTGAGAGCAGACTAGCTGAGTGTGATTTTGGCTAATCCAAGCGTAGTTTGAGAGCTTTGCTGAAAACCCTGGGGAAGACTATTAGGGTGTTTTTTTGCCAGAGAAAATGATAAGAAGCAGGATATTTAACCTCCTTTCTAAGGAGGAACACGGCATTTAAAAGACTGGTGATTTTCCCTTTGGGATTGACCAAGGGACAGTTAAGTGAGAAAATGTGATTGGATGAAGTCATTTCATTCTTTGTACATTGCCCTCATCCTCCTCCAGATGTGTTTTGTTTCAGTCTTCTTGGCTGGAGTTAAGGACATTTTTTAAGGCAGGCTGAACCAGCCTTCTTTTATAAAGTCTAATGAGTGTAGAGTGCTAAAACTAGCGTGACATGTCCCAGTGTGAGTGATGACATTCAAGCCCTGGGGAACGGCACTCCTTTCAGTATATCAGCAAGGTGTCTGCTACACAGAGAGAAAGACATGTCGCTTGACACTGCACTAATAGCCAGTTGGAGTTTTACATTTTTTTTAGGCGCAGATGCAGACACAGTTACTTCGTCTTGTAGATTTAGTTTTAAATTAACCAGTTTCTAGTCCCAGTAGAAGGCAACATAGAACACAATTGCTATCCAGCAATTATCCAAAGGGCTGGTTAAGGCACAGAATGAGACGGCATAATGAAAACAACATGCACGGCACAGAGCCATTTGCTTGTCTGCTGGTCAGTCCAACACCAACACTAGGCGGTGATGCTCTTTCATCACCACTGGGCCTGCCGCCAGTTTAAGCTGCTCCTGCTCTGCATTCTTGCCATTGTTGTTATTTTTTTCTTTCCCATCAGCCCTCCCCACCCACACTCCCTCGTTGGCCTCGTTGTGATCCCTGTGCTAAATCATTTGCTGTAGCTTCAACCCTAAATGGCTAAGTCTGGAGATCAGCCTCAAGCTATAAGTATAAAGTGTTTGGGACACCATAGGACTCAGCTGAGGTTAAAGACTTTGAACCTTGGAGTCTGATGAAGTTGGGGAAAAAAAACAAATAACATTATTTTATCCTGTATGGATTTTGCAACAAAAAGCACATAGGATCACTATACAGTAATTGCAATTAAGGCAATGCAGAATTGAGTTTTTTCAGATAAGTGCAATACAAAATATTTTGAAGAACTCCTTTTGGGGGCTGTTTTTATTGCAGATCTACTTCTAGTTACGCCCCTAAAATGAAGTCTGAACTTTATCACTGTTGTTTCATAAAACATTGACTTATCCCCCAAAGCAAGCATCTGGGGAGCTGAAAAATAGTTTTCTGATCTGATGCCTCTCCGCTGGGGTTTATTTCTCCCTCGAGAATACATGCGCTCAGCATGGGGTAGGAAAATCAAATCAGACAGACTGCTATCATCCGTAATCGTGCAAAAATTAGCGTGTCTGAAAGTGATACAGTTTGGAGGATGTTCTTTTTCTCAATGCTTATGTAAGGTAATTTAGCTTAAACTCAAACCGGGCTTTTGCCTCTATCGCATACTGTCAGATAATCTTTCTTTATTGAGCTCATACTGCTCCCTGTGCATTTGAGATAAATGTGCCTAGTGCTCATTGCTGGCTGTGTTCATATATCTTGGAGATCCTTGTTTGTGTGTACTGATCCTCCTCCAGTGTTTTTACCGCGGTGCACTGTGCGGTCTCGGATCGCTGCCCATCTCAGTAATTGTGGGCGATATTAATTAGCGCAGGTAGCTAACTGTGTTCTCATAACATCATGAGAGAACGGCTGTTTCTGTTTGTGCCTCACATTTGGACCAGTTAATTTGTACATTTCCTTTGCAGCGTTACAGACATTTTATGTATTTTTATCAGCGCACTTTTTGTGCCCAGGATGTGAGAGTGACTCAGCTCTGAAGGGTACTATTTCACTAATGGATATGTTCATACACACACCAATACGAACACACAAACACTGTCTCTAATTATCCATGTAATGTCAGGGGAGACATTAGAGTTCACTGAGCCCTGATGGGTGTCACACCAGAGCAAGAGAGTTCAAACACACGTTGTTATGATTTGAAAGAAGCCTGTGGTTTTTAATTAGCTGAAATTTCATGTTCACAATGCCGTGACGGCATCTAATCACTTGACCCCTGGCCTCGTAACTAAAACTACTTCTTACCACTTGAACTTGTAACCAAGTCTAAAATGTTTTCAGATCTCACCTCATTGGCCCTCATATCATTTTTGCCGACAGGTCTGACCCGGGGCCTTGGTGTTGTCACTGCGCACACAGAGACGTATCATCATGGGAAAACAGAACAGCAAACTCAGGCCTGAGATGCTACAGGACCTGAGGGAGAACACGGAGTTCACTGACCATGAGCTGCAGGAGTGGTACAAGGTGGGTTCCTTAAAGTATCAACCAATCCTTAAGTCACAAAAAATGTATTAATTTCAATCCATTGGCAAACAAAATATCAAACCGTTATGCTTGATCTTTTCTCAGAACCAATTAGACCTTTTGCATTTACTTTTTCAGTTTTCACTGTGAACATATATAAATTTAAAGGAATTTAATTTATTTATGTATTTTTCTTGCCATTCTCACTTGGTTTGACGGTGTTATCAAATGCAGTGACATTCATACATTTTTAAGTGCACAGCAAAAAAATATTTATTTATTATTTATTCCTTCATATTTTCCAAAAGTCTTGTTTTCTGAAAAAAAAATTTTAAATTCATTGCGTTTCTACATGAAATAAGACAAAACAGATAATAATATTAAAGAGTAATATTAAACGTAATCTAATCTAATTTTTCTAAAACCACCTGCTTTGGTCCAAACAGGTCTTGGGGGCTCATACGGTACATTATACTCACAAAGATATAAATGTATAAAGATACGTTCATGCACTCCACAATAATGTCACAAAAATTATAATTTTAGGTGGGAACAACAGTTTGAACATTCTACCCATAAAAGATGCATATTGATAGCCTGGGCCTGCCCATACTTCCTGTGACGCAAAGTCAGTCTGGCAAAGCAGCCTTTTTAAAGCCTTTCCATTACCAAGAAAGTGGGAACCAATGAGAAATGAGCTCCCCAACCCCCATCATAACGCGATGACGCAGCAGTTCTGCGACCGGAAACCATACCGGCTTTCAAACATGGCGTGTACCGAGCAGCAACAATCATTCGACTCGTTGTTGTTGCAGCTGTTTTGAGAAATTTTCATGACAGGTTTTCTTTGAAAACCGAGCAGAAGGTAGCTCTTCAAGCCTTTATTGCTAGCTAAAATTGGTTACGGTGTCTTCAGGTTCCGTCACTACACAAATGAGTGGGCTGATTGGTTGTAGATTCGTCCAGTAATAAACAGAGGCATCTGATGGACGCAGGTTAAACTTGCCTCCCAGAAGGCGGGTACTAAGCTCCTATGAGCTCTATAGTCGCGGAAGCCATGCTAGCGTATTGACACATTGGAGTGGTATTATGCAGACTTATATTACTACTTAAACATTTTAATTGGTACATAAGATGCAAGGCTGTCCCTTTAAGGGTACTGGGCAGTAACAAATTACAGTATTGTGTCTCTGTATTTGTTTTTTCTTCTGAGAATTAGACCTATGTTTATGTTTTGTTTATATATAGACTATATTTGAACATAAAAATTTTAAATTTAGCATTTAATAAGTGGTGTTCATGGGAAATGACTTACTTATCCTACCCTGGAGTGTGCCTCTGAGGAGACATGAATGCCGCTTGTACAAGAAGGTTAAGGGCCAATGTATGTCTTTATGTATGTACATTTTAGCTGCTCTATTATGAGCCACAGTGGCCCTGGGACCAAAAAGAGCAAATCATTCAAGTGCTGTTGGAAATTACTATAATGTTTAGTTTGTATACACTTTATGTACTGTTGATGCAGAATTTATGAGCTGAGCTGACCAAATCACTTTTTATAACAGCACAAGAATGATAAAATACGCAAACTATAGGATATAGTGTAGTAACATTAGTGCTGAAAAGTTCTTTATAAGTTCTTTATTGGAAAGCAAAAATTAGAGAAATATGAAATTGTCTGGTTAGTCCATTTTAGTATTACAAAATCACTTTAAAACACATTATGTTGTAATTTCTGCGAGTATAAACTTCCCAGGAGGACATGAATGCAGCAATAGACCTGGCTGATTGTGAAAGACTTAAGTAGAAATTACAGCATCATCATAAGAAATTATTTATGAGTTTGGGGGTTTGGGGATGCTTGTGTCTGACCTGAGATGTCATATTCTAATAAAGTAGCCTCTTAAAGCATGCCATTTATGCAATATATGTTATTCACTCTAAACAGGGGTTCCTGAAGGACTGTCCCAGTGGACATTTGAACGTTGAGGAATTTAAGAAGATCTATGCCAACTTCTTTCCATATGGTGATGCCTCTAAGTTTGCTGAGCATGTCTTTCGTACGTTTGACACCAACAACGATGGGACCATTGACTTCAGGGAGTTCATCATTGCTCTGAGTGTGACATCACGGGGAAAACTGGAGCAGAAGCTGAAGTGGGCCTTCAGCATGTATGATCTGGATGGCAACGGTTACATCAGCCGTGAGGAAATGCTGGAGATCGTGCAGGTCAGTGGCATTCTGGGACACTTGTGCAGTTTAAATCCACTTCTAACATAAGACAAATATGTATGTTGCATCCATACAATAATTTTCTCACTTATTTTGATTAACAAATATGTTTTTTTGGACTTTAGATAGTAGATGCTAACTGTGAACAAGGTTAGTGTGCTCAATAATCCTCAACGATTAGTTGAGCTGGTTTCCCAGCCTTGTCAAACTGATGTTTCGCTGATTGGCCAGTTGGTGTCCCAGCCTGATCAGCAGCCAAATTACCAAAACAGACCAGTCTAAACTGATTGGGCAGGCTAGGAGACCAGTTAACAGCCTTAGGCTTTTTCAGTAGGGTGACCATTGAAACACTCCACAAGTACACTATGAAAAACCCTGATCTACATAGACTGCTGGTTATGGAGTAGTCGTTTAGTAACTATTTTCTAATATAACAGGACCTGAACAGTGTGCAGGATTGCTTTGAACACAGTTTCAACATATCTGAAGCTTCTGCCAGATGATCTGATAGACAGTAGTCCACTGGAGACTATTAAAAAGTTGCATGAGCCTAATTAGGCAAAGTAAAGGTCCATTTCCAAAAGCAAAACTTAAAATAACATTTAAAAAGTTAAAATATGTAACGACTGTATACAGCACAATTTGTGAAAATCAATGTAGTTATTAACAGTGGCGGCCAGAATGATTAGAACACTATTTTATCTGTGCTGTAGCTTTGTAGGTAGATTTCTTGAAGCATCTTAGAGACGCTGGGTTTAGTATTTCTTAGTTTGTTCTGTTTTTTATGTCATTTCAGACAGGCTGGATGATGACATAATCCTAGCCATGACAACCATATACACTGCACACGTATTAAAGGCTGCACTGTCTGTTTCTGCTATGCTAGCAATAATCACATTGAATAGAATGCACCATAAACATGTTTTCCAACATAATTGCAAAGTGAGATTTTAAGCAAATCAATAAGTTAATTATCCACTGCTTTAAAACAGATATCTGTTTGACATTATCCAAGTCAAACGCACAAAAGCCGGCACACAAACACATTTATTAACGTTAAATCTTACTGAAAATGACCAACCTGCTGAAAAAAAACAGCTAAGACCAGCCTAGAATTGTTGGCTGGTCTTAGCTGGTTTAAGCTGGAAGCAGCTTTTTTTAGCTGTTCTCCCAGCCTAAACCAACTATGACCAGCTAATACCAGGCAGGTCTATTGGAACAAAAATCCTGCCTAAAGTATTTAAAATAAAAAGTATGTTGAATTCCACAAATAAAAAAAAACCATTGCAATTAACAGTGCTTGCATTTTAATGCATAGTATTTTCATGGCTTTCAGGCCCATTTTTATGTGCTGCACTTTAACATGGTTGTATATTAACATAGTGAATATTTAAAACAGAAACATTTCACAAATATTTTCATTGTTAAACTTCAGTAATCAATATCCACCTCACAAAGTTTATTTTCTAAATATTCAGTTTGTTTAATAATTCCAGCAATAATATTCGTCAGGCCACTTATGGTTAGTTTTATTTCACTTTACAAATTCGCTTCCAAAATTTCTGTGGTCCAAATTCAACAGAGCGCACATCAGGGAACTGCAGGAAAAGCAGTAGATTATTGATCCAAAAAGCCACCTGCGACTTCACCAGCAGGGGGTGCTAGCGAGCGGCTTTGTGTGTGAACGTCTTTATCGACAGGCCTTTATAAACGACATGTGCATGTGCCAAGATAAACCATGCCTTGAGTTGATTATCAGCACACAAAGTGTTTGTTGTAAGATATTATTTTAGGGCTGCGCTGTTAATCGAAATACTTTATGCCCCCTTTCTATCTGTGATTCACTCCTCCATAAAAGGCAAATCTCACCTGTAAATCGGTAAAATCGTGTAACCTGTGCATCTAAACGGTCAAATGCATGCATAATTAGTAATTATTCACATCCTCATTAGTTATGTAATAAATAAACAATAACAGAGCGCTCAATTATCTGGAACTTCAGAAAACACGCGTAAATAGAAAAAAAAAATGAAGAAGTCCACATTCAAAGCTGCTAGCACCCCCGCTGGTGAAAATGTCTAACAGCACATGGCTTCTTAGATCTGTAATCTACTGCTTTTCCTGCAGTTCCCAGATGTGCGCTCTGTCAATTTTGAACCACGGAATTTTCGGAAGCGAATTTGTAAAGTGAAATAAAAATGACCAAAGGTTCCCTGACGGATATTATTGCTGGAATTATTAAACAAACTGAATATTTTGAAAATTACCTTTGTAAGGTAAATATTTAATATTTCAGTTTGTGGAATTCAAGAAGTTTTTTATTTCAAATACATTGTTCCTTACTGGTCTCCCAGCTAAAACCAGCCAACCAGCCTCTAACAGAGTGTCCTGTGGATCATCTTTGAGGCTGTCCGGGTCTGCAGTTCTTCATCTGTCTTGTTTTTGGTTAGCTTCAGATTCCTCTGCAGCTGTTGTATGTTGTAAAAAAAACCCCGCTAATAGCCATTCCTGTCATGCAACCACAGCCTACAAACGAGATTGGGAAAGCCATTAGTAAGCTTGATTTTATTTATTAATGTATACAGTATAAATAACATTAAAATACATTTAAATAACTGCAATATGTGCACTTTTTTTTTTTTTTAAATTAATTATTAATTATTATGAATATTTAGTACAATCTTTCAATCATCAGGGCCCCAATCATGATGATCAGCTCAGATCTTGCAAAATAAAATGTTAACTGACACACTCAAGTCAAAAGATAGAAATAACAGACTTAAAACCATTTTTAGCTGCTGAAAATACTAGTCTTCTAACAATTTCGGCCACCACTGTTATAAAACATTTCATAGATATTTTGACCACTGAACTAGAAAATGTCCCTGATATCCATTTCAGAAATCAAAAACCTTTTCTTTCAAGTTTTCACCAAGGATGTGTGATTTATTAATTAAAGTTCATGCCTATTGAGCATGCTAGTCTTTTTACGATCAATCTTGACTCAAAAAATCATCCTGTTCGCTGACTTCTGTACTGACTTTGTGGCCTTATAATGTCAGATAAAAGAAAAACACTTGCTTTTATCTTCGAAGAAATAAAAGAATCAAAATACTTGAAGGAAGCAGAAGTGATTTTTAATTTATGCTGAGCATTTCATTTTCACTCACCCAATATATTACTTAATAACAGTGCAGCCATAGCCTTTCTGATTCAGCCTGTTTCAATATTTTTTGGTTCTTTAATGTGTGCAAAATGATTAATCAAATCCGAATTGATCATCAAGAGACAACTACTATTTATTTTTACTATTTCTGATGTATATAATATGTATATGCCACACCATCTGATTTGGAAAAGTGGCACTGTATTTTGACTAAATGACATTAAATTACAAGGCAGCATACGGTGAAGTGTTTAAAAAGTAGTGCGCATCAATTCTGCACACAGCCAAACATTCTCCTTTTACAGCAGCAGTCACTTCTAAATGTACGTACAGTACAAGTCTGCATAATTTGCAGAAATCACAGAGATGAGCAGCCTGACCCCTGGTGGAGAGATCAAACACAAACATTAGTGCGCTGTCCCAGATGATAGCTCCTCTGTCAGCCTGAGCTGTGGGAGTAGAGGAGCTATTAGCATGTGCTTAGCATGCTCAGTTGGTACCAGTCTCCCTCAGCTAGGCTTGGCAAAGCTCCGTTCTGCACGATGCCACTCATCGAGCAAAGCCTGTGGGGAAGAGCGCACAGTTGTGGGAGGGCCGTAGCGTCCACGTTGGCTCTCTTTTCTGTTGGATTAACGAGTTAAATTTAACCGGGGTTTATCCCCGTGTGTGCAGAACGGCGAGATTATCTTCAAGCTCATGGAGGTTACAGTTGGCTGGCACTCAGAGATTGCAGCGTGTTGCATATTTTATCAAGTCGGTCGCTTTTAAAAGGTGCAGAGGGCTAAGCCAGGCACCAGCAGTCTGCCCAACTGTGAATCTCATTATCCCTCAAAAACATTACATAATTGATTGACTTCTCTGATTTAGTGGGTATGGCAGGTAAATGAGCTGAGAAATACTGTGAAGTTTCACTGCTGGAGTTTGCTTTCTGCTCCATGGCTTGTGGTGAACCTCTGTGCAGGATAAGCTGAACCTGTGAAGGCCAGATAAAGGTGGTCCACTGATATTTTAACTTGATCCATTATTTATGTCTTTAACAGGCCATTTATAAGATGGTGTCATCGGTGATGAAAATGCCTGAGGATGAATCCACACCAGAGAAGAGGACAGATAAGATATTCAGACAAATGGACCTGAACAATGATGGTGAGATGTGTACCAGTTCATTCATTATGAATTAAATCTCAAAGTGGCCTGGTGTTATTATTAAATAGCAAAAGTGTGTGATTTAATTAAATAAATGCAGACATCAAGAGCATGTGTGGGCCTCATGAAAGGCAGACTCAAGTAAATAAATCATATTTATCTGTATATATATATATATATATATATATATATAGAAATAATGCAATAATTGTTTACAAAATACAGTTAAAAATGCTTTTTTGGTGTGTGACCCTGTTAATCATCCCTAGCATTAACTCACTAGCAATAACTAAAATGTTGAACAAAAATTCACTTTCAAGTAATACTTTTACAGCAATAATTTTCAACTTATATCATATTACTATACATATATATATATATATATATATATATATATATATATATATATATATGCCGTTCAAATTTGGGGGCAGTAAGATATTTAATGGTTTTTAAAGATGTTTCTTCTGCTCATCAAGGCTGCATTTATTAGATT
>JAUCMT010000043.1:7746089-7783375 GCA_032357475.1 Enteromius thamalakanensis | reverse complement strand
GTATGAATTTGTACAAATGACCTAAACACAACCCCGCCCCTAAACCTACCCATCACGTGATTTTAGACAAATCGTACGAAATCTCGTGAGACTGTGTTGGAATATAAACACTTATTATAGGTGATCAGTAGTGATGCAGGACAAGCCAAAAACGCTGTTTGAAAAATCAATTTATTGTCTACTTGCTTATTATATACATTTTGAACACAAAAAAGTTATGGAATGCAGCTTTAAAGGTTTTTTTTTTTGAAGAAGAAGAAGAAAACAAACGGCAGATTACAAAAAAAATGAAATCATTTCAATAATTGAAAGTTTACTGTTAAGAAAATGCAATGTACAAAAAAATTCTTTTTAGAACTAAATTTAAAACTGTTGCTTGTTTTTGTTTGGACTGTAGGAGGGACAGCAACCTTGTAAAAGAAGAGATAAAGGCTTTTCTCAATAACAGAAGGATCTCGCAGGCAATTGTGGGACAAGTCACAGGTACTCTGAATGATTTCTGTCTTGCAGTGGAAACAAAGTGTAGTCAACAGAGGCAGTTTTCTAGTCATGCAAACCTTCATGGGGTACTTAGAATAGTGTTTTTACATCTAAATCTATCAAATATATGTATTTACTGTACATTCACAAAATATTAATTATTTCATGTGCTGAGCAGGAGAAAAATATTTCAGTATATCAAGACTGTCAGAGGAAATCTAGGCCAACCACAAATTTAATAACTCAAGCGTTGACATGAAGGAATAAACTATGGGCATGTGAAACTAGTGCATGTGTGACAATTGCATAGGGAGATTCAGACAGATATCAAACATATCTACACATCAAAATCAATGTTTGTGAACAGCTTTGTTTGCATTTACCCGATTAATTACACAGATTATTCTTTACACGGTAAAATACCAGCACTGGATCTCATTAAATACACCGTGTAGATTTGGATACAGGTCTACTTGTAGTATCAAAATCTATTTATTTCAAGGACGTTCTAAACAAAAAGGAAGATGTTTAAAATGTAAGTTTGTTGAGAATCAATACATGTTGTACTATTATTTTATAACAATTTTAGAAATGGTTGAACCTTATATAGACTTTGAATGACCACAACATAAGCAAAGGTTACTGCGAATGCTTGCTTTTGAGGATCTAACTTGACTTCCGGTAGACATCCAAAAAGAATCAATAACAACACCCAATGAAACGGTCGATATCACTGTAAAATCACACCAATTTAATTAAGCTATCTTATTTAGTATTACATATTAAGAGTTTATTAGCAAAAACAGATTACTCCGTTTTTTACAATTTTCAAATCATGTTTTTTATTATGTTATCTACTTTGATTTAGATTCATTGGAACACACATGAAAAAACATGATTTTTGAAAAAATACATTCTATTAATATTTTGAATTAGCTTTTATTTTTATATTTTAATTTAAGTTTTAGTTCTTTTATGTTCTTTTGGTATTTTATAGTACTATTTAGTTTTTGTTTTACTTCAGTTTTACTTTCCTGTTTTTATTTAATGTGTCTATTTATTTAATTTAATTAACAAATATATTTAAATGAACATTATTAGTTTAAGTTACCAAAAAAAACCCTGGCATGGCATTTCCAGAATATTTGGTTGTTTTATTTTGGTGCATTCTACTTTTCCTGCCATTTCTTTCACTGGCTATTCCTTTTTTTTGACTATGATATTCTGCAGGTATCAGTCAGAGCTACATCTCTCAGTGGCTTCTGCAGCAGGGGCTTGAGATGAGTGACTCCAAGCGCAGGGCGTTCTATCGCTGGTACCTGCTGGAACGCAACAGCCCAGGTGAGTTATGGTTCCTCTGCAGGGACATGATTTGCCAAAAATAATGCAGTGACCTGAATTTTGGGCTTGGGGCTGGCTTAAACAGGAATAGAATTTCAGTTTAGTTTTGACTTTTTTTTGACTACTCTGCCAAATCTTCCTTATATAGTTTGCTTGGTCCTTGAGGGCTTTACATTAAAGAAACCAGGGCTGTGTATCAGAAGGACATGCTATGTTGCCACACTGAATTGAAATTTAATCAACTTGTGTCATTTCTAATCAATTATGCGCGTAGGTTAATGCTGTTCTTGGCACATCCAAGAACCGTAGGTTGTGTGAGTCGGAAATGAGCCTTAAACCCTTTTAGGCTGTAACATCGCCAACACCCGCATCATCTTGCATTTATAATATTGAGAACGTGTTGATGCGTACAGGAGCTAATTAAGTAATGTGAAACCCTCAAGGACCGCTTTTGCTCTCCATCTGCCAGGTTAGACTTTCTTCTGTAGCTCTCAGTCCTGATCCTGGGTTTGTCAAATGCTGGTTTTCATGTCCTCTCTGCACTGAGGTGCAATTAACACCTGACCCTACTAACAGAGCCCTGAGCATGACGCTTTAACATTCTCTACAGCGCTAGAGAATTGAGCATGGCTCCCAAAAACCTAATCACTTTGAATGTCTATTAACACTGTTACCTACAATGAAGTTTTCTCAAAGGATTTTCACTCATTGAGCACTATGTTAATATTTGTTGACGGACATCACCATTAACAGCAAATTTTTGGCCCTCAAAGAGACTCTAGTTAACACCATTTTCTGATTGCCCAAATGGGTTAAAGGAATCAGATGGAGTGAAAACCAGCATGCTCAGGTCCCCAGGAGCAGGACTGACACTCCCTGGAATAGGCAGAGAGAACTGCTGATGCACCTCCTCCCATGGTACTCTGCTCACCAGTCCCAGTCAGGTAACCTCCATGCAGCAGGGAAACAGCTTCCAATAGTTACTCCACCCCAAAATGAAAATGTTGTCATTAATCACTTACCCATTCCAAATTAAAGCTTTGTTCATTTTTGGGACATAATTTAAGATATTTTAGATCAATAGGGGGAGGATTGTGAACAATTTAAACTGTTAAGGGTCATAACAGTATGAAAGACATCGTCTGAATACTCCATCTGCCATCAGTGGTTCAACCGTAACGTTATGAAGTGACAAAAATATTTTTGTGTGGAGAGAGAAAAAAAAAAAAAGACTTTATTTAACAATTTGGCACTCTAATGTCACCATAGCACCATTTTAGAGAGCAAATGCATTTTGGGTAAGAGCACCCCTTTTAGTTCAGTATTTCTGGTTTGGGAAATTAATTTGCTCTATTTGAGTCTTTAGCCACCTATATTCTCCAAAAATAATAGTGAATCTTTTCTAAACATATGCATAGGCAAAATTTCAGATCCAGTTTGAGCTTCAGATGAGTTAAAATTTTTTACTTTTGCAGCTAGACCATCTGTGATACATTTTAATATTTTAATAACATTTACTAGTACATTATTCTTTAAATACTATTTTTGTAAAACTGACAGCTAAACAAAATTATGTCTTAAATACTAATGACAAAATTCATTATGTTGATTAGAAATAGAAAACCCAACAGGCTTTTCCACATATTGGGGTCATGTGTTTTGTGTGGGAATATGTCACTGGGCAAAATGCAATCCAGACCTAGTGGAAAGGTGGTTTTAGAATGGCTCTTTAGATTAGTTCATAGAAAATTACACAAACTTGTATAACTTTCTTTTTTGGATAGTGGACCTTTAACTACATGTGGGGTTAATTTATATTTGCTATTTATTTTGGTTTGTATGCATTGTAAGTTCTATAATCGATAGTATTATATCATGTTCACAACAGGCGCCACATTGTCCATGCGTTCACTGGTTAAAGAGGAGCCTGACTGGAGGTTGGCTGGAAGCCCCGCAGACAGGGCAGCAGTTGGGCCTTTTAGACTGCGCAGAGGTAGTCGCTTCACCTGGAGAAAGGAGTGCCAGTCAATCATGGAGAGGTAAATCACAGAACATTACTGTCTTTGGCACTATTCAGACAGTAATTGTTTCTCGGGATGACATCTGTAAAAGAATATTTGCACATATCCTTTAAAAGAAAATTCTCTAAAACACAGACATGCTGCAGTTAAATACAAGTCTTGTATCACATATTAATAATATCCATCCAGTGGTTGAATCAGCATAGAATTTTTTTTAATGGCACAAACCCTGTATTTTTGTATTGAGGTATGGTGACAATGTACCCATTAAATTGAAATATTTTTCAAGCAATTTTACACTTAATGTCATTATGTCATCAACATTAGGTAGCCTGTTTTATTCATCTTCTGTGTCACACAGTGTTCTAAGGCATTTCCTGTTTCCTACTGGTTAAACAATGATCATGATATCCCAAATCTTGTGATGATTCGCTCCCTTTGTTCAGTTTCTTTATAGAGAATCAATATCCTGATGAGGCCAAAAGAGAGGAAATTGCAAATGCTTGTAATGCTGTCATTCAGAAACCTGGTAAGTGCAATCAGTATCCGAACAGTATTTGTAGCATTGTCATCTTTGTTAAAAAAGTTCCTCTGCCTCACTTAATGTATAAATGCCTTTATGTATTTATCTAAATGATTCATTTCTCATATAAATTTTATTTCAGGATGCAAACTTTCGGAATTTGAACGAGTCACTGCGCTTAAAGTGTACAACTGGTTTGCCAATCGGAGGAAGGAGATGAAGAGACGTGCCAACATAGGTGAGACGGCAAGACAGGTCTGACAGGTTGTCACTGATATTAAGTGGCACAAGCATAAAATGATGATCTATCTACCCCAAGGTTTTCAGGGTTTCTTTTGCCAGTACTCTACAGTATGTGGAATGTTTCTTACATTAAGTTATGAGAAAAGTTTTATTTAAGATGAAAATCCTGAACTGTCTATCTGTGGGCAATGATCCCTTGCGGTACCACTTTACTTGAAGCATAACACTGACATGACACCTTCATAATCATGACATGACATACAACATCATGAATGATGAAGGAAGTTTTATGCATGTTTATAACAACTCGACTTCAAGTACAGTGGTGCAAATTGAATTTGTCATTGAGTGTTAATATTCTGTCAATTTTTTTTATGACAGAATATTTCTTATATTTATTTATTTTATATTGTCTAAGTAATGTCAAGTTGTCATGACATAGACACTGGCAGGTTATTAAGTATTGGTTTATGTCAAGTTTTAATAACAAAGCATCTCAAACAATGTCATCTTTGCATTAAAATGACATAACTGAGCGAATGACACTTAATAACAGTTGTCATAAACATGCATAAAACCTCCTTTATATTCATGATGTATGATGTCATGTCATGAATATAAAGGTGTAATGTCAGTCTTATGCACATCCCTTCAAGTAAAGTGTTACCCCCCCCAGGCCACATGATCCTTCAGAAATCATTCTAACAGTCTGACTTACTGCTACTATTTTCATTGTTGAAAATAGTTGCTTAATGTTTTTGTTGAAACTGATAGTTTTTTTGGTTTACATGTTTCTTTTATGAACAGAAAGTTTTTTTTAAACAAATTTTAAAATTCTTTTATAAATGTCTTTACTATCGCTTTAATGCAGTATTGCTGAATTTAAAAAAAATCTTACTTATCCCAAACTTTTGAACAGTGTATGTTCAATTCAATTTAAATTTCAATTCAAATTTATGTGTATAGCGCTTTTCATGATACTTATCATTGCAAAGCAGCTTTACACCAAAGTAATGTTTTACAGTATTTGTACATATGGCATAGATGTGAGATAAAGATCAATTAAAAACGTAATCGAACAGACAAGGAACATTATAAAGTATGTTAGTGTATAATCGTGTGACTTGTCTACTATATCATTATGGGGAGCATTAATCATTTAAAAATATTTTTTCTTTGGAATATTAGAAGCCTTTTTAACACTCAATGTTGTCATCGATAGCACTCTCTATCTGTTTTGCTCAGAGGCTGCCATACTGGAAAGCCATGGAATAGAGGTTCCCAGCCCCAGCTGCCAGTCCAACAGCGAAGAGGTCGAGACTCAGGAGTTTGGAGATCAAGTCATGGGTCAGCGGTTCTCTGAGCAGGTTAGAGGTTGTTGTTGTTAATTCCATACTAGGACTACTTTAATGGTCAGGATTGTTTACTTGAACGTGATGTGTTTGTGTCCAGGAGGAGCTCTGTCAAAGAAAAGACATTGAGCCAGAAGGTGCCATGCTACCTCCTGTGGATGTGGTGTCTCCTCCAAGCCCGACCTCTCAAATCATAGAGCGGAAACTGAATGAATCAAAAAGGGAGGCTACTGATGATGATTAACCAATGAGCCAAGTCGTATTTTTTTTCCAAAGTGGCTTGACCTGGTTGTTTTCAGCCAAGCCTGACACTCTAAATTCTCTGGTGCCTCTAGTGGTAGGGAGGCCACTCTTATGTATCTACAGTAATCACGCTTGTAGTAACGGCAATATTTACTCTAAACAGTATATCGTGCATTCCAAGACAGTCTTAACGCTTCCCGCAAGAGGGAAAGATACGTAAGGTGCAAACTAGTAACTTTCTCATTCTGCTAAAGCTGTTTGCTTTTATTTCTCAGTGTTCTCATAAACAACCTGTTATTATTTCAAGCGAGCAGTCTAGAGAAACCTGCAGGACAGGTGTTTAATTTGTCAGAACGGACACACTGACACCCGGTTTTAAATTTTAAGAGCTTAACAGTCTCTTAGCTGTCATATGCAATAGTTAAAGGAAGATATTGGATAGATACACCCCTAATGGATATGCCAACTCAGGTAGAACTAAACTTGGCAAATTAAGTTTTCACCATCATAGAAATCAGTGTTTCTCACAATAATGGCTCATTGGGTAGAAATTTGCCCTCTCTCAAGCATACAGGATTGTGTACATATTGTTTTTCACTTTTTTTTTTCAGATGTGATCTGGAAGTAATATTCAGATTATCATGGCTCTGTTTTTGTATACACAATGATTGTAAGCTCTTTGTATCCAGCTCCTTAAGCTATACTGACCCCTACTAGTGTGAGGGGTCTAAAATGCTTCAAAAGCCCCCCCCCAAAGTATTATTTGCTATAAGCATCATTTACTTACCTCTTTAATACGGTAATGCAGTATGTAAAACTACAAGTATAATATTAGCATTTAATGCAACAAGCTGCTTTTCAATGGATTGATATCCACGGTTTGTTTTTCTGTGTCTTAACGAAAGCCAAAGCTAGGCCAAGTTGTAAAAGAATGCTTTTTACATGGACCGTGTCAAAAAGACTTGACAATTGCTTAAGGCACATCACTGTGTCTCGTGATAAGCGCTTTGAGCGTGCAAATGCTATATAAGAGGCACAGTATGATTACTCTGGCCTATCAGCTCTGTACACCAACAGGATTCAATGCTGCACGCTGTCAAGGCCCCCTTACTCTGTGCTTTTTCCTAATGATATAAAACAATAAAATGAATAAACAAATGTAATGTTGAGTTTGAATTCAGTTTATGTTTGGGAGAGGCTTGTTTTTGCATGCCAATTTTACCCTTTATGTAAAACGGGTAACTGATCCCAAGTTTGGGGTTGGTAAGACATTTGTAACATGTAACATTTGTTTGACGTCAAAGCTGAATTTGCGACATTCTTGACGTTTAAGAATATAATTTTTATTTATATTTATATAATTTTTTATTTATTTATATAATTTATATTTTGGACACAGTTCTGCTGGATAATGTGTTTGTTAAAAAAAGAACAGTATATATTTGCATGTTTACTAATGATAGAACTGTTTAAAACAATCCTTTCTCTTCTAGTGACAGTTTCCGAATCAGTCGTGTTTTTTTTTTTTTTTTTTTATTACCAAAAGAATGTAGTTATTTTTGTGACTTTGGAGCTCCTTAGCGTTACCTGAGTGAGAATAACTGTCGTAAATATAACAATAGCTGTTCATTTGTTGCTGCCGTAACGGAATTTCGCGGAAATTCGTACCTGCTCAGCGAACTTGCATACCGTTACTGTTTGATCGGACTTTTGGCGGGAAGCGTGGGAAAGATACAGAAGCCATACCTTATTAGAAGTCAGGATGCCATCAGAATGGTTTTTGATATCGATAATTAAAGGTAGGTATTAGGTAAGAGGGGAAAAAATCCTAGTTACTTGAAGAACAATCTTTTACCGTGATGTTTACTGATATCTTTACATGGCGTGACTGTTTGATTTGCATTTCAGACTTAAATATGAATGCAAGAATATATCAGCAACACTTTTTAAGTCAAGCGTCGGGGGTTAAACGACATTGGGCCTCTGTATTTCCTTTCTGGTAGGATGCTTGTTCGTTTCTGCCACTTTGCTGTGAAACAAAAGAAACAGCATGTTGGTCAGTAGCACGTTGGTTTTAGTTGGTCCTTACCTGGGTCATGTGCTGATCCTAAGGAACCAACTTTTTTTTTTCAATAGAACTAAAGTACACCATGAGTGCTATCCAGTCATTCCAAAATTTTAGGCTATGGCTTACATAGTTTTATGCATTTTTATGATGCCCTATTTGATATTATTCCTACACAAGGTCAACCTAAGGTGCAACGACAGAACAAGCTGTTACTGGATTGTGTGAATAGAGATAGACGAGTCCTCCGCAGGGTCACGTTGATTGTTTTGTTGCTGTCCATGGTGCTGCAGGTGAATGTTTATTAGAGCCACACTGCAAATAAAAGACACTGACTTTCATGCCCTTTTTATATAAAGCGGGGTTATACGTCTCTTCAAAGATCTCAGGAAAATTGTAAAGAAAACTGTCTCTGAAAACAAACCCATTCTGAATGCTTCTTTGGCACAGGCAAGATGGATTGTGGAAAATTACACAACTTTTCTGTTTACGCTAGAATGGCTAAATTGCCCTGGCAAGCATTATAGTGGTGGATCCATCATTGCAAACAAGTGGCAAGTATTCTCTGCAGTTTACTGTGTCTTCCTGTAAGTACACTCACAAACTCTTTGTACTTTTTCAGCTGAAATATATAACAAAGTATTTTGCTGTAGCTACTCAAAATTCAAGACATGATACCCACAATAACAAGCCATTTTCAATTAGTCAAACTAAAAGCAACATTATTATACATGATTAGTATGTGTGTGTCAGTTATTTGTTCTGGTTGTTACTTATTCTCTGTTCTTCTAATATGTCTGTAAAGTCTGAATGTTTTTAGTGAGTAGCAATCTGTGGATGCTCAAGGTTGCTTCATTTTCTTTTCGCTCTGGACTGGCAGGGTGGTTCTGGAGGTTTACTTTTAGCATGTGTGAGGCTGATAAACATGGTACCCGTCAGGGATCACTAGCTGGGGATTGGGCTGAGCATAACCTGATAAGCCAAATATTTACACACACTTCTGTCACTATCTACACGGGATTAAGAGCTCCATGGACAGTGGAGAGTGTATAAATCAGTGGCATCAACAATATTTTAAACTGAAGATGTGCTTTTTTTATTTTTATCAGAAATGTTTTTTTAATTGAGCGTAACGGAGCAGCTCAAGTCTCACTAATGATGCAACTGCTGTTTATTCGAGTTTAAGTTCAGTTGAGTTTTGTGAAGCTCATTTTCTCTCAGTTTGTCATGGTATTATCTGATTCATCTCTCATTAAAGCTAAAATTAGAATTAGCCAATTTATGTAGCCATTCAGATGGCTTTACCGGCAAATAAATTTGACTACTGACAAAACAACACTTAAGTTTAGTTTATTCATAAAACATTAATAAAAATATATATTACCATACAACATATGTGTTTGAATTTAACTCTTTATTTTAGTATATTCATAATTATTAATTAATTGAAATACTTTTTTTTATCTTGCAGCCGTACTGGTTAAGAACCACTAGTAATTATTGGATGATTTTGTCAGAGCATGACCAGTAGAGGGCAATGATGTTTATTGGAGCAGGAGATGCTGTTATCACTGTAAGTAGACCGATTTGATAGGCTTTTATATTTCATTGCAAATTACTATTCAGTGCATGTGACCCAAGGCTGTCTATATTGTTGTTCGAAGCTTTAATTTGCAAGTTATTATAATGAAAAGCTTTGCAATGATGAACTGTTTAGCTGGGGTTTGTAGTAAATTAAACAAGTGCTGAAATAGCCACAATCTGCATAGTATGATGTGGAAACTATGTGCAAACAACACAATACTGATGAAGCATGAACTCAGATCAGACATCTAAAATGACTTTTTTTCTCCCCTGACTACCTTATTTTCATGTTGACAGGAAACTATCTTCCCTGCCCGTTCCTCTGTGGGGGTAATATTCCTTCTTTAGCGTTTATTCTCTCCTTGGCCCCTCCCCGTGGGAAAGCTGGCCTCATGTGATTGTGGTGGCCCATACTGGAAGCTGTGGTCGCAGCACTGACTCTACTGGTGCCAAAAGAATGGAGGACTAGACCCACACATGCACACACACACTCTCAAGCCTAAACATTCACTAACATAAACACACACCACGCTCACACGCGAGTATCTCTACACACACTCCACACGCCACTCGCATGGGAATCTGCCCTCGTTGCGCCACATCCCTCACAGACACACAGTCCCACCACAGTCTAGCACACGCACACACACATTCCATGCCCATTTTAAAGTTCAAACTGCGGAAAACACACAAACAAGAACCCAAGAATCAAAAAAGCACCACGTCTTCATCACATCATCATAGACCAACACTTTGATGTTTTGTTTTAATTGCCCTTTTGGTGGTAAAACACATGATTATTCAGTTTTCATGGTTAACACCGCTTTTAATTTGAGACCGTCTTGTAAATGATGCATACCGTCTTTCCCGTGGTGTCGCTGAAAAGCCGATCTGTTTCTTATGAGTCAGACATAATGGATGCCCTCTGTCACAGAATGTGTTTAGTTGTACTTTTGTTTAAAAAAAATAATTTGTGCATTATCTACAATATTTGATTCGCAGTTAGATATTTCCTAAAATAATTTCCTAATTGATATGGTTTTACTGAAGCCATGAGCCCACATTTTTTCACCCTATTTTTAAAATAATAATATTTAAAGCTAGAATTCCTGGTGAAAATGCGTATTTAATTCTGCCGGAATTAAATTATGCACCAAAAATGATACAATCAGATTTCCTAAGCACTTAAAACTACTTAAATATTTTTTTTATTTCTGCACATTTAGCAATAAATGTATCATATAGATATAACATAAACATTTTTAAATCAATAGTTTTATTTTTATCAGTCATAGTTTTGATTAAGATATTTTCTTAAGATATTTTTGATGAAATCAGAGAGCCATCTGACCCTCCATAGACAGCAATACAGCTGAAATAATAATCCCAGATCCAGAAACGTAGCAAAAACATAGATAAAGCAAGTTGCATCAACTTAACATTACGTGAATTCTTTTTTGCGCATTTAAAACAAAATAACATAATTTACTCTTCTCCTGTGACTTGCATCTTTCGACATTTTAGAGTATCTCAAGGTGCCGCAATCTCTAAAATGGCAGAAGAAGTGAGTCATAGGAGAAGAATGGTTGAGTATATGATGTTATTTTTGTTTTCTTTGCGCAAAAAAAAATGTATTATTGAATCAAAGCAAAACTGTAGTTGGTGTTTTAACAACGTTTCTGGATCTGGGATCATTTCAGTCGTATTGCTGTCTATGGAGGGACAGATGGCTCTCTGATATCATCAAAAATATCTTAATTTGTGTTCCGAAGATGAACGAAGGTCAGGAGTAATTAATCACAGAACTTTCATTTTTGGGTGAACTAACCCTTTAACAAAGGAAAAATATGAAAGGCATCTTAACTACTAGAAAGAATGTTTATTAATTGTAATGAACTATTCTTACACTCAAAATAATAACAGTGGATGAACTCAATTTAATCTAATAAATATGTGTAGCCCCAACTCATAAAAAAACTAATTAATGCAATGAAATTTAATTGAGTTGAGTCAACTCAATTTGATCAATTAATAAAATTGATAAATAGTTTCAAGTCAGTTTAACACAATGCTGTTGTTTAAATAAGGGAACCAAACATAATGGTGTTAAAGGAAATTTTTTTTTAAATAAACTGAACAGTGTTGAAGAATAATTTTGTTGAGTGTAGCTGATAATTTAAGGTGATATATATAGGTAAATCTCTTACCACAAAAACCAGCTTCCTTGAGAGTAATACAAAACCCCTCTGTTGCACATTGTGGTTCTGATAACCCTGTCAGAGTTTGACTATACAATGCATTTTCTCTTACTCAGTTTTCTGTTTCTTCCATGTATAAGTGTGAAGATATGTGTGTGATGAGATCCATTTTTTGTTTCCTGTGTGTTTTGAATAGACTGGGCTAGTTTGGTTTCACTCTAATTACTGCCTTTAGATGGAGAGTGGTTGGCAGAGGCACTGAGAGGGCACACAGTGTGCCTGGTTTCCTTTTGCTGTTGCAGGATCAGGGCCAACAGCCACCATGTTTTCACTGAGTGGCCGCCGTACCGCAGTGTTCTCATCACTGTCTTTGGGGACAGCTAAAGAAAACAGATGCTCTAAATGGCACCTTACTCTTATAGCACCCAGAGGAGTCTTTCAGATAAGAGTCAGTTTGTGTACTGTGTGAGTGTGTGAATTGTGTATGCACTTTATTTTAATAACATTTTTTTTCCATTCTGAAATGTCTTTTTAATGGACTTTTTAAGACTGTGGAAGGTCAGTGGAATAAAAACTTGCAGATAAAATTTACTAATGATGCAAGTAGTTTGCTGGTGTCCATTATAGAAAGAAAAGACTTGTTATTGACAATAGTTTTTGTTTGATTTTGTTTTTTTAGGAAGAGGCACTCTAAGACATGAATACAGTACATAGCTCCGAGATAGTTTTGATCAGGACATTTTGTTCTAGTGCTGCCCTCTTCTGGAAGGTACGTGTACTTGCACACACAAGTGAAAAAGAGGAACAGTATTTTGATAAGGCACATTTTGCTTTATGTAATCTCAAGTCAGCATCCAAGTTAATGTATAAATGACAGAGTAAACAAGTACACTAATAAAAAAAAAATATATATAAAAGATCAGAGTTGTAGAAAGTTCCAGTATCTAGATCTCAAAATCCAAGTTCATAGCACTGAGTTGCTTTCAGCCCTCATTGTAGCGCAGTCTTTCTGGGAGTTGCATTTACCTTTTGATTTTACACTTCATTTCTACAGAACATTTGATTTCTCTCCTATTTCTTCTTTGTAAACAAATTCAGTTTTTTGTATTATATTATTATTTCTAAACTCTCAGAAAAACTACAAAAGCAGTCATTGGTGTACTTTGTAAAATTTATGTATTATTATGCCCCCTTTTATCTTATATCTTTTAAAAGGGTAAGGCCCCAGTGACAGCATTTCAGCCATTTTTTCTGAGAGTTTAAATACTATTGGAGTTGTAATAGTGGAAAAAAAACTCCTGTTGAATTTGAATTGTTCAATGTTTTTTAGTTCCTTTTAAAGGTGGTCATGAATAAGTCCAAATGACCAAGAGATGTTTTTCCCCTTTTAGGGTGTCATAAACTCCAAACTTCTGATTCAGAATGCCCCGATCTCTGTTCCCCAAACCTGTCCAGACTTACTGGAGCTGCCCAAACCCCTGCGACCAGGGGCTGGAGACCCCAGAGGGGCAAAGGGTCTGAAGGAAATCTGGGAAGAGGAGGAGTTGGCGGAGGATGAGGAGGATGATGGGATTGTGGGTCCATCAGGTGAGTGCTGTTGAAGTCTGTGTGGATGTCCGGGGATAGAGGGCAGTCGTCGAACCGGGGTCAGTGCTGAATTCAATATCGCTCCCTGGGTGCTTAGAGGTCCCACTCGAAGGGCTGGTGAAGGGTAGCCCAGCAAGGTGCCGGTGGCATGGGGGCCCAGATCCCGGCGGGTTGCTGGGGGAAATGGGCTAGGTGAGGCTGGAGACGAAGTGGATGCGAGCTGAGGAAAGGAGGGCCAGGGCCAAGGAGGAAAAGGCAGAACGGCTGGGCTCTGGAGGAGAGGGTCCAGCTCACTGGCACAGTGGCTGAGGTGGGACACGAGGCGTGCACCGATGGGGTCTGAGGATTCAACCCCCTCCAGAGAACTGAGGTATCTCACCACCTCTCCAACACACTCTCGAAAGCCCAGAGTCCTGTAGTCCACTGCCAGAGCACGAGCATCAAAGTAGCCTAGGAGAGAGAACACTTCATTTATCTACTTGATACACAAGGCAGGGTTGTTGTTTATTTTCTTTCTAATTTTAATGCCAATGAGCATCCACAATGATAATAATGCCTTTTTGAAGGACCTCCTAATATGAAAGCAGCTACAAATTTTTATTCATAAATACCCATTTACAGTAGTAAAGTTTGGAGTTAGCAATATATATATATATATATATATGCAGTGCCCTTTACTAATATTGGCATCCTTGGTAAATCTAAGCAAAGGTGGCTGTAAATATAAATCTCCATTGTTTATCCTTTTGATCCTTCGTTCAAAAAAAAATCACAAATAATTCTAACCTATCTTTGAAGTAAAACAACTGAGAATAGGGAGAAATTCTTGTGATGAATACATCTCCAATACATGTTGACCACAATTATTGGCACCTCTAGACTTTTTTTATGAGTAAAATATCTCTGAAGTATATTTTCATTCATATTCACAATTTTGAGCACTCCAGGGTGATTACGGACATGAAATTATCCAGCCATGTTTTGTTGTTTCACAGAAATATATATGGGAGGGGAAAGAAAGCCCAAATTCCCTTAATCATCAACACAATGAAAAAAAAACCAAATAATATATTTATGATGTGCAGCAAAAGATAATTGAGCTTCACCAATTAGTGTCTTTAAGAAAAGAGCTAGAGCAGTGAAAATGACCATTTCCACCATCAGAGACATAATGAAGTATTTCCAATCAACATACAATGTTACGAAGCTGCCTGGAAGAGGACGTGTGTCCTTATCATCCTAATACATTGCGAGTTTGAGTGGCTAAAGACTCTTCAAACACCACAGCTGAAGAACTGCAGAAAATAGTTGAGTCTCAGGGTCAGAAAACCTTTAAAAAAAAATGTTCTTCAGGAGGGTTTAAGAAAAATGATCCTCACTCATCCAAAAACAATCTCCTGGAACTACAAATGGGACTGGCTTCTATGATCAGATGAAACTAAAAAATAGCTTTTTAGCAGGAAACACTCAAGATGGATTTGGTGAAAACAGGAATTAAAAAATACTTCATGTGTACAATGAAGTATACGGCTGTGTTTTTGATGTTGTGGGCCTATATTTCTGCTGGAGGTCCTGGACATCTTGCTTAGACACACGACATCATGGATTGGGTTTTCCACTGGGAGAAATAATCCAAACACGATCAAAATAAACATCTGACTTGAACCCTGCAGAAAATGAGTGAGGTGAACTAAATAGAAGAAGCGTCATGGAGCTTGTAATCTTAAGGGTCTGGAGTGATTCTGAATGAAGGAGTGATCTCTTTTCTCTTATCAGGTGTTCTCCAAACTCTTCAAGCATTACAGATGAAAACTTAGAGTTGTCATCTTGAGAAAAGGACATAGCAATAATAATTGGGTGCCAATAATTGTGGCCAACATGTATTGAAGAAAAACATTTATTTCATCATGAGTTTTATTCCCCATTTTTAATTGTTTTACTTCAATGATAGGTTAGAATAGATATGTGTGTTTATATATATATATGCTTACTATTTAAAATAAAATTTTGTATGTATTATAATAAATTCCAGTAATAAAGAAATGTTTCATATCAGCATATTAGAATGAAGGATCATGCAGCATAAAGACTGGAGTAATGATGCGTAAAATTCAGTTTTACCATCAAAGGAATAAATTGCATTTTTAAATATTTGAAAAAGAAAACAATTATGTTAATTTCTAAAAATATATTACATTATTACTGTTTTTACTTAAATTTTCCTCAAATAAATTCAGTTTTTTTTGGAACATAAGAGTTATCTTTTAAAAAAATCTCACTGGCACCAAAGCTTTGAACAGTAGCTTATTGTAAATAGCCATGAAGCTATGATTATACAGTGTGATTTTATAAAAACATGTTTTGTTTTTTTCTAATAAATAATGGCTTTATACCACTGTACTTAAGCAGAAAAAAAGATCAAAATAATATCTGTGAAATAGAATAACACAGTTGTGATTTATCGTAATGATATTCGACCAGTCTAAGTGTAAGTCAGTAAAATTCACTAAGTTTTACATGTACGTTTAACGACAAAATGTAAACATTTTCAGAAGTAAAAAGAAACATGGCTGTTACAGTTCTAGGATGATGTAGTTAGTTTCTGTTACTGTGCTGTTGGAAAGGCTCATACCCACAACACAAACTTGAGTTATGCGCTTGAGTGAATATTTGAGGGTATCCATAATACATTATATGCATACGTGCATACAGTCATGAAGGTTCTCCTGAAATCACTTAGTATCTTCTCTCACCTTTGCCGCCCATGGCATGCAGCAGTTTCAGATGATCCACAGTCATCTGAAGAATCTCAGCCTTTTCCAGTTTAGAGGAGCCCTGACCGAGTGTGAAGAAGGAACGGCTTTAGTTTTATTTTTGTTTTACATGCGTTACAGTCAGCTGTTTTTAATATGCAATATAAAGCATAATTCTAAACCTGTGGCGTTGTACTATACCTGTTTCTCGAAGGCGCTGGGTACGAGTCTCCTGAGTTCCGAGAGACTGTGGTTGATCCTGTCCCTGCGTCTCTTCTCAATTATCTGTGGAATCCAGCGGAATCAGTTTAAATACAGAACAACGATTTGAAGTGGAAAGCATTTGCTAACTGGATTATTTTTGTGGCCGAGGCCTAGTTGCAGCATTCTTAAGATCAGATTTTTGAAGAAAAAAAAAAAAACATACTAGGAAAGTCAACTAGGAAAACACAAATCAAAGTCAGACAAGAGGGCTTAAACTGTAAAAATGCATGTTGTTGCAGAGGGTCATGTTGCAGGGAGTTTTGAAAAAGGCCAGCGTTTACAGAAGAGACCTTGTACCGAGATCATATACGAATTATAGATTTGGTCTGTTCTCGAACAAGCAGGGGAAAAACAGAGCTAGACTGACGTAAACTCACCCCTCTTCTCTTCTTGCGCGCCAGGATCTGTGAGGTACTGCCTGGAGACATGGACCCAGTGACAGGGCTGAGCAAGAGAAAGAGCGAGCGGGGAAGGGGACAGATTAAAGCTTTGATGTCAATGCATATTGTTGTCATTACTGTACTTAATACAACGCAGAAACGCTGTTGCACATCATCAAACCCAATCTAATTTGTCTTGGGGAACAGCTAGACACGGGAGCGCCGGGGTAAACAGAAAACAAGATTATTTTGGTTTAACGCGTTTTTGGACATTATTGTCAGATGGCTGATATGTTATGATTTTTTGCATCGTACGAAAGCATTTTCTTTTGAAACTCAAAAGGCATGATGATTACATATCCGCAGGGCAGGCTGAAAGAGTGGCTTTTGCGTGCACTTTGAGCACATCAATACTTGGTATTAAACTTCAATGTGGATCTGGTTTGCATGGGCACTTTCTGCGCACTGCCAAGCAGAATGACACTGTTTGTTTTGCTTTTACTTCAACTTCAACGCAGAACTATTATTTTTATATCGTATTGTAGTTCCTTTTAACGTTAAGAGGCTTAATGCACAAACATTCGGTTTGTTTAGAGGAAAAGAGTCTAGTCCAAAAAGAAAATTAGTTACAGGAATAAACTGGTGTATGGAGTTTTTGCATCCTGCTTGAGAAAACATTGGTCATCGTATGGCGCAGTTTAAAAGTGTCTGCTCTTGATTTGTGTCACAGCTTTACTGAAATAATGTGTCAAAAAGACTAAATGACTGAGAGAAAAATGCAAAACAGGAAGAGAAGGAAAAAGCATGCTGAGCTTAATTCTCGTCAGTGGCACAATAGGAAGATAGTGTACGCCTTTCAAGACTAAGTCAAATAAGATTATTAGGGGCCTCCATCAGTTGCCCGCTTTATTGCTCTATGTGTGATTTTGACAATGTGTCCGCTCGCATAAACTCCTGTGTCACGATATTTAACTATGAGTAGTGTAGATGACACTGATATGCAATATTTAGGAAGGGACAACAACAAGAAGCCAGTTTCTGCTGATTCTAGTTTGCAATATTAACAGTTTGATGATTTGCCACAATTTCGGGGATGTGTCTTTATAGTCCCCTCATGCAGGATCTATGCTCCTCATTAAAACCTGGCTGAACACTGATGCATCATAAAAAAATCAACACGCAAAGCTCAATAAAAATAGCAATAAATGAAATATTGAAGTCGTAATTTATATGAATGTGTCTTTGCTACAGTATAATCAAAGTCACTGAGTAATATTAATGAGCAACATGTTTTAACTGTAGATTTAGTTCAGCATGTATTAACACGCAATTTAATACCAAAGTTAATACATGTCACAAGGAATTGTTGTTATTAAAAATATGTTACTTATCTTGGAAAATTATCTTTATAAGGACATATATGGTTTGTATATCTTGATTTGTTGTAATTTATATAATTATTCTAAACAGCAGTGTATCCTCAACCCAGAAGGCCCATATAGAGTCCACCATGCAGTTTTCAAAAAACACCTTGCATTTTTGCCGCAAAGTTGCTATATTTACACTTGTAAATTTCAGTTCATATTTAATTTAACTTAAGAGAGTTTATATTAGAGTTTCTGAGTTGTAGAGTGAGCTCTACATGTACAGAAGAGCCAAATATCACATTAGATAATGTACACTCAAAGTCCTCACCAGTAGCTGTCCTCCTGTCCGACATCGATCAGTTCGTCCGTGTCCGAGTCTGGAGAACTGTAATCATGAGGTCTCTTCATCGCCACAGGGTCCTCGTTCCTCCTCTATCCCGGCGAGGGATTGCTGAATCGATGGAGCGATGGAGGCGTGTGAGATGATCTCAGATGATGGATTCCTCCTCAGTCTTTCAAATGCAACTGTAAGGAAAGCAGCCACCTTCTAATGCGAACACGCCCCTCCCTATTTCCTCTTTTTCCTCTCCACCTTCTTCTCCTCTGTTTCTCCCTCTATCCTCCGACCACAATACAAGCACGCTTGCCTGGGATTCTTTATTAGATCCCTGTTGCTGACTCAGTCTGGTACTTGTTTCTTCTTCTATGTGTTTAGTCGTGTTTTGACATCTGCGGACCCCCAGCACTTGAAGCCAGAGAATGACAGTTCTTCTGCGTTCTCTCACTGTTCCTGCTTTTTCTGTCCCTTTTTACCTCTCAGTCACCCTGGCTACACTCGTCCTCCAGCTTTCTGTTGCAGCAGCAGAAGTGACTGAACTTGGGCACTTTGGCAAAGTTGCCAGTTTTGGCTCCCTCTTCCTTACCCTCCCACACTCCCTCCCTCCCTCCATCCCAGGCCCTCATCAGCCCTCCCTTCTTTCTCTCTCTCTGTCATTTCTCTCCTTTCAATTAGCCTCTTCTCTCCACTGTCTCATCTCGCTCTATCTTTACCCCCCTCTGTCCCTCCCTCCTTCCTTCTGTCTCTGTTTCTCTGTCTCCTCTTTTCCACTCTTTTTAATTAGTTTCCCTCCTTCTCTCCCAGGACAATAGGAAGAACACTGTGGGAATAGTGCCTCAGATTTGGACCCACATGCACTCATACAGCGGCCTCAAAAAGCATATCATTTTCAGCATATCTACTACTTTAGTACTCTGAAACTTTCTTATTTAAATGTTTTGATTGAAAAGCAAGCTTCCACTGAAAGAAATATGTGGATACTTTTTGCTTCAGAATTCACACAAATAAACGAAATGCATGTTTTATTCCTGTAATGCTAAGCATCACTACTCCAGACGTCAGTGTCACATGATCCTTCCGAAATTATTCTGTTATGCTGACTTGCTTCTGAAGAGACATTTCTTATTATCATCCATGTTGAAAACATGCTTTCATGCTTTCTTTTTTCTTATTAGTTCAAAAGAGCCGCATGTTTTGAAATAGAAAACTTCTGTAACATCATAAATGTGCTGTCACTTTAAATCAATTTAATAAATCCTTACTGAATAAAAGTATTTCTTTCTTTAAAATACACTGATCCCAAACATTTGAACTGTAGTGTATATTGTTTACTATTAAAAGAACACTTTGGACACTCTTTGGCTGTTAAACAAATATGTTAACACTAGCTGGATATAAATAAATAATTTTCCCTAAATATTGCGTATGGCCTAAGTGTCCAAATATATATATCAATATAATCTGTTCATCTATACAGCAACATTGGTGCAAACAAGTCTTGAGTTTAAAGCAGTATTATCTGTTTGTTCAACCAATGCCAGACGGGGGAGTGTTTGGGAAACCTGTTCGGGAAAAACTAATTAGTACAGGGATTAATTACTTAGCCTTGTGTCATTTCAAACCTGTAAGACCTTTATTCATCTTCAGAACAAAAATTAAAATGTTTCGGATGAAATCCAGGAGATTTCTGACCCCGCATAGACATCGATTCAACTGACATTTTTAAGGCCCAGAAAGATAATCCATGTGACATTAGTGACCTTCATTTTATAAAACAAAAAAAATACTTTTTGCGCATAAACAAAAAAAGTTGTGACTTGATTCAACGATTTCTTTCATGTCAGTTAGTTGTGGCCAGAAGGGATACAACTCCATCCAAAAGGGATGTAAAATCTTGTAAATTATGTAAAAAGCTCTAGTGACTTAATTAAGACACATTCAACTAGTCTCAGAAAAAAAGGTGCTAAAGCTGTCTCTGGGACGGTACCCTATCAAATGCTACTGATATGTATTATGTTATTATGCATCCTTTATGAGTAAATAAGGTACAAAGGTACATAAGGTACCTTTTTTAGAGGCACAGACCCAGTGACAGCTTTTGTCCCCTTGAATCCCTGTGGTGTGTGCATCCCTGAGTCTGAGGGACAAAACAGCTCTGATAGTGACCCTGAACTGATGCCCTCAGTCTGGAGAGAGTTTAAGAGAGGATTTAGCCATTGAGTGTCTGAACAGAGGATCTCCTCAAGGATGACAGCCTTTCAGTTTCCCATGTCAGACACACTGTATTGTCAAAAGAAACATTTCACTTCACACTATATAGTGCTAAGCACGTACACGTAAACTCATCCACTACCGTGGGAAGCTGTAGGGCCAGAGCTGCCATGGTAACTAGAATTAAAAGTGTCTGGCAGGAGTTTGCTGTCAGGAACGGTGCCTTGCTGACCCAAGAGCTGCAGCAGCATGCCCTGCATTACACAATAACCCATCCACCCCTTTGCCTTCCTGTTGGCCTGCTGTTTTGATTTCAAGGGGCCGTATGCAATTGAATAGTTTCCTGGTGTGCACTTATTCATGCCAGTGCAATTGTGTGGGACAGGCAGCTCCACCGATTCAATTACACCTACACTCTTTAAAATAAAGGTTCCTTATTGGCATTGATGGTTCCATGAAGTATCCGTTAGAAAAAAGGGTCTTTAGATTATTGAAATATTCTTTCTACTTAGAAATAAAACAGTTTTAAGAAACCTTTATTACGTAACAAGTGTTTTGAAAGTTTTATTTTTAAAGTATATGTGCAGGACCCCCTAAATCACAATATATGCTGTACGAAATAAAGACATAACTGTGTTTGAACACTTGAACAGGTTGTTAGCAGGTTACTGTACCAGACAGTATTTGGGAAGCTAATTTAAACATTTAGCTTGCTAAAAATTAACCATAACTGAACTATAGTCAGTTTGCTGTTTTGAAAAAAGTAGTTAGCTACTCTAAGCTACAAACACCAAGTAGTCTACATTGACATTTCCTAAAGGCCCTTATTAATGTGCACTTATAGTGTACTTAAAACCTTTAAAAAAATCTATTTTTAAGAACTGAACTCTGAGGTGTTTACAATATTAATGAAAAAACACAGAAGCAGTACACGGTCATGATTGTTGAAAGCTGTGTCAATAATTACTATCTTGTGTACTTCTAAACCCCCGAGAATGTTTATCATCAGAATACAAATTAAGATATTTCGATGGGAACTTGCTGATCCTGTATAGACAGCCAAGCAACTGACCTGAAAAGACCCAGAAAAGTTGTAAAGACATCATTAAAATATTCCATCTGACATCAGGTTCAACCATATATATAATTAAGCTACAAAAATTAATTTTGTGCGCAAAGAAATCTAAAACAACAACTTAATTCAACAATTTCTTCTCATCTGTGTCACAAGAGTACCATGACGCATAAATATACTATAATGTTAAGCATGTTTTATATTTTAAACTGATTGTTTTTAACTTGACTTTTAACTTAGAAGTGTGTGATCCTTAGTTATTAAGTGCATAATGGTGAGATGTTCCTCTGTAAACTATACTTACAAAGTGAGCAGGTTTCTCTCTTAAAAATTTGCTGAGTTTTAGCAATCATGTACTGCACTCCAGCCTTTAGTTGCACTGCTAGCCACTAAACAGCTGCACTAACTTTCTTCACACATTCACTAAAAAAAGAGTTGATTCAGAGAAGTGAAGTCACTTCTTATGTTTTGATAAAAGGTTTGCCAGTATGCTATTTGGTTTGATACTTTATTATGCATTCAGAATGCTTTATGGAGTTCACTTATGTGTCCAAATAGATCTTAGGGCCACTGTACATGTAAATGCATGCTTGTTTGCATCTGTTCATGAGTTTTCCCAAGGTATGATCCATATAAAGCTCATATGCTTGTTGAAACATCTCCCCTATCCTCCCGCTTTTAGAGATGGATGGTGGCAGCAATTAGCAGCGAGCGGACGTGTGGCATTTGACCGTCGCGGGAGGCTTATGGTTTGATGTGTGAGTCAAAACGAATGTAAGAGATCCCTTTATCCTTCCATCCTCCCCCGACTCCATCTCCTTTCATTACCAATCCCTCTTTTATTCGGGTCTGGATCTCATTTCCAGAAAGCAAGAAGAAAGGAGTTGAAGAGAAAATCTATGAAGTCGGGCCTTTCGCCGTGTCTGTGCTGTTATTTTTGTTGTCCACCCGCTTCAAAGCCCAGCTTTCTTCTCGTTCTCCGTTCTGATTATTTTTCTTTTGCAAGGTTTTTCGGCATCCTTGGCTTCTCCCCCTTTCTCCTCCTCTTCCTCCGAGTTTTTGATCTTTGTCATGGCACACTTCCTCCGCTGATGACAAATTAAGGGGGAAAATCACTGTGGAAATTGGACGAAAGCAACAGAGGGGGGAATTAAGTAAATAAATAAGTTGATCTGCAAAAATAGTTTGAAGGGGGAAAGCTGAGAACAAGAGCTGGAGAACAAAGCGAACGCTGGTATTGAGCAAAACGGCTTCTTACGCTCTTGGTTGGCCACTTCAGTGCTTTTGCAAAGCCCTCCCTCTTCACCACAACAAGAACAGCTCTACAATTGAAATTAACAAGCTCATATTTTTACGATTCTCTCATAGAAAGAAGCGCATGCACACACACACGCGATCGCCCGCTTTCTGTTTTTCACACACACACAAGCTAATGTGCAACTTGCATATTAAATGTTACTGCCAAATGACAGCAGCCAAAGCTCACACGGTCTTCCTCGAGCGGTAATCGTGTATTAATTTGTGCTGACATACACACACCCACACGCCCACATGCATTTAACCAGCTCTACCACATCTTGCACGACTTTCCTCCCTTTATGTGTAAATCTCAGCGGCTGACCCCAAAATCAGCCCGTGTTTTGATGTTTCTTTTCATTTGACTCTGTGAGTGTCGGAAAGCAGAGGCCCCACTGCGAGCGCTGACGAATCCCACAGGGACTTATCTCTCCTTCAGCCACGAAAGGAATGCCAGACGCTGAGGCCTGCCCACTTTAAAGCCCATAAATGACACCGCTCTGCATTGCATGAATCTGTGTATGTATATTCATGGACATGTGTCGTCGAGTACACAAGCACTGAATGCATCAGACATGTCATAACTGACTGGGTTATCGAGGAGGAGTTTGTTTGCTCTCATTTGGCAATTCCTGGTTTTTCAGATTAAATTTGTTATTTTTATTTATTATAATTTATTATATATAGTTGTATACTTTTATATTTACTGCTTTATTTTATTATTTTACATTTTTTATTTATAATTATGTTTATTTTTATTTATATTATATTTATTTATAATTACATTATTTAAATATTTTAGTACATTTGGCACACAACTTTTATAATTTTTTATGTTTTTCTTCCTTTTAATTTGTATTATTTCTATTTTAATATATAAAAAATATTATAGTCAAGTTTTTCTGCTATAAGCTTTCTTTATTTGCACCTTTTTGTTGATTTTTTTCAATTCCTAATTTTTTTCTTTGTACATAAATAGACTTCTTACATTTTGACTGCAGTGTTTTACCTAAGTGTTTTTATATCTATACTATTAAAAATAATCTACAATATACTATTAAAAAATATATAGGCCTATATGTGTGTGTTTGTGTGACCCTGGACAACAAAACCAGTCATCAAGGTACATTTTTGGCCATTACTTAGTTGAGATACAACTATTTTTGAAAAATCCATCATTTGTGTGTGCGAAAAAAATCTAAGTACTGAGAAAATTGCATTTAAAGTTGTGCAAATGAGTTTCTTAGCAATGCATATTACTAATAAAAAGTTATGTTTTGACATTTAATCGTATCTAATAGAACATGATCTTTACTAATAACTTTGCCATATAAGAAAACTGTATAATTTTAACCCATACAATTAATTTTTGCATATTTCTACAAATATACTCATGCTACTTATGGCTGGTTTTTTGGTCACTGTTTATATATAAATATATATATATATATATATATATAATGGTCTTTTATTTTTTATATTTAGTTTAGGTTTTAGTAATTTTATTTTACATATTTATGCATATTTTTTTATTTCTAATTTTACATTATTTTATTTAGTTGGCAAAGTAAAATTTCTCAATAATTTTTTAAATGTTTCTTATTTCAGCTTGATTTCAATTAACAAAAATGTTTTATACAACAATCACAACAATGGATTGCACAATGTGACCAAAGTTATGTTACTCTGCGTGCATGTGGTGTAAAAAAAACCCTGAAGGATTGGGCCCATCCATCCAGTCAGTGAAGGTCACGATACACGTTCATGATGACAGTCGGCGTCTGTACTGCTATCAAAAGGCAGCGTGCGATTTCAGGCAGCGAGTACGGCGGCCTCCACCCTCTATCTCTGCCAGAGGAAGACAGCAGCGTGTTTACCCACGCAGCCATGCCCGCCTCATCCGGCTCCCAAAAGATAAATAAGAAGGGCAAAAGCCAACAAGAGGAAGCAGAAAGGGCCCTTTGTGGCTGAGAGCGAGGTCCCTTTCAAGCTGTTTTCCCACAGCGCCAAGCCCCCAATAGAGGGCCTGACTGCGGTAACTCTCGCTGGTGCCGGGGCCCAGACGGGCCGGGTAGGCCTCACTAGGCCACAAGCAGCCATTGTCTGTCGCCACAGAAACCAGCGTCTTCATGTCAGACATGTTTTTCTGTTTGTTTTCTTTTTTTGTCTTTAATGTGGCCAGGGGAATGTTTCCTCCCCTTCTCCCCCCAACCCATCCACATTTCTTTCCCTTTTTTCTTCTCTCTCCAAATGCTGTCCTCCTCCCTCTCTTTCTTGCTCCATCTCTTTTTATTCCTCCGAAAGATTGTCATTTGTAAAGCTCTTGAGCAGTAGGCAGGCCCTATCTTTGTCATAGTGTTGTGGCCTGCCTTTTTTCTATCTTACTTTATGAGGTTTTGGCACAAGCTCATACTTTTCCTGACTTGAAAAAGGGGGAAAAAACACTCAAAAACAACAAAACCTATCCCCAAAGAATTCTGTCGTTCCCACGCTAAGCCAATTTTCTCCTCGAGATTAAACAAGCTCCAACAACAGAAGGAAAAGGAGAAAGTGGAGAAAAGAGAGAAGATCTGGTTATGATTCGAGACTCTAAACTAAGAGAGGATGCCCCACAGACATCGAATGAGAAAAACAAATCTGGAAAAAAGAGAAGTGTTTCTATTTTTAAGAGTCTAAAGAATGTCACTGTGTGCCATGACTCAAAGGATTTGCAGCTCCATGGTAATCAGTTCATTCTGACTGAGATCGCCGACCACATCACACACACTACGCCATCTTTTATGAGCTGGGCAAGAGGAGGAGAAGAAACGAAAGTCAAAATAATTTATTTTGCGCTTGTAGACAGTGCCACAGTGCCATTGTTTTGGCAGTCTTACTCTAAATGCTCTTCTGTGTTTGCAACCACTGTTTATCTTAAAATGGATGTGTTTTATGTTGCTGAAATATCTCTTTGGTTTTGTGTTTAGATTTTCCTAAATGTTGTTATATCTTCACAGCTCAGGGGTGAATTCACTAAATAGTTGCCAAACTTTCATGCACGCAGCACAAAAGCACAGTATTTCAGCACAAACGCCTCTTATTTTCTAAACACTAGCAGTTCAGTTTAAACTATGTTGAAATTCATGACCATTTTACGATGTACCAAATTGGTTTCTAATTCATATGAATTTGTATGGTTTCATTTGTATTTATTTCATACTGTCTGCAGATGCCCCACTGATGTAATGTTTTTTTTTGCGCTCTAATAAACCAAACTGAATGTTTCTTTCAAAAGAACATTGTAGCCTGTTTATGTATACAGCGATGCAAGGCTTTTTTACAGCCGTTGTCATCCCAACAGGTTAAAAATAGACCAAATATTGGTCTATATAACACGCGCAGAGAAAAAAATTACAAAAGCTGTCATTGGGATGTTCTCAAATGGTACACATTTTATTTTCCCCAAAAAGGAATAAAATACTCTCAAAAATAAAGGTACTTCATGATACTATAGAATAACCTTTTTTTATGTAAATGGTTTCATAAAAAATCTTCTAAAGCACCTTTCTGTTTTACAAAAAGTTCTTTATGGCAAAAGAACGTTCCCCCTTCGGTGGATATCGTGGATCAGGGGCACCTAGACTGGACCAAAAGGCCACTTTAGCATTGCGACAGGGGCTTGAGCCACAACGCCACTCTTACAGTGAAATTATGCTTTTAAAAAAGTTTTTCATTCATTTAAAGTTTTGTACAGGGGCCGAGAGGGCTCAATGATCTGGAACTTCAGAAAACACGCGTAAATAGAAAAAAAAACAAACAAACATCAATTTGACAAAACATGCGTACAGTAACAGCACAATCAAATAAAGAAGCTTAAATAATTCTTCATTTGTTTGTGTTGTGAGCATTTGCAGCACCTGCTGTCAAACTGATGAACATGTTTTCTTGATTTACTGATGGTTTTTTTTCTATTTACGAATGTTTTCTGAAGTTCTACATTGTTGAGCGCTCTATTATTGTTTATTTATTACATAACTAATGTGGATTTACGTGAATAATCACTTTGACCGTTTAGGCACACAGGATACACGATTTTACCAATTTACACGAGAGGACTGGACTAGTAAACACACACAACCACTCACCTTAATAACTGATAAACACACATGCACAAACACACTGATCAATAACCATCTAAAAAAATTGCTCTCTTGCACTATATTTGTTATTTGCACAAAAAAACTTTTCTACTGCTATCTACAGTAAATGTTTACTCTCTCCCATTGCACTACCTCCAATTAAATAACAGGTCACTGTAACATATTGTGTGGTTATGATGTCACTTTTGTCTGCACATTTGCAAGTGCACTATGTTGTCTTTGTCTTTTTTCTGTATAGGACTTGAATAGATAGTTTCTTTTAAATTATAATGTTAATCCAGATGACTTTTCTTAATTAACTAGCTAGTCTTTTAGTTTTTCGTTAATTTATGTTGTAATTTATGTCATATGTAGCACTTTGGTCCTAGAGGAACGCTGTTTTGTTTCATCGTGTAATAAATATGGTTGAAATGACAATAAAAGCCTACATGACTTGAGAGTTGGCTTTTATGGAGGAGTGGAACACAGATAGAAAGGGAGCATAAAGTATTTCGATTCAAAGCGCAGCCCTAAATTAATATCTTACAACAAACACGTCGTTTATAAAGGTGAATATTGTTTACAAAATTTTAACAATGAAGTTGTTTGTGAAATGTTTCCATTTGAAACATTCACTACGTAAATGTACAACCATGTTAAAATGTAGCGCATAAAAATGCAAGCCATGAAAATACACAGCATTAAAATGCAAGCACTGCTAATTGCAATGCTTTTATTTTCCGATTTGTGGAATTCGACAAGCTTTTATTTCAAATACTTCAGGCAGGGTTTTTGTTCCATAAGAAATAAAGTTTTTTTGAAGAACCTGTCTTATTCACAAAGCCTGACTTCTGCAATTAACATTGCACTTGAACCACTTACAGAAAGTACATGCTTAAACATTGTTTGGTCAACCAGCTTTGTCAGAGAACCCAAGCTGGTTGAACAGCCTGATCAGCTAAATTAGCAGCTAGACCACCAAACCAGCTTCTCTTCTCAGCAGGATTGGATGGATTTAAAGAACATGTAGAATGCACCTTGTCATGTCATATACATGTCTACAGTGACTGACAAATAAACTGAGATGTATTGAGATGTACACTCTGCATAGGAAAAGCTGTCATAGCATTCCAATGAAAGCTAATTTTAGCTTTCCAAGAAGAAGAGATTATAGAGAGTGTGCTGGAGGTGTGCATGAAAGGATGGGTTCAGGATATATGTGCTTAAAGAGCTCGAAATACTAAAGATGCTAATATGGGCTACTTGTTCATTGTATTTCTGATGAACAGCCAATCACAAACCAGAAAATAACGCTTAAAATTACCATCTTTACTATAACTGATTAATGTAATGGCTTTTTTGTATCATTTTTAATATCTGCATGTCTGTTTAGAATATTCAGACCATTTCAAATCTTGCTTTATTTGCTCAAATCTGGCTCAAGTGTTGAAGTCTCATGTATGTCAACTTAGTCCGGGTTTTTGGATTAGCTCAGCGTGAGTTTGGTCTTAGTTTCAGTGTTTGGTGGGTGTTGGAGAGCTGTCAGTCTGTGGTCAGCCTGCATGATATTGAGGGCTGCAGGCCTCCGGCTCTGTCCACCACGCTGCTATGTTTGAACTTAATTACAGCCAGTCGGCCCTGTCATTACAGCCCAGAGCAGCCGAGCGACGGCCGGCCCGTAGGTAGTGGCGGCAAAATCCCAAACAACAGCGTGCAGTCACACACTCACTTGGGTACAGCAAACACACATTGGGATGGACACAGACTTATCCAAACCACACAGACACAAACAGAAATACAGATGCGAGCAGGGACTATTGTCACGCACACCACATTAACACAAACAAAGTCCTTGGCCTACAGCAGACACAAATGATCATACATACAAAAGTCATAATATAATCAGTGTGTTCTGTCATTGACAGAGCTGGAGGAGTAGTTAATGGAATAGTTGGACAGAAATGAAAATCATTTTTGTATTGTTCCAAGCTCACATGCTGTTAATGTTTAATTAAAGAGTTTTTGTAGTCACTAGATGTTACACTAAAAATGGTAAAGCATATTTAAAATACAAAATGTTTGGCATTGCTTAGATTTTAAAGAAGGTATACCTCAAGCGCGTGATAGAAATGTTTCGCCCCTTACCATAACATGACGTCATTACAAAGGAGGCACTTGTTGCATCCAGTGAGGACATAATAACGTTGTGTCTTATGTGTTGGGTTGCATCGCACCTCCGTATCTGCATTCGTCAGGCATTTTTGCAAGTTATTCCTTGTATAAAAGGTATCTTTTTATTTTTGAAACTAGTCTTTGCAACTTTACGGATCTTATCTATGCGCTAACAGCTTGTAATACTCCAAAGAGAAAGGAAAACTTGAAATGGCATAATATGACCCCTTTCATTTTGAATGAACTTTTCTTTAAATAAAACTGAGGAGTGAGAATGAGAAGTCAGTGAGTGCATCTGATCTAGACAGTAAAGCTTTGCTTGTGGCAGGAAGCATGAGGTTGAAGCAACAATTATTACTCTTCTTGCTTCAAATAAATGATAATAAAAAGGCTGACATGTATATTTCTGGCAGTCGTTGGCCTGGGAGAGAAAGCGAAGACGCGCAGGGCACAATGAGACATCGTCTTCGAATGACACAAGGACATTAAGTGGTAATTACAGAGAGCCGAGATTTCCTTTCTGACCACAGAGGAGAGTGGTGTCTTCAGACTGCAGAGGGGCGCCGGTCCTATTAAGGCCCCCCAAATTGGTATCATATCACCAGGACCCCCAACTACACCCCCCATCAGATGTCTAGATCCTCCAGACCCTTTGTGGTGTATTATGACCGTTCCACCTCAAACAAACACACCCACCTACCCGCCCACAACACGCATGCACACAAAAGAGACAGTCAAGGCTGTGTCTCAGATCTCGTGATCAATGTGCGAGGGGTCTGCGCTGGTGCCACAAAACAAATTCCTGACATTCTGGGATAATTCAAACGTTTCACGCCGCAGTTTTTGCGCCCATGAGAGGCAGCGCTGGGGAATGGAAAATGCCACCATGTCATGGCAATCTCTCCCCATTGTCTCTCTCTTTAATCAGGGCTCTTCTGTGGCTCTAAATATCCCCGTGGTGTGCATCTACGCCTGGGAAAAAGCAGCTCTTTGCCCTGCTCGGTGCCGAAACATGCCATCAAACCACACTGTCTGCCTCCTTGCATATGATGATAGGAAAATTTTCACTTGCATCCTTCAATCTTAATATGCAGGAGCACCTAGGATGTCTGAAAATGGCGCAAAAACTAAAGTCTCCTGCCATATTATGTCACATCCAGAAGCGGTGAATAAAAAGCACTTTGGTTATTTTACGCTTCCTCTTGAAGCATGACAAGGATGATTAGAGTGTTATGTAAGTCATAAAATAATAATTCTGTTTTCTCATTGTGTTTCATTGACAAAACTGGGGCATGTGTAATGGAATTGATTACCGAAAAAGAAAAATGTATTATATTATATTAGTATATTTTTCCAAACCCATTCCATTCCATTTTATTTTTAATATATATAATAAATGTAATAATTTTTTTTTAAATGGCAAAGCTGATTTTTTTCCCCCCAGCAGCCATATTTATCAAACAACACATTGACTTTTTGACAGGAAAATATTCTCATGCAACTTTCATTCATAATGTATATCATAAGCACCTCAGAATTATTGGAGAATGTAAAAAAAACACTTATTTTGGTCATTTTCGGGGCCACACCATCTTAAGGCCTGAGCGTTTGATTCAGGATAGTTTACAGGATTCATGGACAACACTCTGGTTTGAATATAGGAATTATAAGGATGAATAGAGTTTTATGAGGTGCTATAAATTTCATTTTCAAAAGAGGGTGTATGGCGGCTTATGTCCACTCGCCTACCCTGCGGTTTAGAGGGGCCACCATGAAGCCTTTGTGCTCCGTGGCTTTACCATGGGAAAATTCTGCAAACAAATAACTCACCCGGTGACCCATCAGTGTTAAAAATCACTTTCGAGTGCTGTGGATTGTGATGCATGGGTGCGGTGCAGCCTGCAGGAACTGCATGTTTGTTTTATCTCAGTCCAAATGTTAAAAAACAGCTATTTTGGAGCTAAAGAGAGCAAATAAACACACATTCCATTGCAGACAATGGGGGTAGGCACATGCTCTGACATGAGCTGGCAGTAGGGCATGTTAGTATATGGCCATTGTGAAGACATCAGTCCTCACTCAGAGCCGGATCTATTTCAGAGCAGATGTGAACTTGTCATCTTGCCCCCACAATGGTGGTCGACCACTATGCTGAAAAATAAACTACTTCTCATGAATGTGCTGTTCATCACCCTGTCGTCTGCGTAACAGCGGTAAATGTGCACTTGCTGAAACTCTTGCCAGTGCCAACTGTTTCAGGGATTTTGCTCCCTCATCTGGTGATAGTGTTTATTGCACTTTCTTCATTGCCTATATAATAAAATATAATAATATAATATAATAAAAAAGGGGATAAAGAACGTAAATAATTGAATCATTTAAATGCTTTTTTTTTTTTTTTAGGTCAAAACCATCACTTTTGACACCATGACTAGGCTACACGTCACAATCACAGTACACTATAGACAGATGGTAAAACTATTGTATGCACTATTTACTCATCTATAGAGTCCAAATCAAATGTGATGGTACATGAATAACATTTGTCGCTTGGGAATTTTCTATTGGGCTCCACTAACTTTGAACCAAGACATTCTTTTGCAAGATGAAAGATGTTGCACAGCCCTGTAGGATTTAATTTTAATTTTTGAACATTTCCTTCTGAAATACTATTTAAGTTCTGCCTTGACAGACAAATTATACCACATCAGTCAGGCAGATATATATGTTCAAAAATATTAACTAAAAAGTAATAACTAAAATTAGTTCAAAAATTTATTTAGTAATTACTAAATTACTAAAATTACTAAAATCTCATCTAGCCTACCACTCACTCACTCACTCTCTCTCTCTCTCTCTCTCTCTCTCCCACACACACACACACAGCCATGAACAAGCACTAATTGCAGGTTGTAGATGATAGCTGATGATTTTAATCATTGATTAGTCTTGAGACAAAACTGCAACCTTGTTGAATTAGTTTTTTATGAGAAAAAAAACACATTAAATAAAAGCAAATATGTAACCTTATTCATATCTAGTTTCATTTTAATTTAGTATAACCTAATATTGCTTTTTTAAGCTATTCATGATTTTTTTTTATTATTATTTTTTTATTATAGACAGCATGGGAAGGGGTGCCTTGCACTTTTCAGTTTTGCTTTTTCAGGAATAGTTTACCCAAAAATGAAATAATTTACTCACCCTCTAAGAGTTCCAAATCTGTATAAATTTGTTTATTTATAAGTACTTGAAGAAAGTAGAACGGGTAGACATTATTATAGAATTCAAAAAGAAGTAGGAAATAGAAGGATGTGTAAGGGAAATAATAAAACTGAAGCTATAATTACGTGATTAAGAAATGGGACACATGGGATTGAATAAAACATTACACCTAATAGGGAAACATCCAACTGGCTCATGTGATCATTGTCAGGAAGAGGAATCAGTGGAACACATACTATGTCATTGTACATTACAGAAAGAGAAATATTAAAAGAAACTGGGAACAAGGACTAGTAATATTGCAGACCGGTCATAATAAATGAAGTGTATTACAATATTGGAGAATAACTGGTTAAATTAACAGAATCTAATTAGTATGTATAGAAAAGAACCCCACCCACCCCCCTTTTTTCTTTTTTTTTCCCCCTTATTTTTTTAATTATAAATGGGAGGTAGCGGATTCAGACCCACATCCGGTACAGTAGGCGGCGGTAATGCACTTTAATGTTGGATGCCAACCGCCATTAAAACAACAAAGAAGAAGAAGAAAAAGAAGAAGAAACAACCTAACGGAAACCTAATCGTAAGTATAAACAAATGTGTTTTAGCATCGTAGGCTTATAGTAATTTTGTAAAACCATTTCGAGTGCGCTGGACTTGTTACAATGCAGTGGGCTTTTTCTTGTTTGCTGCTGCTTATAATTCGCTCATCTCTAACATTATATTTCTGTTTTTCATTAACGTTACAACCACAGAAACGTAACGCGATTTTGGTTTGGTTCAGATCTTTTTTATATTGTGACAACTTTATAATCACTAACTTCGTCTATATAAAGTATATTTCACCTTAAATGTTTATGTAATGTATTTTGCATGAACAAACTAAGTTATATGGCATTGGTATAATCTTAATGTGACCAGACGTCTCTTATGGAAACTGGACATTTTCTAGTTCAGCTGAATATAAGTAACGTAATCTAGGCTATTCATGAAATAAAAAAAAAATTAGTTGGTATTACATTTAGGCTTCCAGTAAAATAGGTACATTTCCAGGGACAGGACCGCCTCTGGAAAACAGGCCATCTGGTCACCCAATTTTCTCTTTGTGAAGGTTATAGCAGTTTGAGAGTGGAATTATTTTATAGAATATTTCCTTGTGAATATTGACTTACTTGTTCACCTTTATTCTTCCAGAGAAACAACACATGGCTCCAATACAGTGAATATGGAGGTTCCTTCCTACCTGTCCCGGCTCTTGTCTGAGCTGAACGAACAGCGTAAGAGGGACTTCTTCTGTGACTGCAGCATCATTGTAGAGGGACGTGTTTTTAAAGCCCATCGTAATATTCTTTTCGCCAGCAGTGGTTATTTTCGGGCGCTGCTAGTGCATTACCTTCAGGACAATGGTCAGAGACACAGCACGGCCTCCCTGGACATCGTCACAGCCGAAGCCTTCTCATTTATCCTAGACTTTCTGTATTCGGGTCGCCTGGACCTGCGCAGTGACAATGTCATTGAAATAATGTCAGCTGCGAGCTACCTGCAGATGACCGACGTGGTGAACTTTTGCAAGGGTTACATCAAGTCATCCCTGGAGATCTGTAACAGGGAGAGGGAGAGACACAAGCACTTCAATGGTAGTGAAAACCCAGTTTCAGCCACTAGTGCTCCTGTGGCATCCACTTCAGATGCCGACCAAGGGACCTGCCAAGTCACCGAGGCCCTGAGCCCTGATGACGCCCCAACAGCTGCTGTCTGCACGCCAGCGGCCACCAGTAGTAAAGACTCAGAAGGGGAAAACTCCCAAGGAGCCTTCCCCAAACATCCTCCTATGAATGCTCCACTGAAGATCAGTCCAGGCCCAGATTTAGTCAACTCATCCACCCCAGGATTGCTTCTAGGTTTGGTTCATCCCAAAATAGAGTATGACCCCGATGAGGAGGGCGAATCTTCACGGGAATCCAAAGACACAACTCTTTATCAAGGTCCGAATCAGGACGAGGAGAGAACTGTTAACACTAGTCCGGCTCCAAGCACTGAGCATTCGTCCGTGTCATTTGCTAACTGCCCGATAAAGCAGTTTCCAGATGTGCTTTACAGAGCGGGGATGAACCCTAACCGAGATGAACACTTTTCCCAGAGTTTGGGGTACGTGGGTGGATTCAGCCGTGCCGATGACATGCTCGGTCCTGCGGGACCCTGTGGGATGGAGATACAGAATGACTGGTATGGGGATGATCCAGGTGAGAGATGCTGAATAAAATTGTTTTAGTAATAAATACTGTCTTAAATTGCATGCTGTAACTGTTTTATGAATACTATGCATTTGGACGTATTACTTGGCTCATATGTTTTTCTCCTACTATATATGGAATTTGGATGCAGGGAATCTTTTTTGAATCGTCTTGCGTGTTTACATAGGGAGGCTGCACAAATGTCCGTTCTGCCCATACACGGCCAAACAGAAGGGTATTTTGAAGAGGCACATCCGCTGCCACACAGGAGAAAGGCCTTATCCTTGTGAGGTCTGCGGCAAACGTTTCACAAGACAAGAACATCTTCGCACTCACGCAATATCTGTAAGTCTCCATAAGGCTTGGGAAATACCCAAATGTGTAGCTGAAGAGCAGCAAGGGGCAATTGTTTGCTTGTGAGGTTAAAGTTTGAAAGTATTGTCTTCATTTATCTAAACTTGCTCATCAGCACTTCTCAATCCCAGTTTTCGTGCCCCACGGCTTTGCACATTTTCTATGTTTCTCTTGTTGCTTCAGAGGTTTCTTCTATTTGAATGTATGTGCCCTGTGAAGTGGGCATCACCAGATATCCCTCCATGGTTCCAGTTCAAAGCAAACTTATACTTTCCATTTTAGTGCATTTAAGTGTGTAAGATGTCATTTAAATATTATATATATCTTTAATATATATTGTTTATTTACAGCGCAAATCCATGAATGAATGGATGAACTTTAACGAATTTCCCCTGCTCAGGGACTATGGAACAATGAACACTGTGTAGGGACCATGTCGGTCTGAACACAGTTCATGTTCTTTTAGTGAGCTGATTATCTGAATCAGGTGCGCTAACTAGGCACGTGCACACATAGACATCAAAGGGGGCTTGAGCACCTGCCCTTTTTATTCCTGGAGAGAAAGTGCCCTTTTTTCTGGGGTGCCTTTTTTTTGAAAAACAATATATATTCCTGTTTGCGCACAGCTTCACTGTCAAACAAATATATTTATTGAAGAATAGTATATCTAAACATCAGGTCAGGAGTTCTGAAGCGCCTATCCCCTCCCACCCACGTGCAGCTGGCAGCAGCAGCCCCTTTCCTCCTGGATGCCAGAAGTGCCCTTTCTTGGGGTTTCTTGTCTTTTTTTTTGTGAATGTGTATGTGTATGGAGACCTGTCTTTGCCCCATAACAATAAAATGTAACTATTAATCTCAGTTGAGCTAAATAAAAGGATCTGGCTCTCATCAGTCATATGACTGCCATTGACCAATGCTCGCCCGTGAAGGCAGAGCGCACTCGTTACCAGCCGGGTAAGGACTTCTTCGCCTGGTGCATCTTGAGTATTTCTTTAGAGTTTGCTTATTTTTGTGCCATTTAAGCAATACAGTTGCGTTTTTGTATTAGTGATGTTATGCGTGTTTGTGTTCAAGTTAGATTGGGGGGGTTTGGGTCATTTGCAGCCCTTTTATATAAACATGTAGAGTTACCGTCATGGAGAGAGGTGTGTAGGGGATTGCCCTTGTTGATCGATGATTGATTGATTGATTGCCCTTCATTTGTTGCGCGTTATGTATATGATTCGTCGTAAACGTGAATTACTGTTAATTAGCTTACTACTTGCCCTCTTTTTAAACTTTGAGCACCTGCCCCATTAAATGTCTGTACACGGCCCTGATAAAGCTCCAGGAGAGTGGGTACCGGTGTTCCCAATTTATCTATTTTGTAGCTAGATTAGTAGTTTCCCCACCCCTTTTGGGACTTAAAAAATAAAATAAAAAAGTTTAGGGACAAAAATAGCAAGTCATTGGACAAACCGTATCTACGTTCTCATCTGCCCACTAATCTATATTCATCTTTATATGAATATATTTGTGACATGTAACTATTTTCAATTGAAAACAGTTGGTAACACTGGTGGGTACGATGAGTTTGAATGTGGGGAATGGGAATATTAAGGAAAAAAAGAAAAATGGAAGGTAGGAGGGAAGAAAAGTTGTTGTCTTTCTCTTTTTTCTCTCTATCTTCTGGATCCCTTCTGAGAATTGAGTGGGCCAGTGCAAAGAGAGATCTCTCTCTATTAGTGATCTAGATTTTAGAAGGTCTTCAAGCACTGTATATATCAATATATATACACACACACACATATATATATATATATATATATATATATACAGTATCTCACAAAAGTGAGTACACCCCTCACATTTTTGTAAATATTT
>JAUCMT010000043.1:7704849-7740358 GCA_032357475.1 Enteromius thamalakanensis | reverse complement strand
AGTGGGAGAAATGTCAGGCAGTGGACACAATATCATGGGGTTATCGCCAAAATATGAAGCTAAGTGAAATTATGGATCTACCGTCCATTATCAAGGTGAGATGTGTTGCTAATAGATAGGGCTGGGACAAAACATTGAAATGATATGCTTCGGCTGAAAGCACACTTCAGCGGTTTTCTTCATGAGCATTTGAGTGTGCGGATAACACTAGGTTAGAGCTCCATCTGCTGTCCATCTCAGAATGGATTCAGAATCAATATATTGTCCCAGCCCTATAGACCAAAGTTATTGTGTTTTAAATAATGCATATTATGTATGAATGAAACAAAAGCGTAAAGTTGAAATGGTGCCTGACTACTCTCATATATTGTGATCACAGGACATGGTCTATGTCGTGGCATTAGGAGGGAATTACCTGTTGAATGTGGGGCCCACATCTAGTGGCATAATTGCACCTGTGTTTGAGGAACGTCTCAGAGGGGTTGGAGCCTGGCTGAAGGTCAATGGTGAAGCTATCTATGCAACTAAGCCTTGGAGAGTTCAGGCCGAGAATGCTACAGTTCCTGTCTGGTGTGTTGATGTTTTTAAAATTCCTCTTTCTGTCTGTACCTTACAGTTTCTTTTTAAAAGCAGAAATAATAGGTACTTACCCTTGTGAACACACACATTGGCATAAAATAATATAATACTTCATGTCTTCAAACTGAGCATATCATTAGTATAAAATATTTGAATACTTCTAGGTCTGCTTTTTTAAGCAGCATGGATTCCCGTGAGCCGAGTCAATCATAATCTTGCTTTTTCCTCTGATTGTTCATGCAGTTTTAACACACTCAAATATTTTCAATTTTTTCACCAATTCCAGGTATACATCAAAAAGCAGCACTGTGTATGCGATCTTCACCTCCAATCCCATGCAGAATTCCTTTATTCTTTCTGCACCCAAAACCTCCAACAGTACAGTGGTAAATATTTACAAATTCATGAGAATTTAGGGATATTTTTTTATTTCATTATTGCAATAAAAATACACTTCACTGATACCATAAAATTGCAATTAATCTCTGTTCAGGTGACTTTGTTGGGGAGCCCGGAGCCTCTCAAATGGGCTCCTCTGCATTCAACAGGACTGATTGTTCTGCTGCCTGATCTGCCTTTCACACCAGCTGATGCCTGGACCCTCAAGATGGATGAGGTTGCCTGATGCCTTTAACACTATTTTGTAGATTTTAATGAGATTCTCATGGATGCGAATTTTTTTATTTTATTTTTTTCATTTTTTTTTTTTTCATATTTGCCTACTTGAAAATTCTGACGCATTTGAAGGGCCTTAAAGTTTCTTTTAAGTTTTTCTAAATTTGTTTACGCTACCATCTTTCCCAATTATGAACGAAAATCAGCTAAAATCATTGTAATGCTAATGTTTTTCTGTAAAAATGTTTGTTATCATTAAATACAAATTTTGCAATCGTAATATATTTATACGTTTAATATATTTACATTTTTTCTTTTTTCCTTTACTGATCAGCCGCTAATGTATAGCTGACTGAATTGTGGAATGCAATTGTTTAAAAATTGTTAAAAATGATTTTTAATTGTATAGAATTGAATTGCTCAATAAAAATGACCAACTGAACAGCACATCTGAAACAAATATCAGTTTCAGATTGTTCATTTGGGGATTTTTCTTTACTTCAAATCAAGTATTGCATTTTTGACACTGTGGTTTAATTTGCAGTGTAATTTCAATGTAAAGTTTGTCTAAAGTAAATTCACATTATATTAAAGCAATAAGAAAGCAGTGACTTTGTAACAGTTAAGGGGCGTTAGGCCGCAGGATGTGAAGTGGAGTGAATAAAACCCACTTAGCTGTTCACTGTAAATACACTGTAAACTATAAATTGGTCCGTACTGTATATGTAGTAAGGTTTGACAAAATAAAGCCGAGCTAATAAAGTGTAATGATATTGTTAAAAACATTCTTTCGCCAAACAATGTAGTCTCTCAGGAACGGTTGTGGATGTAACACAGTGGTTGCCGAGCAACACAGAGACATAAACAAAGGTCATATTGCTTTGCATATAAAATACTCTACAAACATACACCTTTGCCAGAGCCGCTGAGATTGTATTTTACAAGTTTCGAGCACACCTCAACCAATCAGAATCAAGGACTGGAACAATCCATATTATATTATATTATATTACTTATAAGTCGCAAGGATATATTTAAATATAACAGGATTACTGTAAGTAATATGAACATATAAAATGGAAATTGGAATGGAAATGGAAACTTCCAAGTTAATATAAACAATAGGCATTGAGTGATTCAATTTCCATTGAATACATTATACTTAGGAGTCCGCTGTGGATTATAGCAGCAATCATTAAAGTTTTTTCAAAACCATGATTTCTGTATTACACAAAATTGAAAAGGGAAGGGTAAATAAGACACTGTATCTTCATGTCCCTCCCTCTCGTTTCCCATGAGATCATTTATTGATTCACAGGAGCAGTACCCCAGCTGGACAGCAGGTGCTCTGTGCACATACTGCAGTGCTGGCCAGAGCTGCAGTCACTGCGCTTGTGTGTGTGTGTTTATATGTGTCAGGCAGCCACACAGGAAACACTTTTATCACTGCTACTGCTGCTGCCGCCACTCCAGACTGAATGCAAGCGGAGGGGGGTGTAGAGAGAAGAGAGAGAGAGAGAGAGAGGGAAGGAGAGAGCGTACAGGCTTTGCCAAATAAAGCCATGGGGGCCTTAGCAGTGACGGCCCTTTCCACACTATAAATACGCTGTTCTTCTGCCGGTTCGGGTTTGGTGCCTGGAGCTCCGGACCAGCGACTGCACCAGCCCGGCTCAGGAGATTCTCATCCGCTCTCAGGCCCGTCACTATGCCCCGGGTGGATGCTGACCTCAAACTGGACTTCAAAGATGTCCTTTTCAGACCAAAGAGGAGCAGTCTGAAGAGCAGGTCTGAGGTGAGAACATCTTGCTTGCTGTCTGTCTTAAAATAAATCTGTGTCATTGCCCTTGTCTTGTTATACCTTAATAATTCACTTAAAATGAGTACCAAGGGAGCTCCGTGTGTGTGAGGCAAACAATTAAAGTGAAAATCAGGGTGACCTTGAAGTAGTCCGTCTGACAGAGCTGGGTTTATGGGGCCAGTGTTTAAGCTTCAAACAGTGACCGTTTACCAAGCTTGATCAACAGATGCCAATATGATGCCAATATTCTCTTTATTTTCTGGTGTTTTGAAACAAGCCCAGCGGTTTTCAGGGTCGACTTACAAGGCTGAGGAAAAGCAACCTGAGAGCTTGTGCTTTGAAAACATGTTTAAAAATAGGCCTTAGGCATGCCTACATGTCACTAGAAGCAGATTGCAGTGTGGTGTTGCTCTTGGTGGCCCACTCACAACTCATTATGGGACTCGTTACATGATCATCCGTATATACAGAATGCCCTCTTCCAGAAATCTGGCTGATAAACACCTTTACTGCACTGTGATAAGGTTTGTATAATGCATGTCGTTATTGTATTATTCACTTAGATGCATTTCATGGTTAGGTTTCCAGTCTTATACCTCCACAGCTAGTTTCAAAATCCATTTATAGTCTGTTCATTTTTGCCTATTGATTTCTACTGATGAATTCAGAAGAGGTTTCCACTGCATTTTCACTGCAGGATGATGTAAAGTGCTGGTCAGATCTTGCTGCGGCTAGCTAATACGATGGCTGTCACTATAAAGGTCATAACGGTGGATGGCTGGGGTGATATACACAGGGTTATTGAAAAAGAACAGCAGCTGAGGGCCTCTGTATAGCCTGCAGTAATCAATCAATCATGTATAGTGTCAAATGCAAGAGGATTCTAATTTTATGACTGCAATATGTCCCTTCAAATAGGAAAAATGTGAATTTGTTCCCTGCGGCACAACAGCAGTACAATAGCAGTATTATCATGGTTATTCATAGGGCAGTGTAGTGTGACTGATGTGACTGCAGCAGTTAGTGGAACTGGAAATGATTGAGAACTGATTCGGAGAACCTGAGCGTCTGTGCATATCAGGTAGCAACTGTTTTGTTTCTCAGACGTACCTATAAATTATTCAGCACAAATTCACTTTACCCCATTGCAATGTCTCAGCTGTGGATGATGATGATGTCAGAATTTAGCCATATTCTGATTACATATACATTATAGCATGTTTTTGAAAACAGTCTATAATGCAAAGACAGACTGTATAATACAGTAAAAACACTAATACTGTATTCTTGTGATGGCAAAGCTGAATTTAGAGCAGCTATTAGTCTTACATTTGTTGTGAATGTTGAATACAGTTGGGCCGCTTAATATTTTGTGTAATAACAGTGGTACATGTGATACATTAAAAAACAAATGTAATGAATTTAATGATATTTAATAAAAATATTTTATTAACATATTATTCAAATGAACTATTTATTTTTTAAACAGAAATATTTTGTAATATTATAACTGTCAATCTTATATCCTGGTTGAATAAAAGTATTAATTTTGTACATTCAAATAACAAGTTATTATTATTATTATTATTACACTGATCCAAAACGTTCAAACGGTATTGTATGGTCAGATTTAAAAAAAAAAAAAAAAAAAAAAACACAGTTGCAATATGCCTGTTTTATTTTGTATTTTATAAACACTGAATATTCACTAAACATTAAAGGGGTACTATTATGTTTGGTTTTTTCCCCCCCTCAAATTTTCAGTGTGTAATGTTGCTATTTGTGCATATAAAAAACCCTGGAGAAATAAAAAGAAGAAAGCACTTTTCCTGAACTCTCCTCAAAGACCTTTATGGGCTCATTTAAAATATTCTTTTGGAAATGTACAAATCACAATACACAATCACAATTTTTAGTTTATATAATTACCACTCAAGGCACAATCAAATAAATAATAGGGGACAGGGCCTGAACTGTTATTAGTGTGTTGTCCCCATTCCCAGGAGACAAGGTTTTACAGGTCTACTAATAAACATGCAGCTGTTTACAGACCTAACCTTTGTGTTTTTGACACAACCTTGTGTGTATTAGACAGCTGATGTGAAAAAGCCATCTTTCTGCACATGGGTTTTTTTAAACGTACAAAAAGAATTGTCACAAAAGCTCAACAGAGACGATAATCAAAAACAAACAGAGGTTTTTGTTGCCTTATTAGCGGCTGTTTTTATCGGCCAATATATAAGCCATCCACCATATTGGAATAGTCAAAGCCAATCTGTGAACAACACTAAGTAGATTTGTGCAATTAGTTATACGCATGTATGAATATCCACATTTGCAAAACTTCAGCAGAGGATTTTGCTGAACTAACATGATATAACAAGACAAAGAATTTTATAAAAACCTGTAATATTGAGTTAATACATATGAACGTGTTCCAAAATGTACATTTCAACAGATTCTAGAACCATGCTGTGCAATTCCGTAGAAACTAAATAGATTTTTACTGTAAACTGCAACACTCCAAGATGCATTGACATGTCTGGAGCGATCTAAATCGGAGCTGAGATTTGGCACAAATTTCATAATTTAGTTCGACTCACAAGCTTGCGATTCGTCGATTGGAATCGATTTAAGCTGAAAATTTACAGACACATTCTGAGGACACTCAAAGATGATCTTGTAGTTAAGCTTTTGGAACAAACAAACTAACAAACAAAAAAAACGATATAACAGCATATTATAATTGTTTAATGTCATAACAATCTTCTTCATATTGGTTCTAATATTGTTTTATCAGATGCTTACACAAAAATTGCATTTTAACACTTGCTAGACATGAATAAAGATCGGTTCTTACAGGATATTCTCAGCTAGACGGGTCTTAGTATGTTTAAATTTTATATTTGAGTGCAGTTTGGATGGGTCGCAGGAACAGGAAAATAGGAAAGGAACTTGGCTTGATAATGAGCCTATCCATTAAAATGAGACTTTTCAGACCGTCACATGTACTGTGCTGTTGTATGTTGGTAAAGTAATTTCCTTCATTTGTTTTGTTCTTGAAGGTTGACCTGCAGAGGACCTTCACATTCCGGAACTCGAAGAAAACATACAATGGCATCCCGATCATCGCTGCTAACATGGACACCACCGGCACTTTTGAGATGGCACAGGTGCTCAGCAAGGTGAGTGCTTCTTTAAACACAGCACCTGTATCTTTGCAATATAACCCAGGAAAGTTTTGTTGTACTATGTTTTATCTCTGTGATTATCAAGATCTCACTGAAACATAATTAGCTGTGTCCTGTTTCCATGCACTGGGTTTAAGAGGCTCTAATATTTCTGTCTGTCTCAGTGCCAGACACGCGCTGTCCTCTCAGACGTCTCTCTGCTCTGTCTTTCAGCACACTCTCTTCATAGCCATCCAGAAGCACTACTCCCTGGAGGAGTGGAAGACTTTTGCAGCCAGCCATCCAGAGTGCCTTGAGGTGAATGGGCGAAAATGGCTTTCATGCCCTTTTTTAATCAAAAGGTGTTTAATTAAGATGTGCAGTCCATCAACAAAACTGCATAGCAACAGGGTCGCTGTGATTTTGCCAAGCAAGACATGATGCTGGATAAACATTTTTTGTTGATCCTGGATTAACATTACTGTCCAAAAATATAGATTTAACAGTTATCCCAATCTCTACCCCTAAACCAACGATTCTCGATCCTGGTCCTCGCGCCCCACCGCTCTGCACATTTCTTATGTAAAAAAAAATAAATAAAAAACTTTAGACGTTTGTTCTATTCGAACGTACGTTAATGCGAAGTGGACATCACCGGATATTTCGCCATGATTCCAGTTCGAAGCGAATGTATAGATTCGATTCAAAGTGAATTTAAGAGTGCGAGACGTAATATCAACCGTATTTATTTATTTACAGCCCAAATCCATGATTGAATGTTCCAAAGTGAAATAAATGGGATTTTACCTGCTCAGGGAGAAGGGAGCAATGTACACGGTGTAGGGATCTTGTCGATTGGAACACCGTTCATGCGCGGAACTCTTTTCTAACGAGCTGATTATCTGAATCAGGTGCGTTAACAAAGAGAGACATGCAAAATATGCAGAACAGCATATTAAATATGCAGTGGGACGCGACTGGGATTAAGAACCGGTGCCCTAAACCTAACCCTAACCAAAAATATATCAGTAGGAAATGATAGTCGTCGATTAAGGGCACCTGGAAGCGCCTAACAGATATTTCCTAAAAAATGATCTCCCAAATACAAACGGTTGATTGGAATGTTGTTCAAGAAGCATCTTGTACTAGGTACAGGCTCATCTAGTTGAACCAAAAATTCTGTGATTAATTATTCACTCTCATGTCATTTAAAAAGACCTTTGTTTGTCTTAGAAACACAAATTAAAATATATTTTTTTGTGCTTTCTGAGCCTCCATAGACAGTAACACAGCTGACATGTTCAAGGCCCAGAAACATAGTAAAAACATTGTTAAAATCGTCTGCCGCCAATATCAAAACTACCATGATTAACACAAATTTAATACAAACACACCTCTTGATTTTCCCATTTGAAATGCCTTTATCATAATAGAAAAGCAGCAAATTACGCAATGCAACTGGAGTAATATCAAAAGCTTTATGGACAGCTCATTTAATCACTGAAGCCTAACGCATCTATCCCCTCATCCTCAGCATGTGGCGGCCAGCTCGGGCAGTGGAGCGGCGGATCTGGAGAAACTGTGCAGCATCCTGGACGCCATTCCTCTCATCCAGTACATCTGCCTGGACGTGGCCAATGGCTACTCTGAACACTTTGTGGAGTTTGTAAAAAGAGTTCGGGAAAGGTTTCCAAAGCACACAATCATGGTGAGAATTTTGCTCAAATATAATTTAACAATTGCCCTGTCAATGAAATCAGAAAATAAAGTCTTTATTTAGTGTGACCTGCAAATTTCATTTAATTCAATCTTGGTCATTTAGGCAGGGAATGTGGTGACAGGGGAGATGGTGGAGGAACTCATTCTGTCTGGAGCTGACATCATTAAAGTGGGCATTGGGCCAGGTATCACCTACTACACTTCCACATATATGCACTGAATACAACTGACTTTTAAATTAGGTTACATAAAACTAAATCTGGAGCTTGTTTATGATGTTTGAAAACACTGTGATCTTCAGGTTCTGTGTGCACCACACGCATTAAGACCGGTGTGGGTTATCCTCAGCTGAGCGCTGTTATTGAGTGTGCCGACTCGGCCCATGGACTCAAAGGACACATCATCTCTGTAAGTATTATTGTTAGCATGCTTAGACTGACAGGAAACCCACAAACCAATGGCAGCACAGTACCACAAGAGGGCATCATCCTCAACTCAGTTCCAGTGATTCCCTTCCTTTTTAGTTTTATGTACCCCTTCAGAAAGACTAAAAGGCTTCATTAACACCAAACCAGTGGGTATGTTCACCCAGGGAGTTGCAGTGATTATGTATTTTTGTTGGCCAGTCTGGAGGTTCCCTCGATAAAAAACCAATAGGATTGTTCCATTCACTTTAAAATTTTTGTGGAAAACAAGCTCTTAATGTCCCAGACAACCTTTGTAGTCCCATTTAGCTACTTGTTAGCAGCTGCCACTTTTAAGAGAAAAGCAAGGTACATCAGCAAGGTACATTAGTTTTAACCAAATACATATTTAAAACACACACACACACTAACACAAAAACATTGATTTTTTGAAAAATGTTACCCAAAATGCTAACTTGTTTCTGGGTTTTGCCCTAAAAAATGTCATTCTTTATTTTAGTGTAGTTTCTTTAATGTTTTTCAGTTAGCAATCTTGAAGACATTTTCTGGAGATGTATTTATTTATACAGCAGTACAGTACTGTTCCTCATGCACATATTATGTACTTGTTATTTAATAATAACTAGGTAATACCCCTAAACCTAACCCTACCCTTTGTACAGTAGTTACCTTATATTACAGTACTTTCTTAGGTAAGTAGACTTTAAGTACACATATTTTTTTTTAAACCCAAAAGCAACTTACCTTACATTCATACTTTACCAACTGAGCTATCGGAGTGCTTTGCAACTGTGCTGCATTTTATATGACTTTATGTAGCTTTTCCTTTGTTGTAAAGCTTTTTTCTCTTCTAGGACGGAGGTTGCAGTTGCCCTGGGGATGTTGCTAAAGCTTTTGGTGAATTCTGATATTAATAATATAGATATGATAACTCAAATACTGTAATCCAGATAATATCATTGTCCAACTAGGTATAAAACATTTATAGTATCTAATAATAAATGTTTCATTAGGTGCTGGGGCAGATTTCGTCATGCTGGGAGGAATGTTAGCGGGCCACGATCAGTGTGCCGGTGAAGTCATTGAAAAAGACGGCAAGAAGTTTAAGCTGTTTTATGGAATGAGTTCAGACACCGCCATGAAAAAGTATGTCGGAGGGGTAGCAGAGTACAGGTGAGGATGTTTTCATACACCATATTTATGATTATACATTTTGTTTTTTGAAAATTAACATATTGTAGAGCATCTTTTATATTTTATCTTTTACATCGGTTTATGCGATTTCAGGGCTTCAGAGGGCAGGACGGTTCAGGTGCCCTATAAAGGTGACGTGGAAAACACCATCAGGGACATTTTGGGCGGCCTGCGGTCCACCTGCACATATGTAGGAGCTGCCAAACTCAAAGAACTGAGCCGCAGGACGACTTTCATCAGAGTCACACAGCAGTCCAGCCAAATGTTCTCCTAGTCATGCACGCTAAAAACAAGTACACTCACAAATACATTCACCAGTTAAGGAATAGTCAACCTGAAAATAATGGATGCACTGTCCCTTTAAATGGCAGTCCAGATAAATATGTGAAAAGAAAGACATAAACGTATTTACCTCTGTCTTCCAGTTTTGTGTGCTTTTTAGATTCATAAAATCCACAGCATCTGATTCATTATGTAACTCACGCAAAACGCTGTCAAACTCATACAGACAGACCCATTGATACTGTTTCGCTCAGGAACCTTGCTGTACCACAGTGAATTTCCTTGGAAAACAAATTATGTTGAAGTATGGCTCAGTTTTGTTCAAGTTCTCTAAAGTATGCAATGTGTCTGCATCTGTACGAGACACATCGTTGAATAATGAAACTGGAAAATACTAAATACTAAATTTAGTCATTCTTTGTAACTATGCAACCCATTTTCTCCCTAGAGTGTAACAATCAGCATGACGGTTTCAGAGTTTGTGAGAAAGACAAGCATGTTAGTGGAGAATTTAAACACCAGCAGAGAAAATTCTCTGCCACATTAAGCTCTAGTCCCTGCGTGTCGTAACTGTGAGTTGATTTGAGCAGCGAGTGGTGCATTGTGTACTGTGGTGAACTATTTCTGCTGGCCTGCTTCCTTTGTGATTGTACAGAGGGTGTGGTGGGATGTCATATCAGGCCTTAGGAATGTGAAAACGGCTGCACCCCATTTCTTCAACATGCCTTGTGCAGTTTCAATGAGGTGGAAAATATGTAATTAAATGTATTGCGAGTAAAACATTACATATTAAGGAATAAACACCTGACTGAAAATGTGGTTGCTTTATGCCCTAAAAAGCTTTTTTTTTGTGAACTGTTGTTTTGACTGAATATATGTAATTCTATTATTATGTTAAGAAGAGAACAGTCCATTTTAACATACAAAAGTACCAGCCTATACACTACAGTAACAGAAATAACAAAGATAATCTTTACTACAATTGATAACTCAAAAGCAAGACGGCGCCTATTGAGTTTGTATGAAGTGAGAGAATGGCCTCGGTTCTGAAGTTTCATTTTTCACATAAGGATGTCTAAGCCATTGTTAAAGAGATATAAAGCATGAACCAAACCAACCAGCTACGAGGTCAAATACAAGATTACAAACTATAGCAAAAATGTACTTGAAATATATGTGACGACACTGTAAAATATGCATAATACATTTTAGACTGATTTGCATTGCTTCATAGGAGTGGATGGGGACTTCGCTGGAGAATCATGGGTAGTTCCACTGTTGCATGCAATTACGTAAAAAATTCAATTAATGACCTCGTAGCTCACACTAAATCATGTCTTCAATTTTTTTTCTCCTGGAACTCACCTGTGGACCTCCGTTGGGAACCCAAGCTAATCCCACCGGATCAATGTTTTTAAATTAAATGTGCAAATTTTATTACATCAACTTACCTTCTTTTTTAGACCGTATAAAGGTTGAAACTAAATGGTTAACGCAGACCGAGCTGATTTGGTCTGGCTTATTGTATCACTCGTAACTATTTCTCAGTCAAGTGTGGGTTTGTCAGTGTCTGATAAGATCTCAATGTCTTTTATCAACACTTTTTCAATTGAACGATCCAGCCCCGGAACAGAAGCGAATGCACAAGGCCTACACCTCCGCCAACACCCACACTCCATTGACTAGGTGCAGTGGAGCAAAAGAAGCCTGAGGAATACCTCTGCATGCGATTGATCTCAAGTACTGTATATATGCATGTCCCTCACTGTCTGACAAAAAAAACGCCTTTGAAATCCCATTCTCACAAATCACAAACTCCAAAAAGGGTGCAGTTTGCAATTGGCACTGTAATTTTTATTAGTACGTGTATACTGCAACAATAAACTTGTACTGGTATACAGACAATTTCTTTTTTAAACAAATTTGTTCACAACCTGAATCAAATATTGTTTTTGTTGTTCAGGATAATGAAATAAGTTCTAACTAGAAAACCGGCAAGCACCATCAAAGAAAGGGACCAAAAAATCCAAGAAACAACGTGAGTGTATCCTACAAATAGACACACCACAATTAGAAAATAGAATTTCAATTCAAATTTTTTATATTAGTTTTCTTTTTAAAAAAGCTAGTGCAAGTACAATATTTTGCACAAATTACAGAGTATGCACGCATATGGAAATAAAATGAACCAAAAGAAAAAAATAATTGCCTTTCACAATGGTTTCCTACCTAGGACTTTATATATATATTTTTTAATATCTAGTTTCCTTTACTAAATAAGGTGCAAAACACTACTTCCGCTCCCATTGACCATCTCTTGCTACTGGCCAGACTCCTCTGATACAATTCCAGGAAAATAGAACCTCCGGATTGGATGTGACATTCAATTTTTCTTTAACAGTCTCACTTAACATTTCTGCGTGGTGTCTTACACACTATAGGTCCAGTAAATCCACAGCAACGAAGCTATGGAGTAAACAACAACACTGACAATATGCCTCCACCCAATCATTGTTTTCGAAAAGTAGGTAAAGGTCCAATCCGGAGGTTTTATGCTCATGGATCTTTCTGCCCAATGGCAAGTGAAAAAAAGAAACTAGAAACAGCTTCCATTTCCCTTCCAATGGAAGACTTCAAATCTCTTTATGACAAGACCTGCAACACAACCCGCTCCTTCCTGAGGAATGACCAATGGCTTCCTGTGCATCACAAAACACTTTTCAATCTCAAAGGGGGGGCAGGGGGGGCTAAGAAAAAGAGTTGGCTGGACATGCGTGCACATTTAATGACAACCAAATGCCGTTTACCTGACAAAGAGTACATAGTGTTATTTCACCTCCGGTTAATAATTTGCGTATCTGGCCTTAGCTTTAAAATCTCGGGGGGCGATTATTCAAAGTGAAACTACCTCCACCGTTCATTCAGAATCCAATTTACACAAAACATACTTGGAAATGACCCGACATGTTAAAATTAGGCCTAAAAAGATCTTACAGAGTACAATTTTACAGAGACATCTTATTAAGCATTCATTGGCAAAGAAATCCAGAATTACAAAATGACCTTTTTTTTCTTGAAGATATGTTATCTCGAAAGTGTAGTTGTACAAATTCTGATGGATAAATACACACGTTACGAGGCTGTCGATTGCTATGCATGAAGGTGACATCGGGTATGTGAAAACAGCATCTGTACACGAGTCGGTTCAGGCCTGTGATGGTCAACACGTCCCTGGCGTTTAGTTCTCAGTGGTCGACCAGTGTTGAGTGTCCAGTTCAACCCAACAGTGACAAATACTCCTCAGGGTTCATCAGAGGACGGTTGCATGAGTCTCTTTCCTGCGCCTGGCCAGATGAGGGTGACAGAACCCAGGACGTACCTCTCTCTGAGGAAGTGTTTGTCAGTTTACCGGCTCACCAAAACGATGGGAGAGAGACGAGGGCCAGGCGTGCCTGTTTTTTTTTTTTTTTAAGGAGTGTGCACTGTTTTCACTATCCAGCACTGATACAGCTGAATGCTCATATATTAATTATAGAATTAACAATAAGACTAGTTACAATACCCATATCAAGCAGCCCATACATCAGTTAGTTAGGGTGAAACATAACCATAGTGTGGGCTTGTAGAAGATTCTCAGCCTGAGGTTATTAATCCAGCGGTTTGGACAATTGACAAGATGTCAAACAACAGTCAAGTTGAACAGAGAAATCCTGACTGGTTTTACAAGTGATTTCAAAGAAAAGCAAACTCAAAATAAAAGTTTTTTTTTCATTTGTCGTCGTTTCAATGAGAGCCACAATAAAAGAAAAGAGGATTTATTTTTCAAACTGCTGAAACTCGCACTCCAACATTCGTCTTTTTTGTCATTTGTGCCAAAGAAATGAAAGTAAAAACAAGGAAATTATCAGCGATGCTCCTCTTATGAGAGCGAGCTGTCACAGAGCCATTCGAAAACTCTTAAAAACATTCATTTAAACACTTTCTCTCGTCTCCTACCATGATAAAAGAGTGCTACAGAGGAGACCGAAGCAAAAGTACAAAGTCCAAAGTACATGAAGCAAGGTCAAATATAGAACCAACATGAAAATAAAACAAACGACGGTATTCGAGCACACATCAGTACAACAAAAAAGTAAAGTCATCTCAGGTTCATAGAGAACCATTCCAACTTTATTTCGACTCTCTGTCCTCGTCATCTCAGCCCGTTGGACCCAGGAACGGGCCGAGACGGAGGGAATTCGTATTGGAGGGGAGAAACTGCGATGACACCCTCTCACCCTATCTTCCTCGGGATTAGAAAGTGCTGAAACAGTATTATCAAGTCTATCTATTCTATAAACGACAAAAAAAAAATGTGCATTTTGTTTTTTGTTTGTTTCTATAAAAGTGGTCCCCACTTTGATGAGGTCGGTGAATCATTTCTCAGTCTTTTTTCAGTATCTTGCATGTGTGAGGATCCGGGTTTGTGACGTCAGAGGGACAACAGGCAGACGGACAGACAGCTTGTGAATGCGGACAAACAGACGGATACAAAGAGATTGACAGAGTGTGTTAGGAAGGCCTCGTATGGTGTAGAGACATTGTGGGAAACCAAAGCACAGGGCCAATGAAATGACTGCTTCTGGTTACAGCAGTTTAACACACAAGATTATATATACATATATATATATATAGTTATATATATGTATATATATATATACATATATCTTTACATGTACACAAACCTTTCAAAAGTCACACAACCTCCTCAACACACTCGCATTCACACCTATTTCTCATCCCTGAGTAAGCCCAAGGAAAGATTTTGACCTTTAACAGAAAAGCAAATGATGTTGTCATAACGTCAGAGACAGCAAACTCACCCCTCTGCCAAAGAGAATGAAACACGCTGAGGGAAAAAAAAGAAGCAAAAATGTGCAAAAATGATAGATCAGGGGTTCACTATAAAGTGAAAACACAATATTTGCCATATATATATTTTTACAAATAGCAAAATAAAAATGATAAAACCCACAGGCTACAGATGCTTTAAACAAGCAATACAAGGGAGAAGGTATATGAGTGGAAACCACAGAAACAGTGCTACATACAGATGGCACGACCTGTTACGGATGTAACATGTCAAATTTAGACAGAAGAGGAGTATAGAACGTCATCGGTGGGGTTTGAGTTTTTAAATGACACTGACGGTGAAAATTAAGTGTCAAAACAGCGTCCGCCACTTGTAATGTTCTCTTATTTTATTTGTCTCTCTCTGCATGGAGAGACTATCATTATCAGCACAATACACCGCCAGCTGTACCATGTGCATCTTTTATTCTCTTTGTTTGCGATGACCATCAAATGTGACGGCACAGAACATCTGTGATGTTTCATTCATTCAGGTTATCGCACGTCAAGCATGGTTAATTCATCTGCAGTTGGACTAATTCAACAATATTTGAAACACAACTATACATTTACAATTGCTTGTGTCCAGGTTCATAACAAGTGAATCAAAATTGACCCCATTTACTTCCTCAATGCCCATTTCAGGTCTTATTGGGAGCGATTTATTGAATTTTCTTTCGAGCATGGAAAGACATCAAAATACACACACATTTTTAAAGTCCAAGTCCGCCGAAGTTACATTGCTGTCTGATTTGTTTGTCAGACAAAATGGCAGAGACGGCTTTATTATTGGTCAGATTGCATGTCAATCTAACTCTCTGCGAAGGGTCAATTGGGTATGCATTCTGGTTTGAAAAGCCAGTTTTCTTAACGAAATTTCCTTTTGAACTCTGAAATACATCACATTATGGAAGTAAAATGGGTTAAAATGTCATATTGACTCTGATAGATATCATCTTTTCCAATTAAACACCCCCAAAACCACTGTGCTTTCAACAAGCCAGGCAATATGAAACTCCATCACAAATACTGTCGAGGTTCTATGGCTATGAATGAGCGAAGACGATTACCAGAGAGAAAAGGAAACAATGTACTATTGCGGGTGTGTCGGGTGAGAAAGCGGTCGCACGTACATGCCAGGCAACAGAAGGTAGCTAACGGTTGCAGTTGGGTAAACATACTCTGAGAGAGGTGTACTGGTTCTGTATGGGCACCTGAAGAGCATCTGGAGGTCACTATCGATTACGGGTTAAGACGACTAGGAGGGGACAGATTCTGTCACTGCATATTAATTAACATTTCTCCCTGAAGTTACTGAGGGCTGGATGTGCAAACCGCAAATCAACCTAAAGAGGATAAAAAAACAGCTTGCTGAGGTCTAACAGAAGGTCTGGCGTTGATGTCCGGTTCTCTGTTTGTTTTGGTTTGTGTTTTGGTTCAGCACTAGAGACTAAGGGTTATTGCTACGTGCCGTTGTTCGGAATGCTTCTCGTGTGTACGTGGAACCGCACTGTGCAACCAGAAGGACGCAGACTGTAAAATTATCGAAGCAATGAGCCACAATGAAAACACTGATCGTTACATGAAGAGACGGACAAAAGCGAAAGATCAGAGAAAACAAAACAAACGAAAGACTGATTCGACACTGCCAGTCGAGTTGTTGGGGAGCTTCAATGGACAAACAATTTCACATCTTATTTCTACCTTTTGGCCCAAAATAAAACACAATGAAAATATCAAGTTTGATTGGTTAAAGCAGATACATCCACACACACACAATCCGAAAAACTCAAACACGGACACTTTGAGGGGACAGAGACGTCATGTTAAATGGAAAAAAGAAAAACATGCACGGTTGTGGTGTTGATCTGTGAAACCCTGTTTTATTATAAAAAAATAAAGCATTTTTTAATTGTTTATGGGGTGCACTCACCCACCCGCCCTCCACCACTCATTAAATTAATCTGTCCGTCCATGCATCTTTTATTGTCTACTACCAGATCTTCACCTACCCAAGCTAACGTGAGTGTGTCCACTCAAAGGACTCGACAAGTATGCAGGCTACAGGCTATGACTTCATCCATCCCTAAGAAGCGAACACTTCTACAGCACCGGGCACAATCCTACTTTTATGCATTTGTTTGTGATCCAAACCTCCTAAAAAGGGGTTTCCTGATTTTCCAAATGAAAAGGAATCCAACAGACCTGCGAACCGAGCAAACTTGACAAGAAACTGCTACATTTCAGTAAAAATCGGGTTTTCGGCCCTGTCCTGTGCTGGCAGAAAACTAAATTAATCATGTTACTATCACTCCAGATGTGCAAATTGCAATATTCTTTTAAGTAGAACTTAAATATCTATTTATAATATGTGTGGTATGTACACACACACACACACACATACACATACACTTGCACGCACACACACTCACGCAAAACTATACTACAGATCACTGAAATTACTACATGACTGCTTTCACATACGTTCGATGAGTCAGTGTCTTGGGGGACGGGACTAAAAACATGCTCATGTAGTCTTGCGCTCTCATACAGTAAGATAGATATAGTATATGCAGTTCTATACATGTTAATGTACAAAAAAATACATGACATATTTCAACATGATTGAAAATTACCGTAACCGTGTATGTGTTTATGTGTGTTTGAGCCCTGTGCACAAACACACACAGACTCACATGCGTGCACAACCACATACATTGCTAACAAACAGGTATATGACACCCTTCGATCCTCCAAAGATTCCTGTAGCCAGAGTTTCTCACTTTCACTTTGTCTCTCATATCTCTTGTAAATATATAAACAGTCTCTGTACTTATTTCCACCTGCATTCACACTTTCACACCACTCTTTTTGCTTTAAATGACTTAAATGGCAGTTGTTTCATGGGCTTCTGCCTCTTGCGCCCGTCTTTACTCAAGCCAATCATACGCAATGAAAAAAGTGCTTTTTTAAAGCAGTCCTCTTGGGGACAAAATCTCATTGTTTTTTCTTTCATCCCCTGTTACATTCATCCCTTCACAGTGACCCTTGTGAGCCATCACCATCCCACAGTGCCACACAACATCCAATTCATGATACAGCATACAGTACTATGTTCATGTTAAAAGAACAACAGAAAATAGTAGTAGCAATAATAATAATAATAATTAATATAATAATTTGACTTATTTGATTGAAACTACTATCAGCTAGTGAGCATGACAGGTGTGTTAAGTAAGTGCTTCAAGACAACACTCATCTCATCCTTCTCAGACAACTTTCGCTCTCTTTCTTTCGAAAAAAACTACTTTCTCTTGTTTTAACAAAAACAGGTCAGACTTTAACTAAAAACAAGGGACTGGTCGATCTTCTTACCCATTAGGTCTGTATGCATCAAGATACATCCATGCATATACATAGACAAGAACCCATCCGGTGTCTATGTAAAAAAAAAAATATATATATATATATAAAAAAAGACCCCTGATTGCAAGGTTTACACATTCATCACAAAAAAAACAGAAAAGAACTAAAAAAACAACATCCCATCATGTATGATAGGATTTGAAAAGTGAGACGGAAAATTAAAACATGCAAAACTACAAAAATAGTCAAATAAAAGGTTAGACAGTTGGATATATAAAAATAGACTCATCCATCTTCCCTGTTTTAAATGATAGTTCCATCTTTCTGAGGAGCAACTGACACTGCTCAATGACATCATCTCTCTTGGCCTGTACCATAGTATTTGGAAACCTCATCTTGCATTTCAATACATGTTAATATAATCTATGCTAGTCTAACTGCACTGACGATACATTGTTAGCATTGATTTGGATAGTCTTTTTTAGTCACAGTTAAACAAGATGGCTGACATCATGTAAACTCCTGCAACCAGTGGAGGAGTAATTTCCGTTCTGCCACCATTAGCAACGTTATTCACACCAGTTGTTCATCTTTCCCTAACTAACATTTTCAGGTTCACTCAGCAGGCGAATGATTTAATTGCCACTAGGTGTAGTTAAACCAGGTTTGTCTGAGCCAAAAAAAAGAGTGGAGGATGTTGTAGGTGAGAGACTGGAGAGATGTCTTTGCCTTGTTAGCTGTGACTGATTGTGTATACTGAAGCCTTCGGGATATCATGCAGTACTCAGGTATCTCACGACCTTCCGACCTTGCACTACACTAAATTTGACCAATCAAATGAATCGCACCAATTGCCTGTATAATGCATCTATTACAAAGTTAGAAGTGATAATGTACATACGGAGTAAATTTAGCCTTTAGATAAAGCAATCTGGATAGAAAATTAAATCAGAACATAAAATAAAGAACCTAAAACATTCCGAGGGCAAATTTTGCTTTAAAAATATGACAGTCCAATGCACGTTCACTTTCCAATATTTGATCTGCCTTCGATACTGATTTTAACCTCCTGAGGGATGAAGGAAGGTTTGGGGAACGTTAAAGGAGGCTCTCCTTCGGGATTTTCTACTTTGCGGCCCTCAGGGGCTGACCACCTCCTTTTGCGGCCTGTGGGTTTGCTGCCGGACTCTGATTCAGTGACCGGTGGTGCTTTGCAGATGTCTCTTTCGCCAAACCTCAGCTCTCCATTCTCTCTATTGCCTTGACCGCCTCCACCTCCCTGATCTCCACACTGCCCGAGTCCATTTTCCTGTTCTGTGTGCCGAACACCTCCTCGCACACCGCTTGAGAGTGCTTTGGGTGATTTAAGGGGTGGACCGAGGGAAGGCGCATCTAAGACTTGCCCCTGGCTTTTCTTGATGGAGCCATTCCTCAGGTTCTTCAGGGTGAGGGAGATGCAAACGTCACCTACTGAAAGCTTGGTGCATGGCAACTCGAGCAGCTGGGTTGTCCGTTCTGGACAACATGATGACCAGCCCTGGCCGAACACGAAGAAAGGATACTCTACCAGCACCTCCACGCTGACCTGCAAGAGAAAAAGGAAGGCAAAAAGAGAGGACATTAAATACATACAGCAGAAGTCATGCACAAATGCCTGATGATATGAATGAATGCCTTTGCTAAATAGCATCTGTTAATCAGCGCCTCTCAAACTGACAGACTTTAGAACTGCTTTCGAGTGGGTGGCCCCATCTCAACTCCCAGACAAATGAAGCAGATTTTTCATACAGCCCACTCACAGCACAACAGAAGGAAGCAGAAATAAGGAATGACTCAATTCTGCCAGTGAATCCCACACAAACTAAACAAAGATGCCATGGGGACAGCCAGGGGGGGGATTATGGAACAGGGAGATGATTTCAGCTGCCAATTTACCCCACATCTAGTTACATTGATTGAGTGCAGGTGGAGTTCATATAGGAGGACATTCACACCCTCGCAGCTTATAAATGTATAATGACTACCATATGGTTATTCAAACCGATGATAAAAACGCATGAAAGCTGTAACAGAGTAAAGAACATCCCTGGGCATTTGTAAAAGGTGCAAAGTTTTATTTTTTTGTTTTGTTTTGCCAGTGAGCATTGTTATATATGAAATTTAATTAGCCATCTTATTAGCCATATTATCAAACTACCTTTGAACAAAATATGCCAAGATATGTTCACTGTAATCCTCTTTAGATGTCAGGATTTAACTGACTGCAACTGGTATTCTAATGGAAATGGTAACCTTAAAATATGCATTGTAAATAGCCATAAATGGTATAAAATTCTGCAGTATACTACAAAAGGCATGAAACAACCAGTACTGTAAAAAATATCTCAAAAGTATAGCAAAAACATATTATCCCACCTGTGAGCGATGCTCTCCAACAGCAAACTGTATGATAGCAAAGTTAGGTGTATGACTGCTGTCGATGCGCTCTACAGTGCTGGAGTCGATCTTCAGCTCATTGCTGATCTCAGCACTCTGAATGAAATCCTCTGTCTTCAGGTCCTCCACCCGCTTTAATTCCCCATCCGCCAACTGTATGATGGAGCCCTTGGTGAAGTAAGGAGGCAGTGAAGGAGCTGAGGGCGGCGGTGGAGTCGTCAGCAGGCCAGCAGGGGCTGGAACAACAGGCAGATGCAACTGGGCTTGAACCACAGCAGCAGCAGGGTGAGGGTATGAAGCTGGAGCCTCAAAAGTCTCTACTTTTGGGGCCATTGATGTGACGAAAGCATGGGGCAGTGCCGCGGGCAAGGGAGGTGTGGTTGATGTAGCAGTAGCTTCAGTTCCACTCACTGGGATGATAACCGGCTGAGTTCCAGGGATGACCAAGTGCTGGGATAGGCTGGTGTGGTAGCTGAGGGATTGCTGGTGCCCTGTGCCGGCAATGTAACCGATGATGGGCTGCTGAGCAGAGTAGAAATTGGTGGAAGGGAGGCCCAGCGAGAGTGACTCTGTGGTGTTATGTGTGGTCTGAATGACTGCGTGAGGAGACAGCGTGGTAACTGACCCCTTTAAACTGTCCACAGGTGGAGGGGGAGAAAACGGAAGGGAGACAGAGGAGGAGAAATTGCGGGATATAGGTTTGCCTGCGCAAATCCCTCCTTTCTCGCTGTGGGATGTTGGGGGAGGCAACTTGTCAGGTGTACCTCCGCGATCAGCACCACTGGAGCTATGACTGTTGGGTACCAGCACCAACGAGGCCCGCATGGCTGTACTGTCCTGCGCATATTCAGCAGGTAGCACCACATGCCGAGCCTCATAGTGACGTGGGCTCTGCTGCTGGTGGATCTGGTGCTGTTGAGTGGAGGAACTCCCTTTGGCAGTGCTGCCCTGCTTCCCTGCACTAGATTCGGGAGACGGACCAAAGCGTCTGTCCTTCTCCAGCTCTCCGTTCAGAACCTCCCTGTTCCTTGTCTCCTCCCTCTTGGGTAGAGGTCCATCTGTGTGCGTAATGTGTAAGACTGGTGAGGGGCCACTGATGGGGAGCGTGTGGTGAGGGTGTAAGTGGGGAGGCAAGTGAGCGTGGGGTGACGGAGCAGTCCGAGGAGATATGCTTAGAGGAGAACCAGCAATTTGGATATATTGGGTGGAGTGGGGAGAAGGGGTGTTGTCAGTTGTGACCATGCCAGAAGGACGGCCCAATTGGTGGTGGTGGTCAATTTTGGATGCTGGAGAACTGGAGGTGCTGGCATAAATCTCACGTTGTGTAGTAGTGGTGGCAACTGAAGGGGGAACTAGAGGTGAGATGTAGCCAGCATACGGTGCAGAGTATGGAGAGCTGATGAAGTGAAGATTGGGATGCAGGGGTGTGTACTGGATAGGGCCAGCAGGCTGAGAGAGGGGTGATGTGTACAATGCAGGTATGGTGGTCACTGCATTGGGAGCTCTGGTTAAGTGCATGGACGAATGAGGTGTGTTCTCAGCTGTGGTTGACAAAGGTTTGTATTGAGGCCCATCGTGTTCTGAGGAGGTGCTGGTGTGCTGCCGCCCTCTGTCATGTCCACTTGCCAAACTGGCAAGCCAGGCCAGGTTTCCCGAACGCTGGCTCTCATTGGCAGGCGCCATCACCATGGGCCTCTCTTCTGAGGGCAGAGTGCTTGCTGGGATTTCACGCTTCTTTGGGGGCAGGCATTCATTGCTCCGCTCCTGGTTTGACTTCATGGCGTAAGAAAATCTTGTATCACTCTGCCTGGATGTTTCTTCCCCCTGTCTTTTTTGGCTCTTTTCCTCTCCCTCTTGGTCTCTGTTTGTTTTGCTAACAGAGTGTGCCCTCCCACTGACTGGCTCGGAGCGAGGACGGGGATGGGGTAGAGAGGAGAGTGGTGGTGCGAGGGAAAGTGTCCTGTGCCTATGGTCGGATGGACACTGAATTCAGTCTTAAGCAACGGAAGTCACACCTGGTGTGGGAGAGCAGTCCGTGCAATTCATGCGGAATCATTTCCCTCTGAGAGCGAGTCTCCAGGACTGCAGGAAGAACCTGAAAAATAAACAAAAGCATCATTAAGGTTATTTCTGTTTTGAAAACAGCTCTATGGAAGGAAGTCCTATAGAGCTCATAAGTCAAAGAGGAGTTCAGTGCATGCAATAGTTTTGTAAACTATCACTGTACATGTGATTGGGCATCAGTGTCTTGTGGATAGCATTCATAGTGCGTGTGTGTGTGTATTTGGACTATGTAAGTGGACCCCCTGCAGGGCGAGATGGAACACACAGTGTGCGCATCATTAATAATGAACCAGCACTCTGCTCTCAGGACTTATCTAAAGCCAGTAACACATTCACCCTCATGCAACATACAAACTAGACAGGAGGCTCGTCTACTACAGTGTGAATACTGATAATCATCTTAAAGTTGAAACATGTTAAAAGAGAAAAGCTAGAACTATCTATCCATCAAGAATTGATTGTTTTGTAAAAAAGTGAGAGTTTCTATGGCATAATAAAGCTAAACTTGAATGGACAAAGTACTTAAGCCCACAAGGCTAGTGGGAAAAGAAATGAACAAATGCAGTGCAAGTCACATGTAAAATTACAAACACAAAAGTTTCCTTCTCTGGAATAATATACAGTAACAACCACTAAAAAAAGTGTGCAAAGGTGTATTATTAAGGTAAAACTGTCTATTTAGATTTGATGTTGACTTTAAGAGCTCTCCATTTAAGCAGGAAGCAAGTGTCTCATTTTCCTCACTCATCTACTCCAGAGTGTATGAGGAGACACGTGACAAAAAAGTGATGTTGTGCAGTGTTATGGCTTGTTTGACATTTCTCCCTGAGCTCTATTGATTGAACCCATTCAGCTGCGTCTGTTGTCCAGCACTGGTAGGAGGGTGGTTTTGCATGATAAACAGGCCCTGATGATTTAACAAGTGTCGCAGTGCTATAAAAGAACAGGCAGATTGTGCTGTAAGGGGAATCCACCCTTTAAGCCAGTCGGTATAGCGTCTTAATAATTGTGTGTATGGACCAGTTACACAAAGGAACCAAATTTACCATACTGTACCATACTATCATGATGTTATGTTCAATGCTAATTGTATTGACATGGCACCATAGTAATACTTGCTATTATAATTCTATTATAATTCTACACAAATAACAGAAAGTAATATAATACAACCACATCTTTTGGATATACCTTGGAGTACCGGGTATCAGATTATACTACAAAAAGACTAAAATTCATGTACCATTGTATATATGCAAGATCCTTGGTATTACTATGTGATACTAGCACAGCACCATGGTGTTTTCCGCATGCACCATGGTAACCCTGCTGAAAAAAAAACAGCATATGCTGGTTAGGTAAGTTTTGAAGCTGGGATACTGGTTTAAGCTGGTCATTTGCTGGTTTAAGCTGGTCCTTTTGCTGGTTTATGTTGGTCCTTTGCTAGAAAACCTGCATAAACCAGCTAAAGGACCAACATAAACCAGCTTCAAAACCTACCTAACCGGCGTGTGCTGTTTTTTTTTCAGCAGGAAATATTATTGTATACTATACTACGCTACATTGAAATTTATTTCATGAAGAGCAAAGGAAATACCATAATATATACTGTTTGAATATGGTAATCATTCAAAATTCTGATATAAATATATATCAAAGTACCATGGCATTCCCATCTGATACTATTGCTATATCACTTTAGTGCGTCCTGTCAAGCTTTACATCTTCAGACAATGTTTAAAATCAAACATGATAAGAGATGGTCACAATGGTCAAGTCATCACTTAAAGCAGACACAACAGCCCTCAGCTGATTACAAACAGCAGGAGCATGTCCTATCTGTCTGCTCTTAAGTCAATGTAGAGTAGAAAGGTTAACCAACAGCTGAACACTATTGACTGACAGCTTTCGACATTCACCAGGGTGTTTATTCTCAGCACTCTCTCAATCAGTGTTTCCTGTTTCTTTTTATTACTTTTTATCCCCCAATCCATTTGGCTCATATATCTTTTGATCTCTCTGCACCACCCCCAACCTCTCTTCTAAGTTTTTTTCCTTCCCCATCATTTGCATCAGACAAGGGCAATCAAGCATGTTAATAACCCAATTATCATAATAATTTTAATTAATGATTTAAGTAATCATGCATGCTAGATGACAATATTATCCAGATGGTATTATAACTTACTCAAAAGGCAATTCTATAGGTTTGAACTGGTCTCTTCCAGGTCCTTGAATGCTCATAGTGAAATAAACCTTTTATGTTGGGATTATATTTGAAAACTGATTTAAATGGTAATCAGTGGTTCATTGTTCCCAGTTTGATGTACGATCTACATCTCGATTTAATCTCTACACATAAGAGCATGCGATATATGCTTCCCATGAATCAAAGCCTACCCGGAGACACTCTCTGCATCTGAATTTGCGTACTTCTTAACTACACAGAATTCAGAACATCAAATGTGTTTGAATAAGATCTAAAAACTGGGCTGTGGGGGGAAGACTTAGTTGGGCGGCTCTTTTCCTGTTAAACTGCTTCAGGTATCAAGAAAATTCCTTGTAGTTATATTCTACATGTTTGTTTATTGACCCGTTTAAACACCTCAGTACAACTTATGGTTGTTGTTATTACGTGATAGGTCAAAGAACATACAGGTAAAAGGACAATGCCACCACGACATATTCAGGACTTCCAAGAATGTACTGACATTTACACACCTGCATTTTTGGCGAACACATATCTTCAACGGTTAAGAAGTTTTCAATTTGAATTCATTCTTTATTAAAAATAATCAACAGTACAGTACCAAAAATAAATATAAATAAAATTTAAAATAAAATAGAATTATATATATATATATATATATATATATATATTTATATATATAGTAATGTAATATAGTGTACAAATTTGAGATATTTCAATGATCATTATAATTAATTATTGTCCTTCATCACATATTTGTTAAAAAAATACATAGAATATTTCAAATTCTTTTGAATATTTTTTTTAATTTATAATTTTATAATTATTTGTAATTTTCAATTTGTCACTGCAAAACTATTGAAGTGAACTGGGAAAAAAAGGTGATTCAAATTTGCATGATACTTTTTAATTATATAAATAATCTAGATTTCTAGATAACTTCTTTTTAAATAAAAATATAATACAATACAGATCTACATAAATAAAATGGATTTTTAATTATAATATTAAAATTATAGATATATAATTAATACAATTTTAAACTAAATTAAAAAATATCAAATTATTTGTCAAGTCAGTTCCTGGTACCGTTTTACTCTCACCTCTATTGTCACTTTTACTATTATAATCTCCAGCTTCAAAAATGCCTTAAATATAACTAAAAAACCAAATTGGAAAATAACTTGCAGTACAAAACCAATAAAACAAAAAAAAAAATGATTTCAAATAGTTATGAATTACAGATTTTTTTCTGATGTAACACTGTACCAATACCAACACTACAGAATGATGTTTCAAAGGGATTTATAAAAAATACAACTTAGTCCATTAAATTGGCATACAATGATTATTGCTAGCAACCTCAATGACTCATGCCTATTTAGTACATACTGCAAAGGCACGCAGCCACTACATTTCAAGGGCAGCAGAGTAGAAGAAACAGAAAGCCACAGTATGAGAGAAAGAGAGACAGAGAGAGAGAGAGAGAGACAGGCTGTAGTATTTTCTCAACAAATCTGACTGCAGCTTACACCATTCTTTAATAAATGTCGATACTGCAGGGAGCCAGTTAGGATTAATGACACTGATGCCAATGGCTGGTATTTTATACACACACACACACACACACACACTTACTCACAAACATGCCTCAGTGTGTTTCTGTGGTATCCCGGGGAAAGCCAAGTCCTAATCTTTCACAGTTGGGTCCTCTCAGCCCTCCCTGCTTATCCCTCAGGATTAAACCCAACACACACACACACACACACACAGAGCACAGGGAGGGAGTGAGCAATCTACTGACCTACATTAGTGAGAACACTATGCTACACCTACACACGCTTGTAAAACGGCAAGCACATAGCAACAGAAGACCAGCACAGAGGCTCATTCAAATACTCATTAACACATGGGCACACACACCCCTCCATTGCTTCAGCGCTGTAAACTAAGAGTGTAGTGAGAGTTGAGAGAGAGAGAGAGATGGCAGTAGAAAAGCCTTGTCAGCGGGATCTTGCTGAGCGCACTAGGAACAGTATCAGATGACCTGAAACCTAAACTTATTGTCCTCCATCAGCCCTGGCAACACTATGAATCACATCCCCGGGGCCCCAGAGCCACGGAGAACAGCAGGGACAAATCAAAGACATTAATCAAAGACATTCACTGTGAATCTAACAAAGACGTGAATGAGGGAAAGCACGGGCTCTCCGAATGCATTTTGCTCCATAAAACCCCACTCGCACCGCAATAACGCACCACAACAATACATGTCATCCAGAGCGCTCTTTGGGCCGCATTAGTGGGTCAATGGGAGATGACCGTGAGGATGACAAGGTTTAAGTCAATATAACCACAGCATTATTGACATGAATGATACTCTGCAAGTAATGCACATAGATTTAAAATGCAATAATATTTTAGATGTTTTAAATGCTGTCATGATAAAAATGAAACAGTCAAAGATAATGTCATGTATTACACTCATTGTCATACTCCAGATGTCATGTTAAGTCAAAGCGGTGAATATATCAAACATAAATAATTTGTATGGTTTTTAGAACCTCAAATTAACTGAGAAACTACATTAAATATTAATTAGACTTTAATAATAAATACAAATAATCTATATAAAATACTTTCGATATTTCAAACTCATTGTGGAAAATACTTTATAGTTACTCAGTACTAAGCTACATATATTCATACACTTCTATAATAGATGTATACACATAAATTATAAAGGATATACAATTATGAAAATACAAACATGTGTAAATAAATGTGCAAATTAATATACTTATAGTACAAATAGTTCAGAATGCATCTAATATGCCCCTAAATGCTGTCTAGGTAATCAGCTGACAAGACACAATGTTAGTGTACTATAGCCCCTTCCACACTTTTTGGAGGTACTATCCCTTTAAAAGGTGGGCAGATACTCACCAACTGTGCCTGCCTTTACAATCAGTCCCAGTGCCTGATCTCTACAATGAACAGCACAGAAATGGACAGACAGAGTAAAACGGAGACAGGTTGTAAAGCAGAACCGACGAAAGAAAAGAAGAAACAGAACACTCTCAGGAGAGAGAGAGAGAGCTTTGTAGCTGCACGAAGAAGTGCAGCTGAATGACTTGCACTTTCAAGTCCAGAGATATTCATAAAGAACATGAATCACAACCACAAGACAGAGAAAGAGACAAACTAAATAGTGTTTTCCAACCATTTCTTAAAAAGCATCACAGTTCGATCAAGTACCACTTTATTACCACCAATTAAAACTTTACAGTTTTGGTGTCAAGCAATATGCACATATACTCCCACTTATGTGTCTACTACCGATTATTTTCATATGATGGCACAAAGCAAAAACTGATTCAAATACCTCCCAAAAGCTGCTGAAATGCTGTTGGGAAATAATAACAGACATGCACACTCGTTCGAGTAAAACACATCGTACAGTGTTAGTGTCTTAAAGCTTACCTTAGTGTTCAGAGAGGCCATTTGAGTCACTCTCTGAGTCTTTCTCTTATTCCCACAGGAGTTAAACACAAACAAAGCGAGCCCCCTCTCGCTCTCCTACCACCCTGACACCTTACGGAGGTACGACGGTGTTGTCGGTGTCTACGGAGGCCCTTCCTGCTGAAGACATGGCTGTGGTCTGGCACTGCCCCCTGCCCCACTGGGCCCCGAGTGTGTGAGCTCTGAGCCCTGCCTGCAGCACTCAAACGTGCGTTATGCAAGGCCTCTCCGGGCCACCAGCTCTCCCCTCCCTCTCCCTCCCTTGCTCGCTCGCTCACTCGCTCAGCTCCTCCCACACCTCACCTCACTGCGCACCACCAACTTCATCAGGTATTCATTCAAAAAAGACACAAGCCAGCTGGCAGCGAGCCCAGATTACACTGCTAAAGAAAGAGAGAGAGCGAAAGAATGAAAGAGAGACAGAGTAAGGGGGGAGATCCGAGAGAGAGGCAGGGATAAACAGAAAGACGGAGGAGGGAGATGAGAGTAAGAGGGAACTCGAGAGAGGGAGGAGGGTTGTAAAAAAAGAGCGATGGAGATTAAATCAGCGAGCGATGAAGAGATAGAGTGCTGTTTCTACAACTACAGGCACTTTTGTGTCCCTGGGTGTTTGATTGTTTTTAATACTAGGAGCTTTTTGTTAAGTGAAGATCACATTAAAAGTGTCAAGAAAACTTTTATGTAGCTATAGAGTTTATCGTTTTTTTATTGCTTAATTCATCACAAAAAATAGGAACTATTATAAAAGTACCATAATCAAAAGAAATATGAACAGATTTTGGCTGCGTTCGTTTGATTGTGAATACAGTAAATAAAATAACTTTCTGAAGTATTATTTCGACTTAAAATAGCTGTTTTCTAATTATTTCTATGGTGTAAAGTTTTTTTTAGTGGCACATAATTAAGAAAATGTTAAATATAATATGCAGATTTAGTGCTTAGAAAACATTTCTTATTAAAAATGTTGAAAACAGATCTATGATTTTTGAAGATTCTTCGATGAATTGAGTTCAAAAGTAAATAATAAAAAAACATATTACCATTACAAATATGTTTACTGAAACATTTGATCAATTTAATGCAGAAAGCAACTGAAAAGCAACAAATAATGTTTTATTATATATATTAAGACCTAACAACCAAACAATTTTGCCTGAAATTGCCTTAATGTTTTTTGAAAAGTTAGTGTGTACTTAGTGAACAATGAAAAAAAGTGAATAAGAGTGAAGCATAAAATATCAAAATATCATGAAATATAAAAAGAAAAGTCATAATCATGCATAAACTAATCATTATACATAATTTCTATTCAAAAATTAAGCAAAAAGTTTGACTTAAACTGTTAGCTAGGATATAAACTAAACTGAATAGTACCTACTACTACTACACTATAAAATCAGCCTTAGCAAGACAAAGAATTTCCACCACTGTCATTTTATTTACAGATTAAAGTCAAAAACAATACATCATTTATTTATTTCAACTAAAATAAGCCAGAGGAAAGCTCATCCAAAAGTGCTTTACAGCTGAAGAAATACAGTAGGCCTATAGATAAACTACTCAGATGAGTACAAATGCCCTCTCTCTTATACATGCACTCCCACACACAGAACTAATGATCTGAGCAGAAGAGCACACACAAACACAGACCCACACACCCTTCTACGGTGAGTCGGGATTAGAAGCTCATTTCAGGTGAGCTCAATGAAAGCAAAAGGACATTGTGATGCTAATCCGTTACAACAAGATCTCATCTAATCGGAGGCCTCTGAACCTCAGAGTTTCAGCACCATTTAAAACTCAAGTGGCACATAAACGCTAGTAAGAGCTGTTTCTATACAGTTCTGTGAAGTTGTCAGCAGGTGGTGCTAGAGACAACCACGTCTCAGATTCGTAGCTGAAGGCTAGAGAGTTTGTTTAGCTGACCTAGTTAGCTAAGCAGTTTTGATAAATATATATTCTGCTCAGTGGTGGTGAGGATGGTGCAGTGAGATTGGACAACAGAAATGTCTCCCCCCAAAAAAAGTCTAGGGTTATTATAATTAATCAGGTAACAATTTATTATTGAGACGAATTCCCACTAGTTGCTTATTAGCACGCCTGCTATTAACATATTAGCTGTTTATTAGTACTTCTGGAGCCCTCAACTTAACAACTACCTTACTAACTATTAATAAGCAACCAATTATGGGTTTACTGAAGCAAAATAAATAGTTTATGGTTTGTTATTAGCAAGAATTGGACCTTAAAACAAAATGTGCCCTATTAATTAAAACTAAAAGTATACTGTAGCTCAGATACTAAAATATAAAAAACAAATTTTCAGTTTCATTTTATTTACCCTAATACAAAAACACGTAAAATTACTAAAACTCTAAAATCAAAATACCATTAAAATATCTAAATGATGATGAAATAACACTCAAACAAATCTCAAACAAAGTATAGCTTAGCTAACACTCTAATGAACCTGTGAAGAGGCATAGTAGAAACTAAATGACTGTTTTCTGAAAAAGTGTAAACTGACTGCCGTGGAAATTCTGAAGACAACTGGAACAGACTTTAATTTAGTAAAATGTATATAAAATGTGGGGAAGAAGTACAACCTCTCCTGTTTCACAAGAGAAACGCCAGCTGAGGAAGTTCAACCTGCTGACACAATTCTGTTCGGCGGTTGCGCGTTCATCTGGATATAATCGACAGTCCAGACTGCATAGAGGATTTCTGGTGCCCCCTGTCCAGCCTCCAGGACCTGTACCCTTCCACTGAGAAAGAGGGCAGGTAAAAACATCACAGACCCAACTCACCCCGGCCCCAACCTGCTTGAACTGTTGCCGTCTGGCTGGTAACTCAGAATACTAGACACTAGAACATGCAGACCCAGGAACAGCTTCTTCTTCCCACAGGACAGCTCCTTTTATAACCGTCAAATGACTCCCAAGACCCCCCTCAGTGCAACTTCCACTGTTTAAAGCAATATCCTGTACATTCACTCTTATTTATTTATAATTAGCATCCAAAATTTTGTAAATGTTCAAAATATATTTTCACTTAACCATACTATTTCTAACTTGACCAAACTATCGTCATACTTTATATATATATAATAAAAAAAAACACTTTGCAATAACACTCTTTCTGATTTTCAATTAAAGGGACAAAATTCAGTTATCATTTTCTTACCCATAACTGTTAATAATGAGTTTCTTTTAAGATGTTATCATGTTTTTATTGTGTTTTACCATGTTAATTGTTTTTCTTTAACCTAATTAAAATAACCCAACTGCACTTTGATTAAAATTTATGGGAATGTACAATGAAAAAACATGATTTATGTAAAAAAAATTTTTTTTTAATATAATATATATACAGGGTGGGACATTTATATGGATACACCTTAATAAAATGGCCACCATGGTCACCACCCATCTTGAAAAGTGCCCCCCCCCTCACATATTCTAATGTGCCACAAAGTTGGAAGTTAATATGGAATAAAATATGGAATGAACTTAGTGAATGAGGTTCTCTGAAGTTCTGCGTGCACAGGCTCCATGTGGGATGAGTCAATTTAACGCACGGCTGGACGCGTCCCTATGGGCTGTGTTATGGAAAGTATGAGGCAGTCAGAGGTTGTCAGTGCTTTGAGCTCAGGCTCGGTCATTAATGCGAGTCAGTCTGAAGCACAACTCATGACAGGAACGCCAGGAGTTCCCTTGTTAGGTGAGGGAGTGTGCGCCGTTTACAGAACCGCAGTCAACAAAACAAGCGGCACGGGAAGGTTTGTCTGTTGCTGTGGTAACAATTTAGCTACGCTTTCCATTTCTGGGCCTTTAGGGTAATTCAATTAGTTTTTTGTGTGCTTACTCTGAAGCGCGTGCAGTCACCTGAGAGACTGATAAACGGACGGGGAGAAGAAAGAAACAAAGAGATAGAGGCCGAGATTATGACAACACGCAGAAGCAGAGAAGATAAAACAAGTGGTGACAATTTGAAACACAAACGGCAGATTAAAATCTCTCGCTCTGGAAATCTGCATCTGCTAACTACCTGATAAAAAAATATTCCCTTAATTCATTCTTCACAGGAGATGAATCTGCTCTCCACGGCGGAGAACATCAACTTGTTCTCTCTGCAGAGTGCAGTCATTAAATAAGAGAGAGACTTGACAATATGAAGATATCGGATTCCTATTTGCATCCAGAACAGCTTTAATGCCTCTTGGGATGCTGTCATACGAGTCCTGAACTGTGTTATATGGCAGCATTATTCAAAAAAGACTCTCAAACTGATATGTTTAGCAAATGACAACTAATCATAAACTGAACAGTGCCTGTCTTGTTAATTATACAGTACATGCAGACATGCTGACTTCCTGTTTTTTTTGTTTGGCATCTGAGGAAAGTTAAATAGACTGAACACATGAGTGCTGGCAAACAACATACCAGTGAGAAACTGAATGATAAGATAGTAATATTAAGACAACCAAAGCATAATTGTGCTCGACTTGTCCATAAAATGAAAAAGTTAACCCCAGTTAAAAAAATTAATTGTGAATTAAAATAAATGAATTCCTTTAAAATACCTACATAAGTCAAATAAATTGCGTTCATTTAAAGGGTTAGTTCACTTTAAAATTCAGTGATTAATTACTCACCCTCGGGTCGTTCAGAACCCATAACCCTTCCATTTATCTTCGGAACACAAATTAAGATATTTTGGTGATATCAGAGAGCCTCTGCCCCTCCGTAGACAGCAATACAACTGGTTTATCCAGATCCAGAAACATAGCAAAAACAGCGGTAAAACAGTCCCTGTGACATCAGTGTATCAACTTCACATTTGCGATACTACAAGAATACTTTTTTTGCACAAATAAAACAAAAATAACATTAATTACTCTTCTCCCGTGACTTACCTGTTTCTGGATTGGGATTATTTCAGTTGTACTGTATGGAGGGACAGATGGCTCTCTGATATCATCAAAAATATCTTAATTTTTGGTTAATCAAGGGGGCGTTTCCCTTCACAACCAAACTTAACGTTACTCCTCTGCGTCTTCAGTCACTCAGATGTCGGGGGTAAATGACTACTGCTGTTTATTAATACATTCAACAACAAAACACCTCGACCTCTTAGGAGTCTTGCTTGTCTCTGCGTCTCGGTCTGATGACGGCTCACTCAGGGCGGGTCTGAGGTAAGACACCAGTTCAGTCAGTGTGACATGCTGCTGTCAATCAACTATTGTGGGAGTGGCCTCTGCATTACATGCATTAGAGAATGGCTTGATTTCAGAAGGGGCAACTTATTCTTCTTTTAATTTAATAAAAATACTTGCGGATCTTTATCATTGTAGGGTGGTTGTGTACACACACTCCCAACACACATTTCAGTCCAAACAGCTTGAAAACGTGCTTGTACCACCGTATGACCCCTTTAATGATTTAAATGTTTTATTATTTCACAATTTTACTGTTTATGTTGCGTTTCCAATGCAGTCCAATACAGATTTATGTTTTTGTCATTTCAAAAGCTTGATTACTATCACAATTTTACCATTTTTGCTTTGTGTACAGAAGCGTATATAATATAATATTACAATCTAATAACATACTGTTTAATAGTACGGGGTCAGTAAGATTTTTAAAGAAACGTTTACAAATTAATATGAATTAAACAATTTAAAATACTTATTTCATTTTGTATTTTTAAATGCTTTATTATTTCACAGTTTTACTGTTTTTAGCTGTTACTGAAAGTGTGTATATATAATATAATATACTTTAATACTAAAATATACTTCCTAAGGTGCATCTGGTCTTGCCATCATCCGACCTAATGACTCTAACATGGTGGATTCCCAGACTATCACAGGCACATCTATTTTAAACTGCATCTTTTATTATAATTCATGGAAAGCTGAGTTAAAATCATATCCAAGTGCAATTAACAGTCCTGATTTATACTCGACACATGCTGCTAATCACAGTATGTAAAAATAAACATAAAAAATGTATATCGTTTTATACTGCAATATGCACACACATGAATAAACATAGTTAGTCTTCTACAAATAGCTCTGCTTACACATGTTCAGCAGTGTTAACACATTTATCTAAAATTATCTGTTTGAAATCGAATGCTAGGTGTCACTCCTGGGGTTTGCAAAAGAATTTCCGTAATGATGGAGTGACTGAAGAAGTGCTCAAATGAAAGTTTACAGGAAAGCTCAGTGGAATGTAGCCACCCTCTCACGGCCAGATGTGGCCTTTTACACGCACGCACACTGAATGGTTTCAGACTGATATGCATTTTGAGACCTGAATAGCAGCGAGTCTTTGATCGCACCTGCACGAGAGAGAATGGCTGTGACTCTCTCCGACTGTCTGCAGTTCAGCTGTGGCTTCCCTCTCTCTGCTGCTGTCGCTGTGAAGCTCGGGATCAACTCCAGAGACGTGTCGCCAAGGAGACACATGAAAGGCTCTATACATACGCATTACGCACTTGTGCACACCCACGCATACATATGTGCATCAAAGAGGTCTCCTGCACAAGACCGGCAGCACTGGCACCACATACAGTACTTCTGAAGGCAAAGTTTAATAAAAAAAAAAGAGACAAATCACATTCTTTACTCACACTTATGTTGTAAGAACTGAACAGAATGGAAGATATTTTGTTTTGGCTATTTCTTTCCATTAACACTACAAGGTTTGGAATAATGAAGATTCTTTTTTTTTTTTTTTTTACATGTTACTGTTGTTACAAATAATAAAGATAATAATATTGCGAAAAAATATTACAATTTAAAAAGAATAATATTTTAGTTTGAAAATTCTAAAAATAAAAATTTAATAAAAATTTATTTCTATTAAGCAAATCTGAAATTTTAGCATCATTAGTCATTCTTCAGTGTTACATGATTCTTGAGAAATTATGCTGATTTGCTGCTCAGTTATTAATAATGATAAATTAAATGTTCAAAATCACTGCATTTATTTGAAATATATATATATATATATATATATATATATATATATATTTACATTTTAAATGTATTTACTTTCATTTTTAATCAAATTATTAGGTCAGGGCAGAATAAAATAATTATTTTTTTCTTTTCTTTTTTTTTCTTCTTTTTCTGAATCTAACTTAATCTAACCAAATTATTTCTAATGCTGAATGGTAGTGTATCATGTTTACTTTAAATTCTAATATAATATTAAACAATAACTTATAATTT
>JAUCMT010000043.1:7647779-7691721 GCA_032357475.1 Enteromius thamalakanensis | reverse complement strand
TTAGCGCTAATCAAAGAACCGTCTTTACTGATGAGATGCGCATAATATATCGTACGATATATATCGCCCAGCCCTATAATTACTTAATCACAGAAAATTTGTTTTCAAGACTTGCTTAGTGTAATAGTATCTGTATGATAATTTTTCCATAATAAATTCGTAATGCTGGGTATAATTAGGGATGCAAAATAAGATCATGTAGAATAAGCCATTCATATGTGCTCAATTTGCAGTAATAAATGGCTAATATTCTAGTAATATGCATGCTAATAAGCAACTATTAGGTTTAAGTGTAAAACAAAGTGTTACCATAATATATTTCATCAAATATATGCATTTCAACATTAAATCTCTCTACACGTTAATGGCACATAATAACAACAATAACAATCATGACAAAAAGAAGAAATCTACAATTAGTCATAAATGTAAAAAAAAATAAATGATATACTTCTATTCTATATAAGATAGAATCTATTCTATTTCATATTTGTTTTCTAGTCTTTATCTACACTATCTACACCATATCACCCATAAGAAGCAAGTTTTATGACTTAAGTTGTGATGCTAATGAGGAAGAGGAGAGGTCATGGTTATATGTCAATGTCATTTCGGGCCTTCTTTGCAGTGATTAACAAGTATACACTTCTGCCATATCGTCCAATTCTGCAGATTAATTATCCTCTGTACTGATTTGGCAACAATGTATTTTGGCAGACGTGCTGATAAAGCATCATTGATGAGAGAAAGAGAGCGGACGAGAGAGAGAGAAAGAAAGAGAGAGAGAGACCAGACAGATGGTCGCAGCGGGTGGGTGCAGTAAAACTTGTGACAACAGCCATTAGTGCTACAGGAGTCTGAGACCGAGGACAGATAGTGGGATGTGTGAACATGTGAACGAGGGAGAGAACGAGTGAGAAACCTAAATGCAACAGTGGAGAAAACCAAGACATAAGTGCTATAGAGAGTCAACACAACATTATATGTAGACACACAGACCATCCTCTGGTATCAAAACACGCCACTTTGCAAAGTCTTCCAGATTCCTATATGCTTGAGAAGCTCTGAAATACATGCATCATGGTCTTATCGTTGATGATTCATAAGTGTGTGTTAATTAAAAAAAAATTAATATTTGGATTTCTGGATGTTCAGAATACCACACTATAATATTTTTTTCAGAAGGTGTCCTTTTACAGTGTAATTATACATTTAAGTACTGAGTAATATTAATGAATTACATGTACTTACTATAAGATTAGGGTTTGGCTTATAGGGTTACTTGCATGAAAATATGCACCATTAATTATTATAACAGTTAGTACATGTAATGTGTAACCTTCAAATAGTGTTACCCAATGCTCAAATCTTTTATGGTGTTCTGCAGGCTTCAACTTTGGGTCCTCTTCTTTTTGCATTATTTAGCCTATACTTCCGCTAGGTTACATTCTTCAGAGACACAACTTATTTCTTAATCTTATTAGTTTCTTATTCATTGTTTTTAACACTTTTTTATATGCTTCATTAAAATATGTTTAAAGACCCTTTTAATCATGCAGTCAATTTCTACTCTCAGCTCAGCTTCATGTTTTAAAGTTTAAAGTATACTGTTTGTACTTTTGCTTCATTTTAATCTTGTATATTTTCTGCACTTTGGTTTCAACATCTGTTGTTTTTAAATGTGCTTTATTAATTAATAAACTCAAACATACTATGTTATATAGTATAGTAATGTATAATTCACTGTGCACATTTTCGCCATCGACGTGCAATAATAAAATGTGCCCCACACACAATTTAAAATATTAGCACAAATTGCACATATTTTCAGTGTATTTTGTAAGATCTTTTATTTTTCCAGATACATTTCAAATTAGGATTTCAAATTAGCCTTTCAAATTAGGATTATGATGGTGATTGTTGTTGTTGAATTTATATTTTAACACATTAACAGCCTACAGCAGTGCTCTGGCTTGTAGGTTATGCTGACCCTAAATACCAAGAGAAATATTGAATACAATGACTGACTGACAGCAGGTTGCTATAATAACTTCAAAATTAATGCAGCAGTTTAGGATAGTAGCAGTTCACTCCTAATATATCATAAGGAAATCATGTCTAACCGTATCATTTTTACAATTCAATAGAAAAGGCAGCGCACTGAAACAAAATTGTTCATAGAATCATGGGTAAATAGATTAGAAGTATGCCTTTATTGTTTTAGAAATAGTAGGTTTTTGTATACCTACCTTCTTTCATATTGTCAATAGACTGAACAAGAAAAGCGGCAGCCTCTGCATTTTTTACATTTTAATAATAAAACCAGACAATTAGACAAAAGTCAGAAAACTGTTTCCTTTTTTTTATCCGTTACCTAAAATTATTCAGATAAACTATTTAATTTCCCAGAATGTGTAGTATATATGACAGCACACTGCATGCAATACTACAACGCAATGCATTTCACTGGATCTTCCATTTCCAGTATAACGAACAATCCAGAAGTAACATTAGGTGTGATTTTAAACATCGTATTTGTTTTAACATTATTATTGGATATCATTACGTTATGAATTTACATGCACTTAATAATACCATGTCAAAACAATGCATATTATTATGTTAAAAACGCTGCACAACACAAATATAAATGCTTCTAAATGTTGTTTGATGTCATCTTTCTGTTCTATATAAAAGTAAACAACAACATATGCCAATCTTTAAAAAAAAACCTCAACGAACAAGACATAATAGTATATAATTAGCATCACACTTTTTTTTTTTACTGGCTCGGACTGTGTAGCATCACACATTTTCCCTTTAAGGATGGACAGACAAGTTTTTGCTGGAATCTGGTCGTGTTTTGCACGTAACCATTGCAGCGGAATTACCCTTTTGTAGTACTACTCACTAAAACCAGCTGATTTGCAGGGGATCCTAATACAGGTTAATTATCAAACACACTGAAATGAAACATACTGTACTGCAGATTCTACAGCTTGAACATCCTACCTCGAAATGTCTCAATTCCACAACTCAGATGAGCTTGAGAGTGCTGCTACGAGCACAGCCTGAATGATCAATCCAACATGAGGAGATCTGCATTACCACAGTGAGAAAATTAATACACTAGGTGCTGTTCATCAATAGGTAACCAAGCATGATACTAATTCCAATGAATCTATTTTGAGTTTCCAGAAATCAGAGGTTAAAGCTAAATCCTGTGGCTGCATGGTGAAATCGGATCTATTGAGCTTTTTCCACTTTCATGTGTCACATGTTTGCGGCTGTAGCCACAAGTCATAAACAGCGATGGGGTAATTCTGCAAGCTCAGTCCTTTTATGAGACACAGCTCACACTGCCAGCACCATTTAAACATTTCCCAGAATGTCACTTCCCTCGAAGTTACTATCAGCTCTAGCTCTAGGAGCTGGTGTTGGGTAAACAAAACTGCCAGGTCAGTGTTTAAGGTGACATGTATGTGTAGAACGACAAAAATGCTTACAACATCTACTACTGTTGCAACTGTCAACCAAACATTGACTTGTTTGGTTTGGTTGAACACGAGTCATTTCTACAGTGCCAATGTGTTTTGTACCATAATGTACTTCTAAGAAATTGCATACCTCTCTTACGTGTACAGTGTGTTTCAGAGGTGACATACTGCCTGACAGATGGACAGACATACTGGAACGACAAGTCATTTCAAATCTCTGTGAAATATCTTAGCACTTCAGGCCAACAATGATTCATACTCTTTTGAGAGGCTCAAAGTACATCTGGGTCTCTTACCATTTATAACCAAACCTAAAACAAAAACACCAGATATAAATATAGGAAGCGACACTAAGCGGGAAATCTTTTTTTTCAATTCCACATTTTCTGCCACCAGCAGAATCGAAATAAAGTTGCTATATCTTCTGTTATTACTCACCAGATCATTGCCAGAATCTAATACGAATCAGATCAAATTATCACTGAACACAGACCTGCTGTTTGCTTTTTACTTCCATTAATTATGATATCCACATTTTTGATACCACAGAAATGAATTAGAATAAATAAATAAGAAATGCTGGTACATACATTATAGAAAATAACCAAATGCATAAAATGTGTATATAACAAAATTAACAAACCCATCAAAGCACCTCAGCAACTGCATAGCATCACCCTGGCAACCACCCAGAACACCCTAACAACCACATCACAATGCATTAACAGATCAGAACCCTTAAAAACTGCAAAGCAACCAACTACAACATCATATCACTATGTCTGGGAATTTCAGCCTTCAGAAAATGTAGTTATTTAGTTTAAAGGAGTTCAAACTGAATCTGTCTTGGTATCAAATTCATCATGGTAAGGTTCAACTTTTATTCTAATGCAGCATCACCCTTAGTCTCTAAAGCCTTGATCGTATTCCCTTATGGTCACATGGGAAATTTTCAAATCAGACTAAAGGAGAATGATTAATTCAGACATACAACACACTCAGGCAAGCAGGCAAACATGAACAAGATCCCAGTTCCTTGTACCTGTTTATGGTTCCTGAAACCAGTATTCTCGTGCAGGTCTGCTCCACAAAGTCCATTTTAGAGTAGAGTAGTGTATGTGTGTGTTACACAACACAGTGCGGCGTGTAAGGTTCCCATGAGCAGATATAGGACAAGCAGTAAGCCAATACCATCTTTGTAGCGGAGCTCGGTTAGCAGGGAAAGAGGAAGAGCATAGGAAGAGAGGGAGAGTGAAGAACAGAGAGCCATCAAGAAGATTTGGGAAAGTTTAGGGGTGAACGGCCTTTTGCAGAGGGCTTTAAAATCCCTCCTATTTTTCTATAAACTGACGGACATGATTGAGCCACATCCGTGTGATCCAGGGACGGATTATGGGTCGTGTGGGCCCCTGGGCAAAGCATTTGCGTCGGCCCCTGAGAAAAACCTTCAGACAACGTTGGCACAAACTTAGTGTGGGCCTTTAGCAGGACGTCCACGGGGCCCCCTGCACCCCAAGGGCCCCTGGGCAGCGGCCCCACTGGCCCGGTCTGTAATCTGTGCCTGGTGTGATCAGGGAGGAGAACGTTTTCCACAGCTACCAATAGTGGGTGTATTGAGAAAATTTCTCGTTTCACATTTTCGTGATATACTGACCATGTAAATAATCAAAGCAAAAAAAAAAAGTTTTAATACATTATTGACTCAGATATAAATGAGTGACTGATGACTTATAAAACGGTTTACTGTTTTTTTTTACAAGGATGTACAGTATTTATTTGATTCATTTGTTTATTTGCATTTTATTTTTTAAATATATTGAAATATACATTAATTGCAATTTTAAAATGTTATATACTTTTTAATAGACTTTAATAGATTAGTTTTACTATAAAATAATTAAATTTTTATTCATTAGTGGCAAAGCTTCATTTTCAGTGTCAAATACTCCTCAAAAATCATTCTACAATGCTGATCTGGTGATTCTTTTTTTTTGTCCTTTGATTTATTTGATTAATACAAAAGTCCTTTAATGTATTTTTTCTGTCATTATGGTCAACAGAATGCATCACTGCTGGATAAAGTTTTAGTTTTTTGTTTGTACACTTACTGACGCCAGGCGTTTGAAGAGTAGCGTACAGTATGAAATAAAAAGTAACCAGTACAGTTTTTTAAATCTCTGTGTTTTCCACGAAAGAAAGCTACATGAGGGAGAGTAAATGATCTAGGATAAGAACCTAGGATAAACTATTTCTATAAACATGTGTTTTCATTCTGAAATGAAATGAACAGACCTAATCAGACCTATTTGATATCACAAAGGCATTTTTATGTCAAACCAAGCCATTTACATTCAAACATACTGATGCATGAATGCCTCATACCGCTGTTATAAGGTGCACCGTATGCTTTGCACACAAAGTAATCACGGTGCTTTTCTTCTACAGATGGAAGTAGACACCATCTCTCTTTTCTCACTGGACAGAAAGGAAACAAGATGGAGTGCCTCAAAGTAATTCAGCAGCAGGTGTATTTGTGTGTGTGTGTGTGTGTGCACATTAGAGGACAGCAGGTTGAAAGCCTTCCTTCGTTCAACCTACAGAATCCAGCGCGCACACACACACACACACACACACACACAGAGAGCAGGACAGTGAGCATGCTCAGTCACTCTCTTCATTCAAGGTCAGCGCTGAGAGGCAGGTGATGACATCATTACTACAGCAGCTCAGTTATTTCACCGATCTATAGCAGCAATGAGTTCATCTCAGCTAAAGTCAGATGGCTGGAGTCACCCAATGAGAATCTGCTTCACAAATACACACATATATATATCCCACAATATAAGTGCAAGCACCCATGCAACGAGTAGCTGTGTTGATAATGATGAGAAATGGTCACACAGTCTCGGTGCTGAGGGATGTTTCCACAGCAATATTACAGTCTATTCATTCCACCATTTAACATAATGAGACAGGACTAGCTTATTCAGGCAGGGAAAAAGCAATATTTATACATAAAACAAGCACAGAAAACCAGTGACTCATACTGGAGGACGGATGTCTCAGTGTAGTATTAATGAAAGACGGCTTTGGCTCATACACTGTAATGTTATTTAATAAAATGCCTTACAGCTCCGGAAGTACTGTATATGTTTTAGAAATTATATCATGAGGTCCTGAATATAAAAAAAATATAATAAAAATAAAGAGCCATTAATGTTTTAGTAAAAATTGTCATACTAGAGAAAAACAAACATGTACAGTGTAAAAACACTTTCACAGAATATGCCAGAATATAAAAGCCATTATGAAGTTTTTTTTATGAATAATATACATACTACACATCATGTGCAATTTGACAGTTTGCTTTTTCTCTAAATGTCAAGTTTAAGATTTTTTATATTTTTGTAATTATTTATTGAGATATAAACATAAATCTCATTTTACATTTCATATCACACATGAATATGTACAGTTACACTACTATTCAAGAGTCTGGCAACCTTTGCTATGTAAAGAATAAACAATCACGTTGTTTGAAAATAAACTCCCATGCAGTGCTACTCAGAAAATGCTATGAATTTTACCAGGGCAGTTGAACACTGATACCTCAGCTGTAGATATAGTCACTAATAAATCATGACAAGTGCAATCGTGTCATTAACAATCACAAAGCCTGTCACTCAACCTACAATCACCATTCAATACGTTCTCTTTGTGCAAAACTACTGGAGAGGTACAACAGAAGGAAGGGAATGGATATCTCTTCTGCACACACACACACACACACTCATTTACAACTGCCTAAAAAGCCACTCAAAGCTCCTGGTCACACTCAAAGTAGTAAAACTCAATCCGTGACAGGTTCATTCAGGGCCGTCTTTGGGTCATTGTGAGAGACTGATGGAGAGATAGGTTTGTGCTTCCTGCGTTTCTCCTGCTGTGCTCAGCTGGGACAAATGCAGCAGTAATGGATAGTGTGAGGGGCAGGTACTTCTCTCGGGTTACCGTGTCGTACCCCAGGCTGACCTCATTCCTTTTAACTTCTCTCATTCTGTGTTTGTCTCTCTTTTCCTCTCGCTCAGTGCTGAGGGCCTCATAGGTGCTGTTTTTCTCTGACAATCTTGACTGACATTGTCATCCATCATGTCAACGTGTGCACTTTCGTTTGGCAGTCTGGTCTTTTTTCTGTCAAGGATTTGTTTACCATCGCCTGAAAACAAAACTTTTGAAAGCTATTTTCAACAACAGGGTTGCTAGAAACAGAAATGTGGGAAATAGGAAGATGACATAGCTGTAAATATGTCAATACAGCAAAAAATAAAGCGGGGCGTATCGGAGGAGGCCATTGTTGTTAGACAATTTCTTTAATTAAAATAAAGCCAAAAACATTCATATTAGATGAAAGAATTAACTTGAAAATCTTATATTAAAATAAAAAAAATGTAAAATTTAAATTTAAAATATAACAAGTTTAATATATAATATATAAATATATAAAGTTTAATAATATAAAAAAAAGCCCATAAAAAGCACTTTAAATGCAAAACATAAAAATAAAAAATGACTGCAAAATATAAATAAATAATACAAATAAAAAGCTCAAAATAGTATTTCGAAATAGAAATACTATAATAGTATTATAACTAATGCTAAAATAATATAATTTGGGGGTGGGGGAGGGTGACAAAGTACAATTTAATAAAATAATTATTTTCATTATTTTTACAGTTGTAATATATACATATAAAATAAAACTGCATGTTTTTACTAGAAAATACTGCTATATTCAATTCAATGCCATTCCTTTGCAATAATTTTTTGCACAGTCTGCATATGTATGTATTGTATGCATTTATGAGCTATGCATATATGGAAATGGATTAATTACATATTTCTTTTTTTTTTTTTTACTATTTTTCATATTTTATATATATATATATATATATACACACACACACATAGTGTGTCACATACTGCTGGAAGCATACATACAATGTTATATTTTCAGTTTTAGTTTAATTTACATACGTATCAAACTCTGGAAAATTCCTTCATGTGCAGACACTGCGTCATTCTTAGCATGCTCTTTCTGACCACAGCATTTACAGAAATGTCTAGCATTGGATGAGAAGGTTCAGACAAACAGAGCTTTATGACTTTGTGAGCTATTTAGTGTTAAACAAACATGTACTGTAGACCGCTTGACATAGAATAAGAAAAAATTCATAAAAGGAGAATTCGCTCCGGTCTGTTTATCTGCTGTTAGATAGGACAAGCAAATTAATCAAGCACCTACACACTTTATATGCGTAGGTTTTCACTTTACAACGCCTCCAGCCTAACCCCTGCAATTGAGCCTCAGACAGTCTCACAGACAGAAAAAAAACATAAAGTCTATGAAAAAGAATCAAAGCTGCAGCGATACAAAGGCAGATGAATAGATACAGCTGCAAAAAAGGGAGAAAATAAAAGAGAAAGAGAGTGAGTGACAAGAACATGGGAGAGGGATGGGAGAGTCTATTTCTGCAGATCTTCAAACGCTCAAAGCCCTTATGACTCCTCAAAAGCGTGTATGGGACCGCTGCTTCTTCAGACCCCCTACTGTTAGACAAGCCTGAAAGAAGACTAAACTAGCTTTGCGCTGACATAAAAAAAACTCAGTCATACATAATTGATAATATATAAGGACTCTGCAGAATTCAGAAACGCCATACAGTCAGATTATGTAAAGGATATTAAAATATTGTATTGATAACTGACTGCGTTTATTTCTATACTGTTCGAGCAAGATCAAACGAGGATAATGATAAAGCAGTGCTGTGTTTAAAACGCCAGATGGCGCTGTATTTCAAGTGATTTGAGGGGGAAACGAGAACAGTTCCAGGATCAGTGAGAATATTTACATAGGTATTACACTGAGAATCTCTCTCATCTGCAGTCAGTGTTCAACGGGAGTGCCTCTGTGTAATGAATTCAAGGATTATTAAATCAGATCCCAAGATAACTATGTTGTTGTATATGGCACAGTGGCCATGACAGTGGAAGGAAGCTGATGTATAATAACTGCATGTGGTAAGGCTATACCATATGGTCTTAGTTTGCATTTGAACAAGCAGCGCTGAGCCTGACACCAGGCTGTAAAACACCTTAGATGTGCCCTAACAAGGCAGGATTGTTGTCTGTCAACATCGAACTGTAAAAGCCGTGTGATGTGACAAAATATCAAACAATTATAACCTATTTTATGTTCATAGTGATGTGGAGCAGGATTTTGAACCAACAGGATTGCTTGGTGAGCAAATTTTATAGCCAGTACAACATAAAGTAAATCTAAATCACCCCCCTATAAACATATTCACTACTACCTGCATTATTCCTAGGGTGGCCATCTGTCTGGTTTAAGGACAGACAGTCCAGTTTTCGCAGTCCAACAGAATGGCATTTTTTTATTAATAAACAACAGAATGGGCTATATTAAAGTTAATATTAGGCGATGCATATTTCAGACACAGTATGGTCAGTATTGACTGTTTTTTTCTCTATTCCACCAACAAAAACGGGTATGTTTAGGTGTACCCCAGACCACCCTGTGTAGCCATCTGGATAAAAACCTTCATGATTGGTGTTTTAACATAAAGTTCTGCACTCTCTGCAATAGCAAATGGAGTTTGCATGCAAATATTTCGAAGCGGGTGGGTGGGTAGGCGGTTTCTTGAGATCACTACAATATGGAAAACAGCACGAAACCTGATTAAACACCTCCAGGTCATGAATTGAGTGTAAACACGAGAAACCAAAAAAGAGAGAAGGTGCTCACAAATGAGAGGGAACCCCGGTGCAGGAGAATACAAGTTTAGCAAAGCAACCTTTGATAGTGTGATGTTTAAATATGACATTTTTACAGGCAGTTTTAAGGGCGTCAGTCAGCTTGGCGTTGTAAGGAGAACAGACTAATGCTTACATTAACTGTCATACATTATTTGAGAAATTCCCGTAATGCCTTACTTTTCCCCAAAATTTGCCTCCTCTTCTTCAAAGGTTTTTTTTTAATACAGTAGATTAAGAGTGTGTCTATTTTATTTTTACTCACACAATACAAATCTGTGCAGACGGACGTCACAGGCCCCTGTTTAACTGGGTTACATGTTGCTTTGAGCATTCGCTGGTGTGAACTCCAAATCGCCCTTTCAAGTGCCCTGAAGTGTGCACGTTCGCACTGTGTTGTGCGTGTAGCTTTAAGAGCGACGTGGTGTTCATTGAGGCAACCGCACGCTGCAAGTCTATTTATAACCTCTGTCTTTGAGGTCTCCATTACATTTGCATGGGAGCTGTGCACTCACACTTCCCTCGCAACTCATTTACATGTGCCGTGTGGTTTTCCTGCTGTGGGTAACCATTCCGCTGGCTTTATGTTGTGTGTCTATGCATGCATGTGAGCAAACATGTTTGCGTGTCACTGTTACATTATAGTGGTCCTGACACACATGCAGCCCTTGGCTACAAAAAATATGATTTTCAACAAAAATAAAGTAAAAATAATGAAATATACTTAAATATAAAATATATTTATATATATATATATATATATATATATATAAAAATTGGGTTATCTTTACACATGTTTAATTAAAATTAAATATATAATTAAATGATATACAAAATAATACAATAAGGAGTAATTAAAAAATGTAAAGAAACAAAACTATATAAATTATATAGATGCAAATTCTTACACAAAATACATTTTATTTAAACACTTTAATAATAGCAAAAATGACAAAATAGTAAAAGTAAACAGATATAACTATTAAATATGTAGTCTTTACATATGTAAAAAGTAAAACACAAAATTAAATCAAAATTCAAACTAATACGTTGAATTACAACAAAGATAGAAAAAATCTACAATAATAAAAAAAACAAATTCTCTACCCATGTTCAAAAAATAAAACACAACATAAAACTCTATAAAAACTAATACAACAATAAAATAAATTGATATAATCTACAAACATGTAGACTGTAAAAAAAAAAATAATCAAACAATAAAATAAAATTAGAAATTATTCTATAATGAAATTAAATTACATAAAAACTAATATGTAATACATATAAAACTATAAATAAATAAAGAATGCATTTGTATGCACCCTATGCTGCACCAGAACGCACTTCCATTCTTGGAACCCGCCTATATTGCCTAGGGCAGCATTTTGCACGATTGTTAGCTACAATTGTTACAAGAGAGCATATAGTAAAGCAAGTGTGTGCTTGTTAGTAAGAAGGCTGTGCTTTCATTTCTCGTTACTACAGTGTGTTTGTGTGTGTGCGGTTTAGCAGGACGGTGTGTACTCCAGCGAGGCCAGCCACATGAATGTTTATGATGAGTCACTGCCTGAAACAGCAGGGGGGATTACTTACACTCACTACACAAGCGTGTGAAAGCCAGCATGTGTGCACGCGTGTGAGAGAATTACGTCGGCGTGCAGAATCTGCATGAGTATCAGTGGCCATGTTTAAGTAAAAGAGGCCAGATCCGTACCCTTTCTACACGTATCGGGTAAATGCTGTTTTGAGAGAGTTATCGTGTTGAGGGACACAGACAGGCGATCGAATAAAGCCGTGCAAAGCTGCAGCCAAGCACAGTATCACCAGATACACTCGCTGCAGATCGACACAGAAACTCCTCCCATACACTTCTCTTGTGCTTGTTCGCCGAGCTGCTGTTCTCGAACTTCACAGACGTTCATGAAGAACAGAGATTATGACAGTGGCAACACCTAGAATTCCTACGAGCATGTTAATGACGTTACAGCTGTTATAAGACTTGCAACGAGATCTTCATGTGCTAAAGAATGGTGTTTGTTCAAGCATTGTCACTATTACTAGTTATGTTTTGACTAGTGCAACAGTGCTTTTCAGTGGCCTTGATTCTGGAAGTATTTTTCCTGTGTATTTTTCTATAGGGATTTTTAAAAAGTCACACTAACCAGCTATTAGGTGAATCACAGCATTTCAAAATCTGATTTGAAGCTGAAAAGTATTTTCAAGTGCCCCTATTATGCCTTTTCAAATATGATCTTTCATGCAGCGTGTCATGTAGCTGTATGTGAACATAAACTATCTGCAAAGTTGTGACACCGACAGTGCATGATAAATAAAGTGATAGTCTATCAAAAAAGACTCGAGTCGTCAGCTATTCAAATCTTTTTCTGTTACGAATCCACGTCACAAAGTAACATATTTGCATAATGTCCGCCCACGTTCTACCTCGAGAACAACTTGTCAAGAACATCATGTCGTGAAGATGCTGAATCCTGCACTGTAATAGTTTATTTTTTTAAATAATGTCAGAAAGTATAGTTTTGGTACAAGCTCTGTGGACCGCTGTAGCGGTATACCAATCATAAAGGACTGCGTCATCTGACCAATCACAGCAGTGAGGGCTCACGGGAAGGAGGAGTCTGCTTCACACGAGTCGTTTCCGAATCATTTAGAAATGGGATAAAATTAAATCTATTTTGGAGAAAACAAGTGTTTTTTGACTATGCATACATGTAAACCTGTTTTAAGACTCATAAAACAATATTAGCATAATAGGGGCACTTTAAAATCAGACAAAAGGGAAAAAGCACAAGACTAATTACTTGGTTCACCCAAGGATTGTGAATGAATGGAAACTTGCTGTTAATTTACTCAGACCGTTCAAGATTTGTAGTTGAAACTAATAGCTGAAACCAGGATGAACCAGTTCACAATCCTCTCTATCATGGTTACACACACATGTGACTTTGTTGTGCGATGTGGTCATAAAAATAAGTGATTTTAAGCTGTTGAAATGAGAACTCATTTCTCTATATGCAAGTGCTGTCAGAAAGGCACAACCACATTAAGAGTGTGGGAGTATTGAGCGTTTGTATTATGAGTAATTTTTGCAGATTTATTAGCCTTGAACAGGTAAACACACTTGCTTTTGTGTGTCAAAATGCACATCTTGGCAAGTAATTTAGGTCTTAAATGAAAGCAAACAACTGAGGAAAAAAACCTGTATAAATCCGGGCAGCTCGTAGTCTAATATTCCTGGTGTTTCTCAAACAACAAAAGAGAGAAAATCCCTCTCCTATTTTGTAACTTCATTAAGAAGAATTATATTTAATTTACACAGTGAAGAATATGCTTTTTTTTTTTTTTTTTTTTTTTATAAATTTGATTACTTTAAATTTTAATTTTTCTTAATTCAGGCCACTGGGGACATATCACCAAGCACTACTTTAGACATGTAAAAAAAATCCAAGTATTACATCATTATTGGGTGCTTTAATGCTATATAACTGCATATTGATTATGTCATTGCGTGATTGAAAAGAACTGTACAAAATAAATAAGTTATCACGCTTCATCATGCTTCCTATAACTCAATATACCGTCAGGAGCCACGAGTGTTAATTTTGTCTTGTTTGCATTTTTTTTTTTTTCCATTGTCAAGTGACGGTAGCAATGACTTGCATTTTCTCATTCACCAAGGACGTCTGTTATAGCCAAAAACCATCTTTACTGTTTTACTGAAGAATAAAAGTCACCTACAACTTAAATGGCCTGCGGTTGAGAATATTACCAGCAAATGTAATCTTTAGGTGAACTATTCCTTTAAGGGCTTTAAAGAATAGTTTACCCCAAAATAAAATTCAGTCATTAATTACTCACCCTCATGTCATTCCAAATATCTAAGACCTTCGTTTATCTTCACAAAACACAACTGAAATATTTTTTTGGATGAAATCTAAGAGATTTCTGACTTTGCAGACAGTAACAGAGCTGACATGTTCAAGTCCCAGAAAGATAGTAAGGACATATAATAGTTTGTCACATCAGTGGTTCAAACTACATGCTAACAGCCATTAAGATTCAACACCTTGGCTGCTTAAGTAACATACTGTAACAATCACTTAGAGGATAGCTTAGGAAGTGCATGGCAAACATTCTTGATTCTAGTCACAGGAATGATAAGGTTAATTATAAAAATACATATTTGTCATGTTCATCCACACTGAGCAGCCACTGTCACAGGCTCTCATTCAGGCACAATGCAGAGGTCATTAGCGGTGATAGCCACAGACGTGGGCCGATCCTTCATGCAATCCAATCAACCTTGACTAGGAGCCCAGCTGCTTTTACAGCTCTGTTCGTGGGCAGCGAATCTCAGCAGCCTACAGCTCGCTTACCATTTACAACCATCGATGGCCCTTTGCATTTAGCACGCTTAGCATTTCTGCCAGACCGAGAATAAGCAGCAGAAACCGAACCACTTCACAAACTTAAGTCCAAAAGGCTGAGTCAACCGCACCTGTGCCCTTTCATGCACTTTATGCCCAACATAGGTACATGCACACAAGAACAGATGCTTGCTAGTGGCATATGCGCACATTCACTCACGCAAGCAGATATAGCTGAAATGAAAGGATTTTCCTACACACTGCAAAAAAATTCTATTCTTAATCAGTGTCTTGTTTTCCAGGAAAAGTATCTCAGCAGCCTTGAAACACGATCAGTTTACTTGAGAAGCAAAATGCTGGGATGAGGTAAGGGCGATACCGCTGTTTTCATTTTCAATCTATAAAAAAAACAGTATGGCTGCTGATACTGATGCTAATGTTATACCTCTAATTCTTATTGTTTCCAAATAGATTTTTTTTCCTACCACGCTTTTAACATTTAAAAAGGCCAAAATAGCAACTGATCACATCTTTTTTACAGTGTAACATCACAAAATGTATCATATGTCATTTAGCTTTTTTGTTAACTAGCGTAAAAGAAACTCAAGATGGGGTTTGTCTGTTGTTCTGTCATTTCTCCATCCGTTCTCGTCTGAGTGAGTGCTGTGACTGTTGCTGTTTGTCACTGCTTGTCAACATGTCTGCACAGAAAAATAAATGCTTCCTGTTTTACATCTTAGCGTTGTTGTTGTAATATCTTTATTCGTCCCTCTACACAATAAAGTTATAATAGTTTTGGATTTTTCATTAGTTTTAGTTTTTATTTCGCTTTGAATTTTGGTTTTCAAATTCAGTTAGTTTTAATTCATTTTTAGAGGCAGATTTGCTTTTTTAGTTTTCGGGTTTTTTTGGTAAATTAGGATATTTGTCAGGTGCATGAATTAAAATCACCAGAATAAGTATTGTATAATAAAATCTATAATATAACCATGACTGATATATTTAATGGCTGTTGTCAGAAAAACGGAATGAATATGAAATAGTGACTGAAATGCACGCCATTATAAGGCCAACTGAACTAGCTCTACCTTACAAGAAGTTAATCTCGATTAAACTCCTAGCTGTTGTCTAATAAAATCAAATAAACATAAGATATAGACAATGGCTTTGCTGTGACTATATTTAGATTCAAACTGGATTCAAAAATCATTTTTGTTTGGAAAAAATATCAGTTTAAGGTTTATATGAAATCAAAATCAGATTAGTAGTTTATGCATATAAACAAACACTGAAGGTTATCATGTATTTTGTCTAGTATATTTATTTGATAATATTTTAATACAATAATTGTATAAATACTACAATATAAAACATGTAAAAAGTATTATTACATTTATTTCTTTTTCTTTTTTTACAATTTAAAGCACAGGACAATATCTCTGGAGAATTCTGCTGAAAATGTTCATGGTTACGAGCTTTATTAAAAGAAAGGCAAGTATTGTTCACACAGTTTGATGTGTTTTGATTTACAGTAATTTAATACGTCTCCACCGCACACACTAAAGTCCCAGTGGGATCACCATCCAGTTAAACGGCTGTAAATGGGCAGTGTGTACATTTGTGTGGGGAGCGGGGGCCGATATAATCGGTTAGCTTTGTCAGTGCCGTCCTCCTATTTGTGGCAGATTAGGGCTATCCACAGTTTGACAAACAGCTTTCTACACAACGCACCAATCATGGCTTTTTATCCCATTTTGGGCACGAGGAAGAAGGGCACTAGAGAGGCAGCAAATTACATGTGTCATTATTAATGGACCAGCGCTTGTGATAATGCATCTACATTAAGGCCCACACATTTCACGCGCGCACACACACAGCTAACTCCCTCCTCACAGCTGTCTCCTCAGCGGGGCTTTTAGTTCTCAATCAATCGAATCCGCTGCCTCTTACACAAGCATTAGGACGCCCGCACAAAAGAAGCACAAATCAAGGCACTCTTGCAAAAGTCTGACATTCTTACAGACGTCAAAAAAGCTTGCTTGCACACACACACACACATACACAAACGTGCATCTTTTGCAGGCTTCGCTGTGACGCTAAGTGTAGCAGAATGCCCAGAGCAACAATAAATTGCCAAACTCCCACGTTCTTTAATTGAAACCTGCTTGCTTTGCTCTGATGCACTGCACAAGTCTGGAAGGGAAGTGTTTGAAATCAGAAGAGAATTCCTGCAAAAATATCGTCCACTCTGCTGCTTTCAGAACAATATTTGTCAAGTGGGTTTAGATCATTTAACTCGTCTGAGGTGATTTTGGGGCCCCTGAGATGTTGGGACATGCTCTGATATTCGTGGTTGTTTAAGCTACTTACAACATACTATTGACCAACATGTAATTGTTTTTGTATTCAGTACAAACTGTGCTGCTGTACGATAATATACGACCAAGATGGATGTACATGTTTGCGTTTTTTAGAAAAAATATTCAACCTCATGGAGTCTCATTTCAACCAAAACACATACTGTAAGACTTACGTCTAGCATCAAAACACAAATGAAGATATTTTTAATTAAACCTGAAGAAGTCCCTCCATTGCAACTCTGGGTTAGCATATTAGTTTAATCCAAGAGATTTGAAGTGATATGATCACTTTGTATAATGAACAGATTTAATTAAGACTTTTATTTACAGATCGATGAGGTCAGAGTACATCGAAATCATTATTTTAAGTTACGGGTTTTTAGGTTTACAGACTTACAGACAGATACATTGATAGGAGAAAAACCTGTAAGAGCTGGAGATTTATAATTATTCTCATTTTGTGCTTCACTACACACAAGTGCACAGAAAAAGGAATCTGTCTCTCCACACCTCGTGAGAACAGCATTGAAAGCATCACTACTTTAGGAGGAAGTTGATCTGTTTTGGTCAGTGCATAATGTTTGTGGCCACAGTTTATCTGTTTATACACTAGTCATATGATAGTGAATACAGCCCAGTTGAGTGGGAGTTTAAGTGCCACTACACCACACCATCAGGCAGAGAAAAAGAGAGAGAGAGAATCAGGAGTGGTCTGGCTTTGGTATTTGCCGCTCAGATGGCTCCCTTGTTTTCAACAAAGTGTTGAAGAGCACCATACAGTCTAAAACAAATGGAATCTCTCCCACATATCCATTAAACATCCACTATATGCACACTAACATAACTCATCCATATGACACTTCATCGTATATGTGCTGATAGAGATTCATTGCTGTTGCAGCAATCACTCCCATTTTCTCATCATTGATAAGTGCCCTTGTCCTACGCGCTGAGACGAGGAGCTTTCTTCAGCTCTTAGACTCACTCTCACCTAATCAATGTGTTCTGCTTCTTTACGGCTCCTCCAGTGTCTATTACAAACCATCCTGATCCATTTATCAGTGTCTAAGTCGGGAGGAATATCGAGATAGTGTCTTGAGGTGATTGGCCATGCAGTGCAAACAATGAATCAATTAACTGATGTGTCAGTTGGGATGAAAAAGTGTGGGCTGGGAATCCAGAACCATACTTATTTTTTTATTTTGATGCTTGGTTTTGTTGTCAATTCTCAAACATATGTTTACTAATGCATAGGGAACGCTATCACAAAATATTACAATTGCCTGCACAGCTACAACTGAATCTTCAGTATCATGGAGCTTGAAATGTTCTTTTAATGAATCAATTAAATAATTTAGTTAGCTCGTATCACATTTTTCTTAATATTGTGCAGCCTTAATTATCACCCCTTATAGCCAAATTGATGCACACCCTTTCCTCTGTCAATGGTAGGTTCTGAATGTCAAATAGCTGCGTTTCCTCTAGTTGTTCGTTATGTTATACACGACACTGACCCAAGGTCATGTAATTATGGGTGCTTATGTAGCAGCACTGCTTACACTGACAACCTCAGGGCAGTTAAAGAACAAGCCCTTGAGCTTTTCACTGTTGCTCAATGGAATTGTGGGGGATGGGAAACCACAGATAAACCACAACCTTGACTAAAACCAGACCTCAAGTCGGAGTGCATGAGAAAAGCAGAAAGTGAGCGAGAGAAATCCATTTCCTATATATTTGGTGAGATGCATTTCCTTTATAAAGCTCAGAGCGTAATGTGCAAGCTGAGATGGAGAAATGATGTCTTTGCATGTTTCCCACATCTAATGGACGTACTGTATACCCAAGTTCCTTTCACTTGACTCATATCAGTGCTTCAATGCACCTTCCAACAGGACCCACTTTGACCTCTACATGAAAACACAGAGCTACAGAAGGACAATTTTATAAGTCGATATCTCACACTGATTTTATACTTTGCATTAATATTAAAATTCGGAGTTTTTGAACTCAGTTTTTGTCTTAATAAATAAAAAATATTTAAAAATGTTTTAATAATAATAAAAAAAATTATAATATCTAAATTTACAATTTGAGGAAATTAGCATCAACAGTTTAATTATCCAATATTGCTCAATGCAATGTGAATATTTGTTAAAAATAATTAAAAACTATATATTGTGCATCCTGACTTTTGCCAGACCTGGCAATGACAAACTTTAACCCATCACAACTTATTCCGATCTTTTTTTTGACTATTGAAGAGATACATTTTTTTTTTCTTTTTTAGTGAGGTCCCTAAAAAAACACTTCTGTCATGTATCCACATTTATTTTTTAGAGATATTCCATTTTTAAAAAAGTTTAACATTTACGTATGTAATGCAATATACATAATATATTTTTATTTTTGATAATAATGAAACTACATAGGCAATTTAACTCTCTATATACACACACACACACACATATAATATCATCATATATCACATTTTGGGGCCTGAATTTTGTTAACAAACTTAATTAAATCAACTAAAATTAACCGATATTCATCAAGTTGATTAATTAAGTTTATTAAGAAAATCAACTAAATAAATATGTTAGTTTCATAAATTTAGACTACTTTAAATAAATGACCCATCATGAGATATGAATCAAATACTTTCAAAACGGACATACTTATAAGTTATCTGTTTCTGACCAGATACAATATGGTTTTACAAAACAACAATTATTTGGGTCCAAGTGGAATGTAAATATGGTATACTGTTTTTGAATGCAAAGCCATGACATGAAAGGGCCTAAAAGTCAACCATAAATGAACAAACTTCCTATAGTCAATTCTTCACTTCCTGACGGGAATCACCAGGTTTCACATCTTCACATCAAGTTCTGAATACAAGTGTGGGAGGGACTATTAAAATATGCTACTCATTACCATGTTTCGCTCTCTTTTATAAGAAAAGCTTTGAATCGACACATGCAGCTGTAAAGAGAAGCACAGAAATGCTAAAGACTAAAAAAAGTAACAAAAGCAGCAAGAACCCTGTCAAAGAGAATTCACAATCACTTCCTCCCTACAGGCATTCCCATTTCCCACCTTTTCCAAGGCTCACCGCGTGGTTTTCAGCGAACCCTCGAGCCCATAAGGAAACGAACACAGCAGCCTCCATCGCAGCTGTGAACTCCACTTGTATTTTTAGGTCTAAAGTAACAGCTCTCCAAACACAGATCTCACGCCGACGCAGAAGGAAAGATTATAACTGTACAGACAATAGCTACAGCATGTGCAGTCAATAGCGTAACGCACTAAACTGACTCGGTAACAACCCTCGCTTACTCTGTGACTGAATGAGGACATCCATCATCTTCCAGCACTCCCCATCCAGGCCTGTTTCTGTTCACTTGAGTACAGATCGATGACTCCCAGACATTGACAGTCACTGAATGCATATCATATGCTCCCACGTACACTTAAACAGGAAATGACTCAACAGCCCAGGCTCTGTGGTCATTCAACATGTGTTTAAGAGAGGTCTGTGCTTAATGATTAGAATATGGACCGGGGTCATGAAAACAGATTTCAAACAGCACTGGAGTCTTTTATTTTACTGAGTCAAACTGCCTAGACCACATCCGCGTTAAAGATCAGATCATCCAGTGTTGATTTCCTGAATCAACCTATCGGTAAAATTAGGCTTTGTAATCTTTCGCATCACCGCAGTTTGGTTCATCACTAGTCATATCAAGACTAAATTTTTTATTCAAAATGAAACCTGTAAAGTCAAAATAAAACTATATTTGCAGCCCACTATATCTCCAGAACGTGACACATGCACCAGACGGTTTTTTAAATGGTAAAAATATTTCACAATATTATTGTTTAGCTGTAATTCCTTAAAAAACATTAAAAATCTTACTGCTCAAAAACTTTTGACTGGTAGCATATATATTGTCTGTCTACCTATCTATCTAGAAGTAGTTGTATTGAAGAATATACAGTCATTGTGACAAGAAAAACAGATACTGTAAATGTTTATTTTATTTGTAAATATTCTAAAGACAAGTCTACAACAATAAGAATAAATGCATCTAATAATACAAACTAATATTGTTCTGATTGTCCATTTATATTTTGAACATCTGGACTAATGTGCACCAACGCATGGTTTGAGATTTTGATTCCATAGTGAATTTAAATATTCAAAAACAGCAGCTATTAAAAATATAGCAACGTTTTCTCATGCACATGCTTAGCACTGTACATCATATCTAATATCTCAAAGCTGACCATAACTATAACTGCCCTTTATGACATCATAACCTCACTGGGCTTACAGCGACAACACTAATTAAAGGACCCCCAGAAGTGGACTATTCTAAGAATAGAAGAAATGAGCAAATAAAATGTGAAAAAAAAGTGATGTGCATGTAAGAGACGTTTAATGTATTCGTGTTTGGTTCGGATCCTTTGCACTCCATCAAGCACCCTTTCTAATATACACCACAAGTCTCTCTCTGTTTCTCTGGTGTCAGTCGAGCCGCTGCCAGGGCATCATCGCAATCACAACTCACAGCGCTGGCAGTCCAATCTGCCCTGTGACCATGGAGACGAGGAGAGCGTAAAATAACAACACGGCCCTCACAAATCTCGCTGTACGAGCTGCAGTGCCACTGACACTCAAGCAAACCTCCATACTAGGGGTTAAAATGGACTTGAACTAGGGGGGGGGTTACATCAGAAGCTTTGATTCCCATGGTGTGGGGTGGGAATCTTTCACGCTGGCATCCCGAAAGATGGCCTAGGCCATTTTTAAATGTAAAACCGATGTAGGCAGCGGCTGGCTCATTTGTCACCTGCCTTATCAGTGACAGCAGCCTGCCCTGTGTGCTAGCCAAAGCTGTCAGGAGAGAAACCGCAGGAAAAGCCACCCAAAGCAGCCGGAGAACACTGGATGAATACTGACTTCGCCCCCTCTTCACACCCTCGTATTGGTCCGAGGCTCCAATCAGTGCCTGTCACTGTCGGGTGATGAAACGTGTGTTTTCAGGGGCCGGGAAACCTCCAAACAGGTGTGACAATAAGACAGGGAGAAATGCGTGAGGTTTGGCTGAATGCAAGGATGAAGATGGTAGATGAGTTGGTGGGCGTCCATTTTATGTGACAGCAGTGAACACATGTTGAAAACAACACAAAACAAAGAAACAAAAGAATTATTAAACTTTAAATTGGAATTTTTATGAATTTATTATAATTGCTTAAATGTACTACTGTAAATAGCTAGATAATTAATCATGCAACTTAGCGGACAAGATTATATAAAAAAAAAATCATTAAAAAAAAAAAGTGAAATAGCGTTACAATCTAAACAACCTATTTTAATGTAGTTAAAAATGTAATGATGTTAAGCTGATTTTGTAGCAAAAATATTTTCTTTAAAAAATAAATAATTAAATTTAAGTAGGGCTGGGCGATTTAATCGTCGATTGATGCATGCGCATCACGTTAGTAAAGCCAGTTCTTTGATTAGCGCTAAATCTCAATCAGCTGTTTTTAAGATGCACTGCAGCTGATATACAGAGCCGTAGATCACTGAAGAGCTACACAATTTTGCGATCAAAATCGGAAGCGATTCAATCGCCCAGCCCTAAATTAAAGACTAATTATATATGAAAAGATGTCCTTTTATTATTGCTTGGACAAAATGCTCTACATTTCATTGTGAAATCAAATAAACTGAAATCTAAAATAAATACTAAATCACAAACATTACGTAAATACAAATAAAAGAGATCTGTTCATATGTTCATATGCTCTTTCCATTTCAAATTAGAAGCAGCATGAGCACTCTTTAATCAAATTGGATTGTATAATTTCAAAATGAATCAATTCAAGTACACGTTTTTGAAGCAAAAACAGAAATGTATGACTTTAGTTTTGTAAAACTATACTATGTAAAACATCTGCACGAAACAAAAACAAGGGCTGAATCAAAATGCAGATTCACTCTCTAACAGCAGGTGGCGCATATGAAACAGCAGCAATCCACATTATTCTTGACACTGCTTTATAAAAACATAAGTGTTGAAAACCTAATTTTATCATAGTAAAGTTGTCCTGTCAAACCTCCATAATCTTGCTTCACCAAACTGACTGTGACATGTGGCATTTTCGAAACTGCCAATTCTCTGAAAGCGATTTACTTCTTCCTGCTGCAATATCCTTTATGCTCATTTACATCAAAACCCACATGTAACGATCACAGTATACTGTATGCAGATCATAAACACGAAGCGTAAAATAGTGTAAAATTTTACATGATGCTCTGCGACAATGAATGCGACGTATGTGTAGGTTCAAGTGCAAACGCACACACACAGGCGCGCCGTTCACACCTACAAAGCCCACACTCTCACTCACTAAACAAGTTTTCGCTCACTCAGAGTTGTGAGTGAAGAGAAACACCTGAGAAAGTGTGAGCGCAAGAGAAAGAGGGCGAATGACAACCACACCTCACTCATCGTATTCATCTAGACGGTGAGAACAGGTTGTCCCTCGGTACGACTAGATGAGGCGTTTCCAAGGCCCGTATTAGCTTTTACAAAACCATTCCAGCCTGGGTCTCTATATGTAGGTGACTTATGAGAGCGGGACCAGGCAAGGACAAGGCATTTTAATTATTCAGAGTCTGCGCTCATTTACACCAGAAAGACTGCCTCGACTAAGCTCAGAGTCTGACATATGACTCACATAAAGGATTTAGCTAAGTCAGACTGAAAGTACATCCATGCTAATTGAAATGCATTTCTATTAGCAGGCTGATATAGTCTCTGTGATATGCACTAGCTCTAGATCCAGGGCAGGGCTGTGTTTACATTACATAGTTGAACAGTGAGCACTTGCATAACAATAGCATAGTGAACATACCCAATGTGCAGATCACAAGAAACACTTTTACGAAGCCATGAGGTCACCGCTTATGAGCTGTTAGTGGAGAGTCTACGAGTTAACGGAATATTAGCATACTGCTTTATGCATACTGTGCGTTACGTTAACAGGGTAACATACTGTGACTTTATTTAACCTTGTCTTAATACACACGTATTTTGGTAGTATAATCCAGCACTTCTCAATCCTGGTCCTCGCGCCCCACCGCTCTGCATATTTTGTATCTCTCTGTTTGCTTATGCACCTGATTCTAATAATCAGCTCATTAGGAGAGAGCTCCGTGCATGAACGGGTGTTCGAATTGACATGGTCAGCAGGGGAAATCAGTTTACTTTACTTCGGAACATTCATTTAAGGGTTTGCACTGTACATAACTGAATACGATTTAAACTATGTCTCATGCACTTAAATGCACTAAATGGAATGCATAGGTTCGCTTCGAATTGGAATCTTGGCGGAATATCCGATGATGTCCACTTCACAGGGCACATATGTTCGAATAGAACAAACATCTGAAGCGACAAGAGAAACGTACAAAATGTGCAGAGCGGCGGACCGGGATTGAGAATCGCTGGTCTAATCAAATAATGATACTGAAATCAAAGTGAATATTTCTTCTTGTTCGTTTATCATGCTGCATATGGAACAAGTGCATTTTATAGTATACATAGTGTATATTGCAGAAGTAGTATGCTAATACATTTTTTCAAACACAGCCCACAAGCTGCCTTGTCTGATCATTTTAAATAAAATAAAATAATGTTTTTAGTTAAGAAAGTTAAAAATCTTTTATATTCTGAGAACATCGGAAACTTTAAAAAAGAATGTTGTTAAAAAAAAACACACAAAAATTCAAATAAAACCAAAAGTAAAGTTGTTTAATGAATTTATTGGGTTGTTTTATATATTAAAGAATTTATTTGTAATTTTATTGTTAGAATATTTTACTTGTGTAACCTAGAATACGTTTATCAAATATTTGTGTTCCAGCTGGAAACATTACAGGTTATCATCAGTTATCATCATTCTTATAATTTATTCTAAGAGCTTCTTATTTTATTTCTTAAGGAGTTTTTTTTTTGTGCATCCGGCCCTGGTTACAGAACACAAATTATTTGTTTGAATACTGTCTGTGCTCCGGCAACTTATAGTCAGTATAGTTTGTAGCAAATGTGGTAATTTCGCAGTGATTTCAAGTGTTATGTTTAGTCATAATGTCAGTAATGTTTTGGACAGTAGCGTCTGTTGATTGTGAGCGCTGTGTGCTTTTACTGGAAGGAGAATTGTAGACTGAGTCACTGTCTTTTGCGCTCTGATGTGACATTACTTCTCTGATCACGTTCTGGTTTTGTCTGTAGTACTCACACACACGCAGGCACGCACACACACGCATATCTCCCTGGATCCCACTGCCAACGCGCTCTAAAAATATCTGCATCAGAAGCTCTCCTAGCTGTGTGTGTGTGTGTACTGGGATGAATCATTCAACCAGAGAGAGCTACTCAACTGATCCCTCGCTCTCTGTCTCTGTGAATGTGATGGGAAGAGAGAAAACAAGGAAACAGAGAGAGAGAGAGTAAAGGAAGGTATGATTTTCCAAGAATGGAGTTTTGAATGCATGCTCTAACAATTACAACCAGCGGCTTCTGTCCAAGTGGGCATCAACTGCTCAGAAATATGGATAAAAAAAAAATGCAATATAGAATTAGATCGAATAGTGCATGTTTATCAAAATGTGTTGTTTAATGGTCTGAGAAGGAAGTGTCTATTAAAAATGGCCAATGACTTCATATGACTTTAATATGTAGTTATACAAAAATACTAATTACTTGTGGCTTGTTAATAGAATAAGGTAAATAGTGTTTCATATGTTGAGGGGGGTTTCAAATATTTTGATACGAAAGACCCTTAATTAAAATTAAATACTTGCCTTACAAGTTACATGTACAAGTTACATTTTTCATAAGACCTTTTCTTCAGCTAAATGAGAAAAATAGTAAGCAATATATTATCAAGACAAATGTGCACTAAATTGCATTAATACATTTTATTGCAAAAGAATAGATTAAAATGTTAATGTCTTACAATATTTATTTTGTATTTTTTTGACTGTTTATCGTTTTTTTAAACTAGCATTCAATTATTTTTTAGTATTGAAAGCAGTAAAAGTGTATAATATCAATACCAACAATAATAATATAATATATATAATACAGAACTGTATCACAAAAAGTTTAAATTAAAATGCATTTAAAAAAATAGAGAACAGTATCCAACAAATCCAAAGACACAAATAGCAACTATTCTTAAAAGTATGCATGCTAAAAGGGAGAAAACAATTATTGAAATTATTTATTGAAAAAAAAAGTAATTGTAAAATGAAAATTCTATGTAAGTTATGTCTTTTAACAGAATAAAATAACTTTGACTGCAGTCATTATTTATGATTAGCCTTTTTAAAGCAAGATGAAACTCTTTTTTTCCCCTGTTGGGCACACTAGTAGGCCCCTGGACCCTATTTTAAAAACCCCTGCCAACTATGAACCTTGTAAACATCAAATGGAAATGACGTCTCCAAGGTAAATATAAACATTATTTAGTTACATGAATTGGACGAAAAAGCCCAGAGGGGAATTTGGTTCCTCATTTCAAAAGTCCACCACATGGCAAGGATGGCTTCATGCAAATGAGCATTTCTGTGTGTCGCTGCATGTTTTGTACGTGTTGATTAAACACTACTGTGCGGTGTTTGCATTTTCTCGAGGGTGTGACAGATACGTGCATACTCAGGTTTGCATTCCAAGAACTACACTTCTCGTCAGTCAAATGAATCAAGTTTCGCTTTGAATAACAATAAATGGAGACCAAAAAAGTGCGAAAGGGCGAAAGCTAAACAAAGTATTAAAAGTAGACATTAATCTCTCTTCTCCCTCCCAGCATCCATCGGACCCGGCAGGACCCGTCAATCACAGAGAACTCGAGCATCTTGCCGCACATTATGGAAGCTGTCCGGCCTGTGAAAAACATTCACGCGCACACTCACACACACTGCCTACGATAAACACATCACCTCCCCCGCCTTGCACCTTATCTGCCACATGTCTTTCTCTCGCAGCTTCAGAGCACAGAAAGACCTGGCGCGTCCCTGCCGAAGGCTTCCCTTTAATTCTTCCTTAAATTCTCACATGAGGAATGACTCATCTCTCCCTGTCTCGCTGAAAGACTTGCTCTGTTCTTGGCTTTCTGACTTCTTAGTGGTCAGTGTCCCTGACCCAGACAAAACAGCCAGCAGGAAAGTACAGTATAAGAATAACTACGATATATTTGTACGAACATCCTTTTATCCGTTCGTATTCCCATTGAGTTGCTTGGCTAGTGAAAAAACAAAAAAGCTGCATTTTCTAAGAATGCATGGCTTGTTTTTCCTCCATTGCATTTAAACATAATTAAGTCTAGAGCAATAAAGATGCAAAACCACTAAGTAAATGAAAGCGTAATAATTGTGTTATAATCTTCTAGTGTCGCAAATACTAAATAGCCACTAATGACTGTTTTATCCAATGATTTTACTGCGATTCTGGATCTTGGATTATTTCAGATGCATTGCTGTCTATGGAGGATCAGATGGTTCTCTGATTCCATCAAAAGAGTAACGAGCGTCTTACGGGTTTGGAACGACTTGAGGGTGAGTAATTAATGGCAGAATTTTCACTTTGGAGGGGAATAACCCTTTAATTATTGGGATAACATGTTCTTCGACCGTTCCTTCCACATTTAAAAGAAAGTTCAAATGAGACAGTCTGAACAAAAAGTCAAGCAAAACCAGGGCCAATGAGATTCCAGTTTGGGCGGAGCTACTCAGGGACTAAAATAGACACCAATAGTTCATAAAAACATCATGAAGTGTGACGCTGTTGAAGGAAAGAATATATGCAAACCAAAATAACCGCAAAAACATTTGGTTGAAGAGGATATGTAAAATAAATAAATAAATACTAGTAAGGAAAGCATAAAATCTAATTATAGTCGAAAGATAGTTGTCACTGATATTGCAATACTGATAATAACACTAATATGTGCAAGGCATGGCATTTAAGGCATGTTTCAATTGTTTTGTTCCATTATCTGACTGAACAAAGCGCGAGAAAGAAGGACCTGTTCGAGAGTAACTTCTATGAAAAACAGCAGCTCCTTTGAACACATTTCACATTGTCTGTGAGACATCCGGCCTGCGGCTGACCTTTCCTTTTAGTCTTTATCAGGGATGCCACGAGGGAAATGACAGCGCTTCAGTATGTCCAGAGCCTTTCTGCACGACAGTAATGCTATGCTAAGTATGCCAAAAATAACAGAAAGATAAATCAAATGTATATTTTCTTTATATGTTTTTCTTCTGCCATTGACATACTCCAACCCACAATCCTGTTCATTCACAATATAATTCTATATAATGCCTACAGGGATCATTTTACAATGTAAACATACTGTTTTTAGTCATTTGTCAGATCGAAAACACTCTTGAATCTCGACTCTCAGGCCATTATGAAGCTATTCTTCCCAAGTCGCCCTTCAATCGATACACTTGAGCCACAGAGGAGGAATTAGCTCCTAATAAGCTGCAGATATTAAAGATCATTATGCTATACTTTCTGTACACAGTATCTATAGATACTAGACTGGCTGCATTGTTGGGCAGTTTGTGCTGAGAGCTGAGAAGAGCGCAGACGCTTGTCGTTTCGGCACAAAGACCCACTTGAGGATGGTCTAACTGGAAACGAGCCAATCGATGGACAATCACACAGCTGAAAAACACCTTCAGCCCTCCCTTTTCCAAAACATGGCTGCTGTAAACAATGGTGATGTAATGATTTATTTTGTCACTCTCATTGCAAGTGGAAATTGTAAACATTTATCTATGAGAACAGAGACACGACTTTCATAATAAGAGTTGCCTGGTAAGTCATCTTGTGGTAAAAGTGACAGGGTCTCTGTAAATGGATATGGGGGCACTGTAATAAAGATGTGAACAGCTCCTTTGTGGGAGGAGAACATTTCTGCTTGGTACACAACAAGCTTTTGGTAATTACCAGAGTGCCAGAGAGCATATGAATAAATTCATGAGCTCTGACTCAGGTACTTAACTCATTGTTTAGTAATTAGAGATCAGGAGAGAGAGAAAGAGAATGAAAGAGAGAAAATGAGAACATTTGTATCTGAAAAAAAAAAAAAAATCAGGAAGGGTGAGAGGACGTGAATACCAAAATCAATATTAACATAAAAAATAAATATATAAAAGAATGTTATTAAATGTATAAAAAAGGAACCTACTCATTTACCAATTACAGGTCCGCTTTTCAGTTAAACTTTGCAATGAATCAGTATTAACTTCATTTACACTACCGTTCAGAAGATTAGGATATTATACATAGATTAATACTGTAAATCATGAAGGATGCATTACATTGATCAAAGGTGGAAATAAAAACATTTATAATGGTGCAAAAGCAGAAATAAATTAAGTTTTTTTAAACTTTCTATTCCTCACATCAGACTCCTGAAAGAAAAAAAACGCATTACATTATGGTTTCCACAAAATTAAAGCATGCAAATCAGCATATTAGATTAATTTTATAATGATTTCTAAAGGATCACGTGTCACTAAAAATTGGATTAATGCCTGCTGAAAACGTAGCTTTTTAACATCACCAAAATAAATCCAGCTTAAATCAATATTTCATTCTCATTTATTTGGGTTGTAGCAGTTTTTAAAAGAGATAATGCTAATGGGTAATTGAGAAGCACTTACTTTATTTTAATTGTTTATATTAGTATTAATATTTAATTTATAATACAGTTACCAAGCTATTACCGCAAACAGCGTGTTCAGGACCCATTTTAAACACTGGAAACATTGATGTGAGCTGGATTTCTTTTAGTTTGTGAGAGAAAACAAAGCTTGTTGAGTGATTCAAGAGACTCCATAGTACTAATAGATACATGTTTAAAATGTTACTATCGACTTGGTACCAAAGTACCAGTACTTTTAACATACTAATAAAAAAGGTTGAGGGACATAGGAAAAGGATGTTGTAGAATGTCACTGAATAAACGGCAAAGAGGGACTGAGTGGTTTTCCGTTTAGACCGACCAGGGGGGACTGGAGGAGAAAATGAGGAAGTGTGAACTGACACCAGAGGCGGAGAGAGATCCCTGTCAGAGCTCAAAGTTGAACAGACACTTCTGACGGGTTTATCCACGCACCGCTGGCCCCGAATACAGCTCAACCAGCATCAGATCCTGTCCCTGCAGACACCCTACACACAGCCAATCCCACTGAAACCTCATCTTACAACGCACATCACAGCCACGTTCAGTCTATATGGGCACTGACACGCTCTGACAGCCTGGAAGCTTCTTCCACTCCAAACAGGAGATGGAAGATGAGTTCCACAACAGAAGCTAAACCATTTCTACTGTCTCTTGGCGCTAAGAGGAAAAACTACTTGTGAAGGACGAAGATCAAACCGTTCAATGAGGAAAAGGTAAAGCACTCTTGACTAATGTGACCCTGCATATACCTTGCTATGGAATGAGTAGTTGAGGAATGAGAATTTATACAATCAGACGCTGAAAAACCATCCAACTACTGCTAATACTGTATATACAAACACCGAAAAGTAGCTTTAACCAAAAACTTGGAGCAATCTGACCAACCTTTAATGAATAAACAGGGAAACTATATACCTGTGATTGCTGTAAACCATCACAACTTGCTGGACAACTTGTTAACCGTCCTTTGTCCGGCCAAAACGAAACTTTTGCCATCACGTCATTCTAAGCTTTCCAGACAACTACAAGATGATGACAAAGACAACTAGAGGTAGGAACAAATACCAAAACAGTGAGTGGAAAAAGAGGAAGTGCACTGTTGAGTCAGCAAGTGAAAGAGATAACAAGTGATCGAAGTATAGCAAGAAAGAAGAAGAGCAACACAGACGCTTTATGCATTTTCACGCAGCTGTGTGACGAGGCTGACCTCACGCCACCAGTCTTTACACACAACCGCGGCTGAGAAAGAGACAGAAAACTCTTCGTGTTTTTTTCCAGTTGTCACATCTGCCAGAAAACCCTGCTGGGATGAAGACAATCCACAAGCCTCTCTTTCATAAGAGGTCTATTACGAGTACATCTGTTTTGAAGTTGAGGGTAAAAAAGCTTGACCCAAGAAAGAATGAGTCTCGTGCACAAGCCAACCCAGAAACATTCAAGTGAAAGGAAACTGCTGTCTCACCCAGCAGGATGATATAGGCGGGTTTAACCAGGTTTAGTCGGAGAGATGAAACAACTGGGATGGGGATGGATAAATCTCTCCTGTTGCTGTCTGAGGGGATGGCTCGTGATTCCCACTTGGTCTGTCCACGTCTGCGTCTGGCTGGCTCCAATAACCCTCACCATTCCCTGCCACATACAAAAACAAAGAGCTTTACATTTAAGCAATCAGGTCTGAGTGGCTGAGCTACATACATTGTACTGATTAGACATCATGACTGGAATGCTTGTCTGATGAATCAACATTCAGATGCTTTTTAAAAGCTGACATTTGTGTTAATTGACTATATACAGCATGGGTTTGTGAAACCGGTTTTTATATTTTATGTATAATAAATGTGTTCTGAGATCCTGTTATAATGCCACCATCACTCCTCTTGAATATGTAACCAAGGTAACAGGAGACTAGTTGAGAATGTACTTTAAATAGTTTCAGCGAGACACCTTAGGGTTGGGATTTCCTTTACTATCAGACTGATATCATCCATCGGAAAATAAAATGAGATCAACTAATTAATCAGGTTTTTAGTCAATAAATCTATCAATAAATAGCTAATCTTACCCTTAAAAAATATATTTAACAAAACATATCAAATGTATGCATCACAAATAATAAGAATATTTCTTCAGCAGCTATAGAATAATTTCGGAAAAATTGTTTGACGTTGAAGCATACCCAAAATAAATGCCAACCCGCCAAAATAAAAGCTTGAGGGATTTAGATTTAAAAATGATGAAATTTCATTAAAAAATGCAAATGTAATTAGTAAATATTAGCACTGTATACTATTATTATGTACATTTTAAAACAATATTATAAAAAAATGTTTATTATTATTTTTTTTTTAAACTATACACTAATACTATTATTGCTATTATTCATTATTTATTTTTAAAACCTAAGCAATATTTTATTTTTACTAAACCAATTCTCTAGATGCTCGCCCGAGAGCCAGACTGAAATGTTTTTACTGTATTTTTGATCAAATAAATAAATCACAAACAAATCAAATAACATACTGTTTATTAAATAAACATTTCTCTGATTTCATGCCATAGCCTTTCATCACTAAACCCCCCCTCTCTTAAATAGTCTGACCTCTCGCTCCAGTTTAATGGTTCGTTCCAGGGCTGAGTGCTATGAGGAAAGGCTGTTTAATCAGAATCACTCTTCTGGTCTCTGAAGCTCCTGGGGGAGACTGCGTTCACAAAACAAACATTGGACACTATTTATAGATGCCTGTCGACATGGCAACCACTCTTGTTTGTTTGAATCAGAAACTATTTCTCCTTTTTTCCCCTCAAATGTTTCGCTTCTTGCTTCAAAGCAGGCGCTGGGCCTTGAGACACTCAGTTGTCTTGATTAGCTTCGGTATATTCCTTCAAAACAAGGGTGGAGGTAATGTTCTGGCAGGACAATACGAGTGCTTTTGTGCAGTACATGTGCTCTTAAATATTGCTGTCTCAAATCTATTCTGAGTACACCACCACTTACCCATAGCAACGAAGGCACATACAGTATTTATGCGTACACACAAGCTGTTTACATCACTTTAAACTGTATCAGTTCAAATTTGATTTAAACACCTGCGGGCTGATTTAGCATCTAATTGAAAGGCCATCCCGGTAAGTAAAACTTTTTTTTTTTTTTTTTTTTTTTACAGTGAACGTAGGTCACGTGGTCTTCATCCGGGCACAACTGAAAACATAATTCATCATTTATTTTCTCTACAGGAATTTTAACCATAATGTATAAAACTTTCAAGACTGAGCAACTTCCATATAATACTTCCACATAATACTGACTGCATAAGCTCCAACAGCTTATATATTTCAATAATTTGCGATAAGCTTTAATTATATTGTGGTTAAAATGGCATAATTAGTAGTCCACTCCCTTACTGGTGTGGTTCATGGTTTAGAAGACTTTATAACAGAATGATCTGAAACGCCTATGGAAAAAATGTATAGGAAAAATCATTCCTAAACAAGAAAAGTAATATCGGTTACGCTCTTCTGACCAGAGATTTACATTATACTGGACTTCAATGAGAATAACAGTTTTACTTCTACAGCACAGAAGAGAGGCTATACTTATGCAAATGTTATGAATCAGACATACACACATGCATACCAACATATATAGATTGACAAATATACTCACATATAAACCATCACCCTTCCTTGTCTTAGTCAGCAGCGCTGAATTTAGCTGACTGTTCAAAAACGCAGGAAAAAAAATATTAACGACCGTCTACTGCTCCACCCACTGTCAGTCAAACACCTCCCACTTGTTCCTTCATAAAGATTACACACTTTACACTCCTGACATGCTTGCATTACAAAATGACTGGACTATCAAGATTAACTATATATTTAGTCATACTAAAAGTTTTTTTATAAACCTAAATCATATCACAGTCAAAATAAGAAACAAACTTACTGGAACATGAGCAGCTGGGAAGTGACAAAATGTAAAACATACCATGTATATAAATATATATACAGTATATTGTCATTTTTATCTGCTATATATTTCTTACTACAGTATTTATGATAAAATCAAGATGAATACATTTTAGAAAAGGTATCAGTACTGTATGGTGATCGTAATATTACTGATCATTGTACATTTCAAACAGCATGTTTGCCTCTCTGGTGTCTAGGTTACACTAAAAAGAGTATCTTCTTGTCCCGCTTTCATAAAGGGCACTCTCTGTTTCTGTTTCCCGTAATTCAGCAGCTGAGAAAGGGCTGCAGGCTGCTGTTTCTCTCTCATCTTTCTGACTAATTACAGAAGTGCAATGGTTAAATGGCAGCTGACCACAAACAGTCAAATCTATACCATTTGTATTTTTTCCTTTACAAAACGAGTCAAGGGGTATAATTAACATGTTAACAATGCAAAGTGATGCGTGATGTACAGTATAGCGGGGATGGTGTCATTTTGTTAGACACAATCTAAAAAGTTTTGGTTTTCATGTTTATATATTTTGAATCAATATTTTCATCCGGTAATCAATCGAGTACACAACAACAGTATAAAGCGTATTCTGTCTCTCACAGTCTGAGTGTTATTGGACTACAAGGGCACAATACTCTGAAGTGAGATAATATAATAGTAACACAAAAAAGACAGGAGCTTTAATCTTCCACTAACAAAATGACCTTCACCACTTCTAGGACTATTTGTGCAGCTACAGTGTGTGTGTGTGTGTGTGTGTGTGTGTGTTGCTAAGGGCTTTCAGTCTTTAAAAAATTCATAACGTCAAGTTCATCTGCCCATTCACATTAGCAGCTGTGTTTATATTACTAAAGGAAAGGTTAAAAATGTCTTAACCTCAGCTTTCCCTCTCTTTCCTTTTCACACACACACAGTTTCACTATCTTATTGAATACATTTTTTAATAATAAGGACATTTTGGACCTCACTAGAAAAAATGTTGCACACGTGCACACACGCACACACACACGTTTACTAGGACATTGTAGCCTAACCCTAACAGAAAGCTTTTTCTTGCAATAAAAATAACCGTTTATTTTATGACATGTTTACAAATGTGGATGTCCCGGAATTTATCAGATTTAACTCCAATATGGGTATCAATTTAAGTAGGTGTATACACACACACACACACACACAATACACTTACTTAGCATCTACACTGGGACACTCAGACTTAAGTTGTTTTTATATAGAGCAAATTATGATTAACCCCAAAAGTATTTAATTATATTTATATTTATTTAGCTTTGAAATGCAAAATACATATTGTACATTTTAAAATATCATAATATAATACTCAAGTAAAACTTTTTTCCACACTTAGACACAGTATGTACATTCCTCTCCACTTTGTCTTCAGGATCTATGTATTATTCTCCCACAAATGTTTTAACTCATTCATGTATTAAGTGTGTTTAACTAGCTAGTTTTATTTTGTCTTGAAAATAGAAAATGAAACCCTTATAGTCTTAAAAAATCCAATAAATAAAAACAATATTTATATTTGATATATTTGATATATCTGTTGAATATGTTTAATTAATCATTTTTCAGATTTTCTTTACAAAGTCTTGTAAGGTAACATAACTGGCAGAGGTTTTCCATGCACAGTGCACTAGTTAAGTTAATTGATAATCAAGTTAACAAGAATCAATAATGAAAAGCATCAACAATTGATTATTAGCTATAGTATTTGCTTAGTATAAGCTATGATACCAGATGAGCACAATATCAATAACACAAGTTTTCTCACCTCCTTTATAAATTAACTGCTTTATTTCGCAATCATATTATACACAATTAATGAGTAGATCATCTGTATTAATTGCATTTAACACTTTGGCACGCCCAGAATAGAACTAAATGATTTGTGATGTAATCGCCCATTTGAATAAATTTGATCTAAGTCATGGCAAGTGTTCATCAGAAACGTAAGTCTTCAGGGTCTTCTGTCGCTGTGAGTTTGAACGGCACTTTAGAAGCTACTGAATGAAGCTCCTGGAGCGCACACACACACACACACACACACATACATACATACGCTAGGCTCAGTGGTGCTTACATAACCACAAACACACACCCCTGTCGGTCAGCTCAAAGTTCTCCTGCTCACCGCAGATGGCTGACCTCTGACCTATCGGTGCACAGCAGCCAGTCACGCAGCACACTGCTGACACAGATAATGAAAACACACAAACACTCCACCCAGAACAAGCTTCATGACAATGACTTACTGCTGAACTATCAATGGACTCTTGCTTCACAGTAATATAACACTACGGCTCTAAGAATGCACCTAACCCTAAAGAGACAGGTTAGGCAAAATTGCGATTGTGTCACCATTTACTCAGCATCACGTCACCTGTGTGACTTTCTTTCTCCAGAAGTAGAAAAAGAAGAATGCGCAGGCCATTATATGCTTTACAAAAAGAATTAATGCTTGAATGAGATTTGTGTGTAAACTATGCTAGATATGATCACAAGACTGAAATGGTCTCTAGTTGCTTTATGACATGAACATTGATAATTTGGCAGTGTTTAGTATTTGCTGTTCTGAACTTACGTAATGTGTCATTGCATTTTTATTCAAGGGAAACTGGACTTGGTTATTCATTTGTTGAAGATGATTTTACTCATCGCTAACTGAGGTGAGTCACTGGGTTTTAAAACCACTCCATATAGTTTGACAGGAATGACAGATTACAGACGCAGTAGTGATGAGAAATTAATTAAGGGAAGATATATATATATATATATATATATATATATATATATATATATATATAAACTGTATAAAGAATATTGATCCTGGCTTAAATATATTGGCAACTTTATAGCCTTTGGCAACATTAGCATTATTTTTTACATCAAATTGCCATCTTTCTGCTTAAGCTTTTTTTTTTTTTAAGTACAAAAGAGCTATCATTCCTTTCTATTACAGATTAAAAATTCCATTTTAAAATGTCAGAGATTTACAGTGCTATAAAAAGATAAATTAAGCACACGCACAATATATTAGATAAGCATGTATGTACATTCTCAAAACTCCATGCATAAATCTTCTGTAATTACTCACCATTTTGCACAAATTTTTTGGAGCAAATAAATAATCGATGTTCTGGTTAATCAAAAAGAAGCATGTGGATTTTCATTGGCCACAGACATACACTATAGAGTACACTTAAACATTAAACATATTTTTGTACTACTGATATATTTTGAATATTTTTTAGATTTTTGTTTTATTGTTAATTTAACTTAAGCAAATATTATTACGCGCTTTTGTCATTTTAATAGTTTATTATTATTATTTTTATTTTTTGATGTAGCTTAAACATCAAAATAATTTCTTTTATTTCAGTTGTAGTAGTTTTAGTTTATCAGCTTAACCTTATTTTACTTTTTTGCGAAGCAAAGTTACTGTAGTTTTAGTTAACAGTATCACTGATACATAGTATTTATACAATTATTATTATATGTTTTAGTAAAGGCTCAGAAATGGTGTCACCCATTGTGGTGTAGCAGGGGTGTTAAAATACAGCCGCTGCTTACTACATCAATTAGTCCTTCAATTCAAATTGCTGAAGACATCTAAAAAAATTGTTTTTTTAAACTTCATGAGCATACACACACACAAATAGCACACAACTGTGCTAACATCAGCCTCTCCCACATACTGTAGCATACACACGACCACATGCTCTCACACACCAGAGGTCGGTCCTTTCTCAGACACCAGTCCTCCCCTTCTGTAATTCACTTGCTATGTTGCTGCTGGTTTGTTTCACAACACTGTCACAACCAATAAGATTCTCTCCCTGCCCTGGCTTCCTGCCACTCAGTGAGAACAGCACACAGTAGAGACCCTCTCGCTGTCGCTCAGACCACACCCTCCCCTCCATCAGCATTACTTATCAGTGTCTGGCCACCAGTCACACACACTGAGCTCTTTACTACAGGGCCAAATCCACAGAGGGTATAATGCAAGGATTAGAGCTGTAAGGCATTACAATCCCAAATATATAGCACACTTCCAAAGCATCTCTATTCACCTGCCTGTGCTCGCTCTCTCTCTCTCTCTCTCTCGTCTTTCTCAGTTTCAATAAATACACATATCCAGTCCTGACAAGAACATAGTGATTCCAGACTGTAATATCTTGATATTTTCCATGAAACTGAATGATTACATTATTCATTAACTATTATAGTGTTTTAATGGTTCTCAAACGGATCCTAAATAATATCATGCCATACCTAGTAAATAAAATGATTGAAATTCACTGTATATCTCTATAAAAACAGTATTAGCATGATAGAGTTTCAAACACCATGGTGTGTATTTACAGTATTGTAATGGTAGGTCAAATAAACCATGTTAATACCGTGATTAAATAGTTGTGGTAAAATGAAAAAAATTAGGACGTAGCGTGGTAGTAGTGGGTAGTAGTTTTAAAAAAAACTATAATACCATGATACATATATAAATCCTATCAATAACATAGTGCATGTTTTAAAACGTTAATATTATGGTGTATGTAAAAACGCATGTGAAAAACAAGTTAATATTTTAGTGTTTCTAAAAAAACACAAGGTTACAAATTAATTATTAAAGATAATACAAAAAAAAAGCACAATAGCATAGTGTACTGTATGTCTGAAAACAAGGTCAAATGGTACAAAACAAAGTAGTATTATAATGCATATTTAAATAGCAAGGTAATATTATTGTGTATTTAAAATAATTACTTAATTACATTATGCATGTTTAAAAAAACAACAACAAAAAAACAAGCATGTACACTTCTAAAAGCAAGACAATACCATGGTAGGCTATATAAAAAATTATATTGACATTTTGCACGGCTAAAAACGTTGTCTACAAAGGATATACCTGGTTACAGTTAGAGTTACAGTTAGAGTTGTATTTATTTCAATAGATTCATACATTTTTAATAGAATTAAAAACGCCATGGAAATATCATTAAAAATAACCAGGGCATAATACTTTTTTCTAAGCACAAGCTGTCCCTCCCTCCCTCCCTCTTTCGCAGAACATAAAGGATGAACACAAGCATGTGCTTTACGTAAGCTGGAGATCCGTGAAAGCAGCACAAATAGAGCTGGAGTGCGAATGAAACACCCCAAGCCCGGCGATCCAGCGGCGACAGTCAATCGCGCGTGTGTATGTGTGCGCACATGTGCGAGGTCAGCGGGGACCTGCCGATTCAATCCAAAGCACCATGAGATTTCACCACTCTGACAGCAAAACCTTTTAGCCTTCTCCTGCTCCTCTGCAAACGGTTTGTTAACATTACAGCCTCGGAACGGCCGGATAAAAGGTCACGAAACCTTTAGGAAAACCTTTTTCTGTCACTTTCAATGAAGACTCTTACATAACAGCGCCACGGTCGTTCTGAAACCGCAGGAAACTAACGCTGAACCGACCCGCACAGTAATCTCATTGGCGGTGGGACGTACAACACATGATACGACTGACTCTGCAAACAAAACCTGTTTTACAAAGCTGAGCTATTTTTCAAAGAGCTACCCAGTGACCTGAACATGCACGTCATGTGACCCACCTTGTGATTTTTATCAGCAAGGGTATTTGAGACCTGCACGCCGGGGGTGGAAATGCTTTTTTCATTGTCTGTTTGTTGTCAAGTTGATTTTTATTCGTCGATATGGTTGCCATACTTTTTTCTCGACACATAATGTGTGTGTATACAGCAAACATGTCAGGGGCCCTCATTTCTCGCCTCTCCGGGTCTCTCTTTGCAGTGACACTGCTTATGTAATGAAGGATGCAGAGAGACACAAACACACACTTACACTAAAGAGCTTCTTGTTGCTGTTACTTAACACACACTGGGTCTAAGGATATCTGCGGAGATGTGATGCCTTCTGGTGCCAGGCCAGCCTGAAAGCTTTCCAAATCCCAGGAGGGGGAACGCAGACCCTCTGTGATCAACAACAGCCACTGCTGAAACCCAGAGAGATAGTTTTATGTGTGTGTTTTTGGGAAGCAATGACATACTGAGGAAAGAACTGAGATGTGTACTGTAGCATGATAATATTGGTGGTTAGTGGGAATTAAAAATATTTTAAGGAATATTGAACATTTTCATGAAAATATATGGATATATTTGCGAGATGATAAAACAAAATAATGCAAGGAAGAAATCACAACATACCAAAAAATATTTATTAAACACATGAATGGATGGATGGATGGTTGAATAATTGAAACATTACATTAAGGTTTGGGGTCAGTATGATTAAATTTAATAAACACTAAAATATTGAGAAATATTATTTAAATTACAAGATTTCTATTTTAATAAAAATTATAAATTATAAAAATTACGCTTCAAAAAATGAAAAGGTTTTTCACTGAAATGCCATAGAAGAACTATTTTTAATTCCATGAAGATCCACTAAGTCAAAAGTTACTTTAAAGAATCATCTCTTTCCTAAGTTTTTATAATCTGTAGAACTTTTTTTTTCCTACAAAGAACCTTTTGTGAAACAGAAATGTTCTTCAGATGTTTAAGATTCTTTATGGAACCATTTATACAGAAAAAAAGGTTCCTAGTCTATGGCATCATGAAGAACCTTTATTTTTGGGAATGTATATATTGAAATGTCGATTATTTGTGATGCAAAGCTGTATTTTAAGCAGTCCTAACTCTTCACTGTCATGTAATCGTTCAGAAATCATTCTAATACTGTATGCTGATTTGAAACACATTAAAAACAGTTGTACTTCTGCATTTTTGTGAAAACTGACTTTTTTAGGATTAATTATTCAATACTATAGTATAGTATAGACTTAACATTGCTTTACTCTCAACTTTGGTCAATTTAATGCACCCTTGCTAAACAAATGTACTAATTTCTATCAATAAAACATTTATAAACCACAGAAAAATAAATTAACATGAAAAATAATCTGGAAAATTGTTTCATGGCCCCTAAAACACATACCTATGATTCATTTGTTTAAAATATGTTCAATCACCATGGACTCATTTGGCAAAAAGTTAATTTTGGACCCTGTATGTAACTCAACTGACCAGTCAACCTCATGTCAAAGAGATATAAGACCCCGAGAGGTACCAGGGATCAGGGCTGGAGAACCCCGGCTGGAGTTTCACCAATGACCCCACTAGTTTCCACACACCGTATCGGTTGCAGCTCATAACGTTCAGTTTCCAGCCCACACAACACATTTACAGACTCAAATACAAGAGCAAAAGAGGCCCAAAATAGCTCTTCCCTGCGTACACTTACTCTCTATAAACCGCAGCATACACACCCATTTCACACACAACGTAACATGAAAGCATGTAAAGGCATCTTACCAACATACACACATAAAAACACAAGGTGACACACTCCCACACAAACATACATCTCCTTGACAGTCAATTCTGAAGATGAAAGACTGAAAGTGGGGCAGATGATGACAAGAAAAAAAATGAAAATGACTGCAGTGGTAGAAATAAAAAGCCCCCCCACCCTCGATTCTCATACGCATAAATACACCAACACAGCTCCGGTTCATTATACTGTCCCATTCAAATCCATATCACCTGGGGGAACGGCCCAGTCAGCCCTGCAGAACCTCAGAGAAGCACCGGGATAATTGATAAGTAATTGAGGGAAAGATCTGGGGTCTTTTAATTAACTATAAGAAAAAACGCTGCACAATTTTAAGTAACAGAGCAGTGGTTACCGAAAAGCCCTTAAGAGGAATTCCCAGATTAGACTGCAGTGCTTCATGTCTTTTCAACTGACCCATTTAATGGAAAAACTTCTTATCAGAAACAGAAATACTATCATCTGACCCCTAGTGATTAGTTAACATGATTAAACTGCTGTGAGAAAGCAGGAATAAACCGTGCGAAAGTAGAGAGCTGTCATGTCTTGAAACACAGCAATTAGTTAACTCTTGTACAACACAAATGATCTTCTTTTTTTTGTTTGTGTGTGATAACAGGTGTACAGAATTTATTACTGCTTTTCAGCTTTTTAACTATATCATAAATTCGAAAAATTACATTAAAATGGCATATATTAGGAAAAAGTATGCATTTTAGCTGGCACAATAAAAATATTAAATCTAAAAAAAAACATGGAAAGTATTATTAATATTAATATTAATAATAATTATATTAATAAACATTAAAATTATATTAATATTTTTTTCATTACTTTCATGCAATGTTGCTTTGCCATCTAAACTACAATGAATATTAATACTAATATTAATACTATTAAAATATCCATGAACTCTATGAATAATAATTTCTTTATTATTTTTCTAGTGCTGCCAAACGATGATTCGTATTTACATAATATGCAAATATATAGTGCATTCTGTGTGAATATATATATATATATATATATATATTCTAAAAATATTTCCATGTGTATATTTATTATAATATAATTTACATATATACTAATTTTAAATGTATAAGCATAAACATTTTTTTAAATATATACATGCATGTGTGTGTGTGTGTGTGTGTACATACTATACACACACAGATACTGTATTATGTATACAAATTTTTTTATTTTGGATGCAATTAATCGTGATTAATTGTTTGACAGCACCATATTCATCCCATTATATTTATGCAAAGCTGCTTTGTTCAAACAAAATTTTAATTTTCATTATTACTCTAACTATTCCTACTACTATTATAAATTGTTTTTGCATATTTTATTATATTTATGCAAAGATGTGTTTCTATTAAACATTTGTGAAGTTGAATGATTTTGTACCACACCAAAAAAAAAAAAAAACTCTTTTCAAAAAAAGATTTCTGAATGCTTACTGAAAGGTCTAAATTATCCTCTGAGATTTGGGAAATTGGAGTAAGTATGGGAAGTTGGTGTAACAATGTGTAATTCCTTTACAATGTATTACAAAATCTGCCCTCAGGCTTAAGAGATTAAACATCACCACCGACAACAACAATAAGTCCACCGCTTTCAAAGCTACAATAGGCAGGATTGAGAAATATTACTATTGATGGAACGATCACGCGCTACACTTGAAAAACATTCAAAATTCAATGAAACCTGCTAATCTTGCAGCTTCTGAGCAGATAGCGTGAGGACTACAGCTCGTCATCTGCCAAAGTTTTTCACAGAGAACACTATTTGGTAACAAATAGTCTTTGGACTTGAAAGTTTGAAGGCTCTGCGGCGAATGGGATAGAATGCCTTTGTGCTCAAAGTAACTATCCTTGAAATTGCGAGTCTACTGTATAATGTTTCTCTAAGGGTGGGATCCTGTCAGAGCTCAAAAAGTACTGTGAAGTTCTGTGAAGTTGCTCAAAGCCCAAAAAATACAGTGCTATTCTGTGTTCCACAGCACACCCCATATTTTACCCATGCACTGTCAGCGGCTAAGAGGAAATGCCAGAGCTTTGCTTGCGCTTCAACTCTGAGGTAACTAGTATGAATAGGTAGCTGAAAACAGAGGCCACATGAATCAAATCATTTCCCAACAGGAAAAAGAAGAAGCCCTCAGCCCCTTTCTGGTATTTCTTTCCTGATGTAATCTCCAGAACAACGCAAGCACGCTCAGAAAGAGGAGTGTCCTCTCGATAATGACCCTGGCCACAGTGTAGTCTCCAGTCAAATTAAGTTCACGGACACGCAAGGTTACAACTCTTCAGGCAGTGTCAACTAGACATCCACTCACAGCTGGTTATGCATCACATACTGACATTTACTACAATCACAATTGCATTGAATGTGGATAGATGTCAGACTTGTTTGGTTTAGAAACATGTACCTGACATGCATGGCTGGTACTACATTCAGTCACACCAGAACATCTTCATATATTTATGTAGTGTTTATGCTAAGGTTGCACTGAAAGCTTGGTACGGCCTTATGATGTTACGTTAGCGTAACTATGTGGATTCAGTGTGAGCTTGATTTTGCCAAGTAAGACAAGCACTCGGATCAACATTTGTTTGTCCTAGAACAGGGGTGTCAAACTCAGTTCCTGGAGGGCCGGAGCCCTGCAGAGTTTAGTTCCAACCCTGCTACAACACACATAAT
>JAUCMT010000043.1:7630011-7647679 GCA_032357475.1 Enteromius thamalakanensis | reverse complement strand
ATCAGGTGTGTTTAATTAGGGTTGCATCTAAACTCTGCAGGGCTCCGGCCCTCCAGGAATTGAGTTTGACACCCCTGTCCTAGAACATATAAATGTATGCCTCTCTTACCCCAAAATGAACCCTTAACATCATTTACCACTAAAACCAAGGCTGATAAAAATGTGGTGGAAGAAAAAAAGCCTACAATAACCGTTTAATCTGATTGTCTGGTAAAGGAATGCCTTTCCAGGACCAACAGATCCACAAGCACGTCCAACTTGGTGGAATCATGGTCAATGTGGATACAGAATCCCTAAAATAATATAATATAATATAAAATTTAATTAAATAAAGAAAGACTTCATTTCAACTTCCAAATTAAGGGATAAAAATTAAATTAGGGCCAGGCTTACTATATAAGGCAAATTAGTTTGGTAGCACAGTTCCAAAACAGTGCAGATAGGCATGAAAATGTATTATACACTGTAAAATCTGTAGTTTTTACAAAAAAACTTGGCAGCTGTGATTACCAGAATAATTTTGTAAAAAAAAAAAAAAAAACTATAAGAAAACTGTAAACACCGTATAAACTGTATAAAACAGTAATTTTTTATGTAAACTAATAAATTGAACAACGCACCCTAACCCTAACCCTAACATACGAACAACCATCATAATGCAGTTGGTAAAAGAGAAAGCCAAGTGAAGAATCAAAACTAATCAGCTTCGCCACAAGCAGAAATATATAATCATATATAGAAGGTGCACAGAATCAAACACCATCATGGGAACACACGGCACTTAAATAATGCAATAAACATTCATTAAACAACATAAGATGTAACAAAGCCAGAATGTACATAAATGATAACAAAAACGATTAAAAAACATGATTATTTTAGCAAAATACTTTCAAATGTCACACAGGGAATTCTGGGAATATCAGTTTACAGTTTTCATCAGTAAATTTTACATGGATTTGTTCTAATTACTTCTAAAAACTAATTAACAACATTTTACTGTACATTTACTGTAAACATATTATTACCATTCATCTCTGAAACACAAATTAAGATATTTTGCCATTCATGAAAATTCAAGCATCAAAGCGTCTACATGCTTAACACACAAGAACAACGTATATTGTGGCATATCAAAAAAGCATTAGAGCATCTGTTTATTTGCATCAGTCAATGTTTAGATGTGAACAAAGGCTTCAGTTACATCTGTTCATCATATAAAGCAATCATGTCACATCTGAAACAAGAAATCGTGCCTTGGCAACTAGCTGAAATTAAAAAAAAAAAGTTTTATTTATATTTCATTTTATTTATTAACCCTGATTCTTTGCAGGCTTACTATACGTAGATAAAAGTTACAGCATATGAACATGTCCCACTCACCCCTGAAGAAGAAAGATGTATGAAGTTAACTAGGAAATGTTTTTTGTTAGTAGTGTTTTCTCATGAGACGGTTGCATTCAGACTGCTGAAGAAGAGAGCTCCCCCCGTTCCCCTCCCTCCCGCCTGCTCGCCTTCTCATCTCCAACTGTGAAGGGTAAATAAATAGCAATTCCGGACGTGACATGAAATGTTTAAAAGAGCCAAGGCTGTAGTATCTATTTTGCATGCCACACCTCTTTCTCTGGAAAACAGCCCTCAAACCAAAAGCCCTCAATCACTCTTTGTAGTTGATCTGATGCCTTTTGTCTCACATGTAGGAAAGTTCTCTTTCAAGTACACTGAAATATTTACTACGCTCAATATGGATTGAAGTGTGTGTACACAACCACCCTCCAATGGTAAAGATCCACCCAGTGGTGTAGTTTTCTTTTCATTTAATAAAAATAAGTTGCCTCTTCTGAAATCAAGCCATTCTCAAATGCATGTCGGTGTGGCGTCACTCCCACAATAGTTGATTGACAGCAGTGTGTCATACAGACAGAACTGGTGTCTTACCTCAGCCCCGCCCTGAGTGAGCTGTCATTAGACCGAGACGCAGAGACAAGCAAGACTCCTAAGAGATTGAGGTGTTTTGTTGCTGAATGTATTAATGAACATAGCAGTAGTCATTTACCCCCGACATCTGAGGGACTGAAGACGCAGAGGAGTAACGTTAAGTTTGGTTCTACGCCCCCTTGATCATCCGAAATGTGTTTATGTTCGCGTGAATCATTCATGATCCAGCCTCACCTACAGAAGCAGTGAGTATAATGTCTTTTAATTAATCTTTGCAAATCTTCCTTTCCTATTAATGTGCTAATTGGCAAGTTTCACTATGAATACGGCTAAAAAAAGATCCTCCGAGAGCGTCTTGGAAAAGACGGGCGGGGTCAGCGGAGCTTGTGATGATTTAAAGGGGAACTACACAAAACAGAGTCATTTCTAAAGAGCAAGTTTTTTTACACTATATTACAAACTTTCCATTGAGACCCTAAAGATTCATATTAGCTTGTGGAAAATTGGCTTTGTATGACTCCTTTAAAACAGTGCCTCAATGAAGCGTGCTGGGACAAGCAGACCTCTTTGAATCTGCATTAAGAAACGAATGTTGATCCGCAGATGTCACAGACAGCTGACATTTCAGGAACAAGACTCATCAGACAGTCGTACATCCTCATGCTGTGTACTACAGTCTACAGCAACCCCCCTCTCTGTACGATGGCGGTTTCGGTTGGGTAACCATTGCAACAAGATAGTGAACAAATAGATATTTGGATTTCGTGTGCAGTAGCTTATGGTAAATATTCTCAGTCACTGCTGACACCTGGGATACCGCTTTACACGGTGGCCTTCAGATTAACCTCATTCATCTGTGTCAGGCCTCATCAGTCCACTGCCTGCTGCTCATTCAACCTGCAAACCTCCCCGTCCCAAAGCTGCTTCCCCACGCTGACAGCTGTTGACTATGTGCAAGAGGCGGCCTATTTAGCAACAACCTTCAAAAATGATCATTGACAGGATTTTAGTTAAGATATAAAACGTGAGCCATTAAATTTTTACATTTTGCATGTGCAAATGTTGCCAGTACAGTGCTGATGTGTTATTCAGATTGCCATCTGAGAGCTCACCCTCAAGTTTCTATAATATTTTGCTTCCCTATGCTAAGGGGGAAAAAAGGCAGGTTGCTAACAAAATGAAAAATGTAAATGATTTGAGAAAGGCCTACTACATGTATGTAACAAGTGAAGTTTAATACATTTATTCAGGTTATGGTTAGATGTTGCGATTCTGGACTTGCTACTAACGTTAACATCAGTATTGTGATGTATTTCAGACTGAAAAGGAATATTAAGTTAAGGACAGGTTTAACCCTTTACCTGTTCACCTCAAGACTAGCAATGAGTGCTAATAAATTCAATAGGGTAAATTTTGATTTAAGCATGAGCAAAAGTAAGAGCGCCTACAAATAAAAAGTACCACTAATCAACACATTAGCCAATGAAAAAGAGACTGGTGATGGTGATTATACTTTTATGATACAACTAGCAGCTGTTAAATAAGACTCATGAGATCTGTAATCTTCTCCAAATGATTTGAGTGCTGTATGATGCTAATGAACACACTTGTTTTCAATGTGCCCACGTCGAGAATTTATGTTTTAAGTACCTCTGGCTGACTCAGATGCACATTGTTGGAGGGATTGATGGAAAAAGACAAAGAAAAAAAAATGGAGTGGTAGAGATGTGAGATGGAGGAATGCTTGTCTGGCTGCCTCCTCTGACAATCTCTCTGGAAAGATTTTACGGGATAACTTCACAAGAGGAGGGGAGTGCCTCTCCCTCCAAACGCTGGCACATCTCCACTGCTCCAATGACATCACTTGAGAGGGGAAATGGGACGGAACTGGGGCGGCCACTCACTTGTTTTATCTCAGCACGCAGTATTTTGCTTTGCGTCAGCCTGGTTTTTCTCTGGTGCGTCTCCCCTTTGTCAAAACCACACTTTTCAAGGACAGCGTCAACTTCAGGAAATTCCTTCAACGTACTGTAACTGCACTAAGTACAGCTTGTAGTAAAGTCCCTGCACCATGCCCAAAAGCCCTGCGATCTTTCCACCAAATTCACCAAGGTGAGCAGTTGCTAGGGACTTCAGGTCACCTGAATAATACAGCGTGCATAATAAGGAAAGATTATATCATGGCAAACATAACAGTGTAAAGGGTGGATTTCAGTATTCCACAGATTGTTTGTATCCATGCAGTTTTTCCTGTTATTGAATTCCTCTCTCGGTGCATATCCTCCTTTGTGCTGGAAGTATTCAATCCTTGATACCCGCTGTGAGACCCATGATGCTTGGCGGGTCTCACTACATCCCTCTCACCTGGCGAGGTGGAGACATCTTCCGATAGTTCCACCTCAGTGAGAATTCACGCAGTATTCAAAAGAATGCATTTTTCTTCTTAACTTCTTTTCTTACTTAACAATAAAGAATATTCTTATAAGACAAAAATACCTTCTTAAGACAAAGAACTAGAATTCCTGAAAACAAATCTGCAAGATCATTGCAAATAACCTTTTACAGTTTTGATAACTTATTCCAACATAAATAAATTGCAGAAGGTAAGAGGTTTCATGACTGTTTAGGTTTTTTCAGCATGCACACACAGATACAGGATGCATTCATTGTAGAGAGAAAGCGTGGGAAAAACAGATGACAAATAATTGCAACAGACTGTTCTGTCTTGAGGTGGCTTTTTAAATATAAATATATTAATAAAATTTTAAAAGAAATAAATTTAAAAAAAGAAATGCACTTTAGGAACATTACAATAAGACGTTCAATACAATAGTGTAATATTAGTAGTGTTTATATCAGTAAACATGCTGAGTTTCAACTATTTAACAAACTTACACCCAATGTGACATCCACTCTGGGAAATCACCTTGTGTCCCTCATGAATTTCACATCTTTGGAGTTAACTTCTTTATTAAGAACAATCCAGCCCCTGAAATGTACTCCCCATGGAATCTCTACCTTGATTCCTTCTCTTTTCCTTGAGGCAAACAAGCTTGTCACACCAATAAACTTTAATCTGCGATCTGTACTGCATGAAATGTGAGGGAGGACAGAACTATGCATTGCGGTTAAAGAACAGTTGGTGGTCCTATTTATCCGAGTAGCATCAGAAAGGATGGCATCTTTGCTCCACGAGAATTGTCTTCCTTTGTGTGTTTTCTGCCTCTGGGCTTATAACAAGCTGGTCAAATGGTTCCAGCTGCCCTTTGTTTATGAACTATATGCAAAACAGTTCAAAACAAGTTAAATTTATTGCAGTTTCAAAATGTAATACATATCAGATGGAAAGGAACAGAGAAACTGGTGAGGTATTCAGCCACATAATGCTCTATTATTTAGTCATTTTCATACTAAAAGAATTACTAGTGACATGAAACATGAGACTAACAGTAAGGAGCCTAAAAATAGGGTGGGTAAATTTGCCCTACCAAGTTCCTCATTGCAAATAAGGCAATTCTATTGCCATAGCGAATGCCAATAAGCATAAATCCCTGTAATATGCTCTGGTCCCCTCCCCGCTAACCGGGGTGATGAGATACTCTACACAGCTGACTGCTGGGTCTCAATGGCTGGATGTCTGTGGTGGTGCCCGCAGAATAACATGGGTTTTTTTAGACAATTGTACGAGCTTTTGGGGCAGACCTGACCTGTTGTAAAGAGATGGTCTTTATCCCTCCTGGGGTGGTGCCGCTCTTCTCTCTAGAAATATGGCACATAGTCTTAGATCTCATACATGATTATGGGCCCAGACTGGCTAAACCGACCGTCTGCTAGCCGGCTCACGTCACAGCAGTCTGTTAATGCTCAGCACATAGAGACTTTTCTACCTAGATATTACACTATAGAGACTGTGTCTGCTCCCCCGAACTAGAAAATACAGAAAACGTCCAAACCAAATTAAGAGTAACAATATAATTGATGTTCGAAAAATGTAAGCTGTTTATAATACAGAGAAACAAATAATTAAGCTTGGCTACTTAATCACTTTTTGTAAATGATTTGATCAATGATCATAACCTAGATTTGCGCTGTTTGACAGAAACCTGCTAAAACCAAATGAATACATTACTTTAAATGAGTCTACACCCAAAGATTACAGCTATAAAAATGAGCCACGTCCGAAAGGCAAAGGAGGTGGTGTTTCTACAATTTATAGCAATGTGATCAGTATAACTTGTTTGAAGTTATGTTGCTGCATGTAACATTATATAGAGAAACATGTGATCGCTATAAATCCCCTGTGATGTTTGTACTGACTACTGTATACCGGCCACCAGGGCACCACACAGACTTTATTCAAGAGTTTGCTGATTTTCTGACTGAGTTGGTACTAGCTGCAGATAAAGTCTTAATTGTTGGTGATTTTAATATCCATGTTGCTAACAAAAAAGATGCATTAGGATCAGCATTCTTATACATTCTGAACTCTATTGGGGTTAGACAGCATGTAACAGGATCTACTCATTGTCGAAATCATACTCTAGATTTAGTGCTGTCACATGAAATTGATGTTAATGGTGTTGAAATTCTGCAGCGATGATATCTAAGATCATTATCTAGTCTTGTGTAAAGTCCATATAGATACATTAAACCTGTAAATTCTGCACCTTGTTACATGTATGGTAGAACCATCACCTCTACCATAAAAGAATGCTTTGTAAGTAATCTTCCTGATTTATTTCAATTCCTTAGCACGCCTAATAGTGCAGAAAAACTAGATGATGCAACAGAAACCATACACTATCTCTTTTCTAGCACTTTAGATACAGTTTCTCTTTTACGCTTAAAGGTAACAGAAAACAGTTTGACTCCATGGTATAATGAGCACACTCGCACCCTAAAGAGAGCAGCCTTGAAAATGGAGGGTAGCTGGAGGAAAACAAAGCTAGAAGTGTTTCGTTTAGCCTGGCAGGAAAATTTGCTAACTTACAGAAAAGCAATAAAAAGGGCTAGCTCTGATAACTTTTCATCTCTATTAGAAGAAAAGATTTTACTTCCAAGATTAATCCTATTAGAGATCAAATAGAAACTGTGCAGATGTCAGCTACAGTATCACATCACTGTAGGTCCCCTGTGGAAAAATTCTACTTATTCTCTACTGGGTGAGAGGAATAAACTTTAGAAACTTGTTAAATCATCTAAACCAACAACATGTATGTATACCCTATATATTAGACCCTATATAATCAGTTTTGCTGATGTCTTCTCAGCCAGGTGAAACACACCAAACTGAGAAACTAAAGGAGAATGACAAGTAACTTCCTAATTTTAAATTCTGAAAAAACAGAGTTAATTATCGGACCTAAAAACCTCACATGTAATAATCTAGAGCACTGTCTAACACTTGATGGCTGCTCTGTCAATTATTCTTCATCAGTTAGGAACCTAGATGTGCTGTTTGATATCAATCTTTCATTTTATGTTTCTAGCATATTTTCTAGCAGCTCTTATCACATTATAGTCCTCCACATTCGCTGCATTCTCAAAAATCTGGCCATTTGATAATAACTAGAATATCAAAATCTACTGCGTGTGTAAGATATTTTCCTATTTAGCACCCAAACACTGGAACAATTTACCTAATACTGTTCGGGAGGCAGGCACACTCTGTCAGTTTATCTAGCACAAAGAGATGATCTTCATCGGAGACAAGAACACCTAGATGAGCCATGTAGACAGATAACCGGAATCAAATGCACACAAATACACACACAATCTGACATGCGCTTAAAATTGACGTTGTTTTGATTACTTTTGATAATGTTCAGTGATTTGCTACAATCTGTATTGTTAAAAGCACTATATAAATAAAAGTGATTGATTGATTGATTGCTTGATTGATTGATTGATGCAGACCAACTGTATAAATAAGAATAAAAAGGTTGAGACACATGAATGTACATTAACATTGCACAGAGGTCTAGCTTTGTGCGGTACCTCAAAAACTGACGGATGCATAATTATTTTGCTATATATATTGAAAATAAGGCTTTTAGACTGTCAATTTCCTGATGCCTGTTATATTAAGAACTATTAACCTCCTTGCCAAATCTGAACTGCAAAACAAACGACTAAAAGGAATATTTCTTCATGAACAGAAATTATGTCATAATTTGTTAGCCTTTGTGTTGTTCCAATCATTTATGAATGTTTATAAAACACAAAATGAGATGTTTAGCAGAATGATTAGGCTGAATATAAATGGTGAAAATAGTGTTCAAAGATTATTTTTGGTCTATAAGGATGAAAAATAAGTTTTTATTAAAGCTTTTATGGTGCCTTTTTAGTATTTTTAACAGCTCCTGGTCTCGGCTCGATTTCATTGTATGGAAAAAAGCAGCATGAATATTCTCCTAAATGTCTGGATTGACATGAAGATGGATAAATGATAAGCAAATCTTTATTTCTGGTGAACTACCCCATAACCAGGCTCCAAAAAGCGGATGTTACTTAAGGCTTTGAGAAACAGGCCTTTTCCACGAGGAGTTTTAAGAGGATTTTCATGGTGTTCTAAACCAGCTGCACATGAGCGTGAAGCTTTGCTGTTCTTTGTTGCTTTCATGGTAAAAGAGTGGCATCAATAGTGGCTCAACTGTCTGGATATGACCAGAGGGAGCAGCAAGCACAGATACCCACGCTAGAGCAAGACAGCAGCCCATAGAGGGGTCATCGATCCCCACACTGACACAGAGCCGCTACACTATTCACACTCTGCCATTCAGAACTTCAGCCATTGATTCCATTTATATCTGAACGCATCTTCACTACAAAGCCTCAGATCAGCTGACTGACAAGCACGGATGACGCTTTCATGGACACCTAAGCTGCTTCTTCCGAGGTAGGCAGACATTATCGCAATGTTACTGAATCGGAGTAAGAAAATCAAATAAAATGGGACAACCTGATAAGCTTGTGATTAAACGTAATTAAATATTCCTGTTTTTTTATTTATGTATGCATTGCATATGAAAAATAATATATTAATGTGCCTAAAGCACCCACAATCTGAATATAAGCTTTATATTTGTTGACCAAACACATTAATATTGCTGATATACTGAACTGGGATTAATAAAATCAGTCATTTCAGTAAAAAAATCAGTAAAAAGGGTGAGGTTAGTGAATAACCAGCGCTCTCTTCACCATTCCCCCAACTGCTCCCCGGGCGCTGCAGAAATGGCTGCCCACTGCTCCGGGTGTGTGTTCGCAGTGTGTGTGTGTGTGTGGTTGTTCACTTCTCACTGCTGTGTGTGTGTGGATGGGTTAAATGCAGAGCACAAATTCCTAGTATGGGAAACCATACCTGGCCACATGTCACATCCTTTCCTTTCCTTTTCCTTTTCCATCACCCCGGAAGGCTTCATATTTCAAAACATATCAATATACATATACAGATCATATACTAATAACTAGCAGTAGCAATATGGGTTTGAGTTTTAAACGTTTTCCTAAATTGATCAACCAAAAACATCTTCAGAGTGAAAAGTACTAGTTCTATTTTTTATGCAGATGCACTTAATAAAAATAAAAAGCACAATTAACCTGAAAGATCAATTCTTTCAAAGTTATCTGACCAAAAAAATTAATTTCAATAATGCAATGCTGCCTTCTGACATCTTAGAAACTGCAGGAAAATTTCCCTACTCTTAAATTGACTGCATGGCCAAATTGGCCATTCATGTGTTTTTTTTTTACGTTAAATTCAAAATTATATTTCTGACTCAAAGGCCACTAAACACAATTTTAAAAGACTTCAAAATGACTCTCGTCTATCCAAAACCACATGCGTGTCCAGTATGTTACTCTCCAAGCCGCAGAGCCTGAATATGTCATGAATTCTAGAGGCTTGAATGTGATTTATTCATGTAAGTGCTTTATTTTTAACTATGCATCTAAATGGAAGAAAAGATTTATTGATGATCCTGAAGCGCCACACTTTGACAAGAAGAATAAGGGGGGAAAAAATCAGCACATTCATTTAACAAAGAACAGTTTCAAGCATGTTCATGTTCATTGCATTGTTCAGCTGAAAAATAAAAAGCTTCAATTCAAGCTATACATAAAGGCGTCACGGGGAATCTAGAGGAAGACGAGCAGCCTGCACGCTGACATCCACTCATTGGAGAAAGGAATGTTTTTCATCTCAATATCAAAAAAAGCTCTTGAGCGCTGGAGTACAAAAGCAGGTTGGGAATGTGTACTGCGCCCATGGAGGGAGAGCAAATGAATAGAGCTGAGAGATGAAAGAAAAGAGCTATAAAGGTCTGGAAACAGCAGCATTGCTCAATCGATCTCGCTCCCCTCCCATTCTTTGCCTCCCACCACATACTCTCTCCCTACTGTGAAACTCTGTATAAGGACGTTGAACTTCTGTAGACTTCCTTTACACAGGTACTCACATCTGATCACAAGTGGACAGAGATAAATACAGGTGTAAAATCGGATTTCTCGCATCACGTTCAGAGGTAGTCGAAAACATGGGGACTACACTGCATTTACAGTGTGAGCGCTAATCTGTCCTCTGATAGCAAGTGAAATGCAGTATACCAGGTGGGCCGCTGAGCAAGTTTACTGTGTCAGAAAAGCCGTACAGTACATTATGAAGTACAAGCATCATGTGATGCAAATGTCAAAATGCATTAGTTTATAAATCATGCACGATGAAAAAAGCCTTTTGAGTTTTGAACAAAGCAAGAATAAGTCTTTATTAATCAATAATCTGCCTATGTAATAAAAATTACTGTGAAAAAGAGAAAAAAAAGTGTTTTACTGCTCAGTTTAAAACTGCAGTGTTTTTGTAGTTTTGCAAAAATAGGTAGATGTATGTTTTTTAATGAGTTTAGGTTGAAAATGTACATACTACAAAATACAAAGACATACACTAAACCACTGGACTCCTCTTTGAAGATTTAACATTTTGAACCCTGTATGAAAAAAAACTATTCAAATATATACCTTTGTTTTATGCAGAACAAAGAAAGTCATATAAGGTGAATATACATGACAGAATTGAAATTTTAGGGTGAATGATTCCTAAGATAACGAAAAGCATTCTGCTCAAAACATCATGTGTGGCCAGATTGAAATTACTAAAGTATATATGGAACAAGCAAGATGTATAAACAGCAACAGATGGCCACATGCGATCAAATGACCCAAGACAGATGCAAACACGTCCAAACAGACTCTGAAAAGTATTAGATTCAAGGTGAAATCACAAAAAAGCAGCCATAACGAACAAAGCAGAGCTCAAAAACAGAATTGGCGTAACATTAATTTGCCTAATTCACCTTTTATGCTGCAAAACAATGTGGCCACTGGCCAAGGTCTTAGGTTCATCCATGCATACCTGTGAGGGAGTGTACTTTAAGAGCTTGCCTGGATACGCCTAACTTGACACTCATTTTTCAGCAAAGGGTGAAACCAGGTCAACTTAAGCACCACCCCTCCAATGTTTAAACAAATTTCTGGTCCAGCTGGCTCTGCTCACCCATTGGCTGATACTGTCCCTGTCAATCACAGCAGCATTATGTAAGCAATGTCTGCAGGTGGAGGTGTGTCCCTCCCTATTTCACTAGCACTCGAGCGTGTCAAGTTAACCTTGTCTGCATCTGTCACAAGCTCAGTTGGGTTTAGCAAACTCGACTCCATTGACACCGTTGTAGTTTGAATAGTGCAGGTAATAAGGAGACACAAGAACGAGCACTTCACAAGCGACAGGTGTATGTGTAAAACCGAACAAATGAGCAGACGCACTAGAGCACTTGTGATTAGACCATACTCTGTGTCTTAATTACTACTCATTAGCATTTAAAAGTAAGTGCTACTGGGGCCATCAAACAGAGATTTGCTTTCCGAGTTATAGCACTGAGCAATTCACCGGCACACAAATCCCTCTGAAAAAAGCATTCACTGCATAATCAGAGCAGACAGCTTACTCCCAGGTTGCAAAGGGCAGCCCATACTGTTTGAAATGTATTACAAGTGCACAAAAAAGGGGAAACACTAATCCACACGCTTTTCGAAACAATAGGATTTTCATTAAGCGCGCAAGGATTTCTTAATCATCCAAGAGCCTTGGAAATGTACACTAATAATAAGCATGAAAACAGAGCATGCAGAGGCAACACTCGGCAGAGCATGGTGAAACTGTAGCACGGTGACCATGCAAATAATCCTCCTTTATTTATTTGAACACTCTTGTCTTTCAACATTCAACGCAAGAATGTCTCACGCAGTAAAATTCATTTCTCACTATGTCTGTCTTCTTTCTTTGCCTCTTTATGGCAGGCAAAGCCTAAAAGTGAATTAAATCTCTTCAGAAAACTGAATCAAGGGAGATATTTTCTATTCAAACAGTCATTTGGGAGTTACTTCACATTTACTGCAAAAGCTTTAAAACTACATTGAAAGTTTGAAAGCCATTTAAAAGCATAAGCTATATATTGCATGTTGTAGACATATACACTAATATTGTATAGTACAGTATGTACAATACAATAAATCAATACACTGCAGTATAGTACAGTATATTATCGTGTACTCTAGTAGCCTACAGTATAATATGCCGTACTGTATGTACAATATAGCCTATTAAATAGTTTAGTATATGCCACTGCACCACAATTTAGCTTAGATAAAAAGTCCAAACATTGTGTTTCATCATACAGTGCTGTCTATCGTGGTATACTGAAATAGAGTAAGCTATAGTATAGCCCATTGCAGTATAAAGTGTAGCATATGCCTTAACTGTTATATGGCACGTGCAATAAATCTTTGCCCATGTAAAGTAGTTAGGGCTATATACTGTACATTGCACAATATACAGTACTTCACATTACTGCTGCAAACTGTGCACGCCCTCAAGTCTATATGCTGCATAGTGTATTAATGTATAGATGACATTGTGCAGTATAGTATAATGTTATTCTAACTAAAGACCTACTTAAGCAGATGTTTACATAATCAAAGCTAAATTGCACGGTTTGTTTCGTAAAGCAACAAAACCTTTCACTGCATGTCGGTCACAATACATTAAGCCCCATCAGCCCTGCAAACACATGAAATATACACAGCAACAGCTCATTATATAACCAGTCAGGATGAACCGAGTGACATCACAACGGGATACACTCAATGGCCGAGTCTCAAAGCCTAGTAAGGCTTCCTACCTAGACAGCATTAGCGGAGTCTGTTTGGAACGCGCCATACAAATCACACCGCGTTTTAGGAACCATGCTTTATAGGTTTTGAAACACAACCTATGTCTATTAAAACACAGTGACAGCGAAGCGAAGACAAAAGTGTTGTAGCCTACTTGTACGTTCTATTCCCAATTAAACAGACAAGGGCGATACATGCACTTGCATAAGCCGCGTAGCCGTGGATTAAACGGGTTGAAGTCGCAACTCTAGTACAGACTAAGACTTCCGCGATTGTGTTTTCGCATCAAAAGGCTTCCAGCAACAGTGTTGACTCAGCAGAAGTGCTCACAGCAAGGAAGAGTGACAGTTTGCCTAACAAAAGTACAGCTGACTGATCAATAACCCGCAGATAAATTGATGTTTATAAGTCTATCTGGAGCGATAGAAGGAGGCGGGGTGGCGCAGTTAGTCAGCCCCGGCGAGAGCGCTCCCTGCTCGGGCTCACAGCTCGCAAGTAACCGCCCCGCTTCCCGTGCGCTACTTCAAAGTAGTTATATAATTTTTAACCGAGATGACAAACAGCGCATCTTGTACATCTTGCCCGGTAGACCGCAGACAGTTTGACGTAATAATTAGTGCAATTGTCACAGTGCATATTTACAAAGATTTTTAAATAAACGTCACTCTCTGGTCCTCCTGCGTCCTTTAATTTCCAGCCATTTTCCCAAGATCGCAAGCAAATCCAAAAAGGCAGTTTTGTGCTGGTAAATTAGATGCACGGACTTACTTTACGATATAACGGGCAGGGAAGCGCGAGGCTCTCCGTGCGTTCTCGCGCACTGCCGGTGGAATCGTCTCCCCTCTGCTCGTACAATGATGTCTGCTGCAGCCGAGCTAATAGCTCGATCGTTCCGTGCCCCCACCTCTAGTGAGTGAGTGAGTGAGAGAGTATGTGACGGAGGGAGTGAGTGTGTGGAGGCGTGCGTAAGAGTGTGTGTGAATGTGTAATCCAAATATGGAGCAGTTGGCCGGCCCAGTTAAAGAGAAGGGATTCAAGTATAGAAAAACATAATGACGTTTGTGGCTCCATAAACAATTTGCGTGTTTTAAAGTTTAATATTACATGTCAGTTAGTTTCTCTAATATTGTACAGCAGCGTTCCGGGAGCTCTGCAATTTAAAACAATAACACTGGGAACAGCACGGTTTGTAGCATTCGATCAGAGTACAAACAGGAACTGGAAATCCCGGAGTGGATTTCTGATCTCTAGAGCCGAGTGATCATAGAACGCTATGAAGCTGTGTCACTCCGCTCCACTCCTATCTTTTGTTTCGCGGGCAAATTGGTTATTTGTCAAATATCAAAAAAAAGAAGAAAATCAAGGATTAATTTAGTGTGTTTAAATATCACGGATGTATTTGATCACAACAAACAGTAATAAGCTACTATCATAATGTGCTAACAAAGCTATTAGGTTCTTCTTCTAGAAAGCCATTAAGTTAGGGTTTCCAATTTATTTTAGAGTTGTGATTGATTGGATTGGTTTCGATGGTACTGGGCACACACACATACAGTATATTGCAATGTTTGTCACACTGTATAAAAATAATTGCTTATTTTTGGTGTGACGTTAATAATACACAATCTAATAGGTAGAAAATGTAATTTCATTGTTAGCTTCCAGCTGTATCCCTTCTAGCCACAACTAAGAAGAAGTTTGTTTTCTGATTCTGGGAGTAAGTTTGCAGTCTAGTACACACAGTTACTTCATGTCAATTTTCTGTTGTGCTTGCTGTAAGGAGAACATTCTGTTTCAACCAGAAAACTGAATTTACATGGAGTGAGATATGCATGATTATTGTTCATCTTGACACACCCTGTAGGTTTAAAAGACAATGGTAGTCTATAATATTTTCTTTGAGAATACTCATACACCCCATTATGGGGGGAATAGAATTAGACGAAATGTTAAACGCATGCACTCACATACACAGACACATTGTGGTCAGTGTTTGGGAAGGGACTTTCCACAAGAGTTTGCGGCTATGTTTCTATGGAGACTATAACATACCCATCCTCCACCCAGGAATACATCAGCATATCTGGCCTATTATTTAACAGCCTCGGCGCACAGCATCTTGTAAAGAAGTTTTACATGACTTATATCTACCTGTAATACAACATTTGAAAACATTGCCAAAATGACCGGACCTTTAAGAATTATAGTATTGCGCAGTGCTAAAGGGTTAGCTTTCCCTCCAAAAATTCCTAAAAATGTTTATAAAAAGAGTGTGAGAAACACCTCAGATATATCAGTCATACTTTATCGTCATCATGAATGATGTTAACATTTTTGTTTATACAATATTTGTGTGAGTATAATATTTTAATGTGTATAAAAACACACACATACCATATATATAAATATATATATTGACAATATTTAGGTTCATTTACATGTATATATTTATGGTCATATCATTTTAATTATATATATTTAATACAGTATATAAAAACATATATTGTTATAAAATTGCAAGTATGTATATTTATATATACTTAACTAATATGCACAGTAAAAAAAATTGGATGCGATTAATCACAATTTTATATATATACACCAATATTTGTAATTAGCTTTTAATTTTAGTAATATTGCTATGTGTTTTACATGTATTTCTTTTTTCGTTTCAATGTATTTTATTTAAATTTTTGTAATTTTAATACTTATGTTTCTTATTTTTAATTTTTGGATACTTTTCTAATTTTCATTTCACATATTAAGTTTAATGAATTATTTAATTTTTTCCCACATATTTATGTTTTAATTGTTTATAATAGTTTGGCTTTAACTTAACAAAAACATCATTGTGTTTAGTCACCCTCACTCTTTCATGGAACACAAAGGTGGATTTCTGAAGAGTATCATGACGCTGTTTTAATATCATAAAAGTGAATAATAACTCTATTCATAACTGTGTCTCAAAATGACAAAAAGCAGCATTACTAAACTACTGTTTTTACCACATGCTTCTCAAGCACTATATTACAAATCTTCTGAACCCGACATGTAACTTTTTGAGAGAAACACGCTGAAATTTAAGTGCTGAAATAGACTATAAAACATTATACATTGTCTCAAAATCACAATGCATTCCTAGGTGTCTTGTGACATCTGTGAATGACCTTTATGGTGTTTCATTGTCATAGTAGAGCTTGGCAGTCCCTTTTCATTTCACCAGTAAATAAACAATGTGTAAATAAAGACAGAATTCTAAATTTTTATGGAAAATCTAGTGGTGAATCTCAAAGACTGTTGCTAAGGATATGTTGTGTGTGCTGTTCTCTGTGGAAGAGCTATTGATCTTCTGTGACCAGGCCACGTTAGGCTTCTCCTGTGGGCCTGCTTCTGTTTACACTTAGTGCCCTAATGATCAGCCAAGGATTCTCCAACCCACATCCACATGCCAAATCACACCATCACACACCGGCTGCCAAAAAACACATGCAGCTTTATTCAGCGTGAAAATGAGGGATGCGTTTGCAGCGGCATTTGAACATTTCACTTTCTCTGAATGCTGACAGACTGAGTTGTCTGTACCTGTTTTTGCACCACACCCAAGCACTGAGACTATCTGCCTGTCAAATCCACAGCACAGCATGCACAGCACTCCTCCTTCCCCTGGCATGTCAGATGTTCATCTGTATATCAGCCACGCACTTTATGCCAGTCATCTCTGCCTGCAAGCACAGTCACGCTCGGTAGGCATCTTGTCAAGATGTATTCACTATGATGGAAGGACGTGTTGATTCCCATACCTTATTTCTGCTGTATTCTTGCAGCCACAGCTGTCTTGAAGTTGCAAAGAGTTTGGGTTGTGTGAAGAAGAATGTGTCAGCAGACCATGGCAGGAGGCTTGTTTCTAGATCTAAACTTCTGCCCTCTACTGGACACAGTGTAAGATTTGTTGTGGTGCTAGTTCTATAAAAATATAGATTTTCTGACTTGCATAAAATAGGAAGGAAAAAAAGGAAGGTTGTGAAATGTAAGAGATTTCTACATTAATAAATAAAATCTGTTTGTTGGGACTGGAGGCTTTGGCCAATTATGTCATATTTTACCATTAGTACGTGTGAGTGAAAGCAATACATAGATTTTTTAAGTATTTTTAGGGGATTCACCAAATGTCTTTGATTTGGCAGACAAATTTACAAATAAATTGTAAATTTGTTAAAAAAAAATCTATTAATATTTTCTATAAAGAAATAGATAATATCAGATTATGTCGAAATTTTTAATACAGTTTCTTTAAAAATATATATATTTTAAAGAGTAGTTTTTTAGTATGATATCAGGACATTTGTATCATGTATATTATTTTGGACATGTACTGTACATCCAAAAAAAAAAAGAAATTAATATTAGTTACATGAAAAACTACGTTAAAACATTATAGTGGTATTCTAGATAATGTGTGTATCAACTGCATTGTATTTATGTATTAATTAAAATAAATTAATAATCT
>JAUCMT010000043.1:7608932-7620941 GCA_032357475.1 Enteromius thamalakanensis | reverse complement strand
TGTTTATATATTAAATATATTTAAATATAATATAAAATATGAGAAAATAAATATATAAATGCATTTACATGTAAATATTTTCTAAATATATACTGTACGTGTGTGTTTTAATATAAACATAGTAAATAAACACAGCATAAACACATTATGTAAATAAAGACTTTTATTTTGGATGTGATTAATCATGATTAATTATTTGACACCACTAATATATATATATATATTTTTTTTTTTTTTTGCTCAGAAATCTTTAAGAACGTATGGGAACAAATCATGAGAAATTGAGCAAAAATATAATATCTACTTTTTACTAGAAAATTTAAGTTTTTTTAGAACATTGTCTATAATACCAGTAGGACCAAGTAGACTATTAGTAATAAAATATATACATTTATTAAATCATTTTAGGGGATAAAATGAGACAAGATATGTGTTGAATCTGTTTCCTGTATGTCAATGCAGGCTGTCAGATACTACAGCCTTTGGTAAAATAGCAAATGTTTTCCAGCTGAAAAATTCCTTTAACAACAACTCCCAGTATCCCCACAAGATAAATCTGTGATGTGTGCAGAGCTATTATTGGTAACTGTACACTATTAAGGTGCATTTCTCTCATTACAGCTGGGAGCCATGAGTCAGAGTTACTACTGCATCCTTCAAATGACTTCTCCTGCATGTCGCTGAGCCAGGGTTACAGGGACAAGACAACACACCCACACAGACTTATACAGCCACACACAGATGGCTGGCCTCTACTGGGGTGTATTGTTGGTGTGATCCCTCAGTCCATCTTTGCCGGGCTATTTTTAAAAACCCTAGCAGCGCGTGGCCATGCATAAATGCATGCTGTCAGTCAGCAGGTTCACAGATTAGGCTGTTTTTCTACCATCTGTGGGTGTATCTGGTTTCACGTATACAGAATCGTCTTCTGCTTCATGGCTCCGGGGGCAGGACACTGGGTCGTGTTGTGAGGAAAGTGGTGGGCAGCATCAGTGAAGTCAGAAAGCTATAGGTCATCAAACTCAAAACATATGGGTATTGATCATGCACTTTCAAAAAAAATAAGGTACAAAAGCTATCACTGGAGCAGTACCTTTTCAAAAGGTACACTGTTGTACCTATTAGGTTCAAATATTTACGCTTAAAGTACAAATATGTACCTTTAAGGTACCGAAATGAGTAAGCAGTGTAAGCTTTTGTACCTTTTGTTCTGAGAGTGTGGTTGACACAATGCAGAACATATATGCACTAAAGAAATACTGGGTTAAAATCCACCCAGCGCTGGGTGAAATATGGGCAAACCCATGGTTTTGTTAAATGTTCAACCCAACCTTATGGGTATGTTGCAAATGCTTAAAAAATACTATATTACTTGCTTAAAATGAACCCAAAATAGGTTTGGAATTAGCATTCATTAATATGCTCGATATATGGACATTATATATACATATGTACAATTAAGTTGAATAAATAATAAAATGTTTTTTAGAATAAATATGGCTAATAAAATGGCTTATTAATAAATATTGACATTTTGATTATATACAAAAAAATACAAATAATGTTTAAAAACTTTTCACTTTAATTGTTATACATAATTTGTAATAAATAAAATGTATGTAATAAAAAAAACACACACAAAAAAAAAAAACCACAAGCTTTTTTACTAGAGGTCTCAGATTTTAGATCCTGCTGTATACACACACATACACGAGTTACTCAAACATTCAAAACACATAGTAAGTGAGTTGTGTGAGCACACAGCCAGAGCAACTGAAGGTCAGCTGCAATAATGTATGTTGTGTATGTGAAGCGTGTCTCTTTAACCCCTGCTCTTACTGCTGGTGATTATTCTGGAGGTATGAGCCACAGGCCTCTCTGCATACAGTACATACCTCACCCGGGTGGACTAGGTACACCGCCTGCTGAGGCCCCATTGTGGGCACTTGTCCTGGGGAAAAGCAGTAGTAACTGTCTCCCTGAGGCTGGGTCGCATGCCTGAAGACTAGGGGCACATGCTGCACTATGAGCATAAGCCCACACCGCCTCTCTGTCTGTCAGCAGCAGAACTAGGTCATGAGAGGTGAGCAGGTGCCTGATCTCAGCTAAAATTAATTTTACACAACAGCACAGATAGATGTTATTAATACAGATGTAATAACCTTGCTGGAAAATCTAGCTTAAGTTGGTCATTAGCTGGTCCAAACTGGCGATTAACTGGCCCTAGTTATTATAGTTCTGAATTTCTATTTTATTTTCAGTGCATATCAGTGTTATTTTTTGACTCCCAAAGATTCATATTATTGTTATTATTATTTTAGTTTTCATATTTTTAGGGCTGCCAATATTGTACTTAATTTACTGGTATCTGAAATAAAATAAGTTTAAGCAAATCAATCAATAGCTAAATAAACATTTTAACTTATTTCTTATTAGTAATCAACATATTTCTATCGTTTTTATCATTTTAATTTTAGTTACACAAAGTGACAAACCTTTTTTCATGTAATTTAATTATTTAATTAACTCATCCAAAGTTACAAGTATAATGAAATCATTAAATTCATTTTTGACCATCTTAGACCAGAAATCAGTTAGCATATTCTAAAATCGTATTATGGGTTTCCAACGGCGAAGTTCTGCTAGTGTTACACAGGTGGGGAGATTTCAAGCAGTCTCTGCTGTGATGTTTAGTAATTCCCAGGGTCACTTAAGCCTTACAGAGGGGGTTTTGTGCCTGGAAACATGGCCTGTGAGTCACTAGCGCTTGTCTTTTCCCACACAGAGAGCGTTGTGTTTGTGCAGAGACACACAACCACGAGAAGTTGGGCTACAGCCCATACTTTTATAGGGAGTGAAGGAGAGGCCAGCCAAGCCAGCAGAAGGCTTTGAGTGAGGGGCTCTAATGGCTGTGTAAACAAGATTATCGGTAGCTGAGCTTGTTCCAGTAATATGATACCAGTTACCACACACCCGCTCACACATGCATATACCCAGACATACATTGACTGTTAAAACACACACACATAAAACTACTGCAGCAGGTCATGCTTGGTCAGACAAACAGAAATACAAACTGAAATACCGGTCTGTTTTCTGTCTTGTTACACATGTGGTTAAATCTGAGACACACAGCCCTCAGAGTCAGGTCACTCTCTACTGTCTACATGTCTCATCTAGCCAGTCTAGAGCAACAGGTGCCCTTAATGAGTTGCATTAATATCACTGATGATGAAAAACACCACACTTACATAAAGCACTGCAAAGACAACTGGAATTTTCCATTGACTTGCAACAACAAGCAAACAAGTAAACAACAACAAAACTGTATAGATGACAGATGTTTGTGCATACATAGCCAACCAGACAGACAAGTAGTCAGAAAGTGACTGACAAATAGAAACAGACAGATAGACGGAGACAGACAGAGAGATACTGTAGATAGACAGCAACACAGACAGATGCAGACATACAGAGAGATAGACAGACAGACAGACAGCTCGACAGATAGAGACAGAGACAGACAGAATTAATTCGAATTCATTTCTGCTTTGTGCGTGTGTATGCATTGAATCTACAGCCTCACTACACATACACTGCAGCCCTGTCATCGAGTGTTTAGTTCTTTCCCTCTATTTCTCTTTTTTTTTTTTTACCCTCTTCCTCCCACGCTCTCTCTCCCCTCTCTCTACGTTCCCTCCAGCAAGTGCTTTTAGTACTACACTTTACAGCTGACAGCACATGTTGAGGCAGCACATTCCACATTATTACTACTTCAGATATTTGTGGCGCACAGGTCCTCTGATTGGCGGAAGAGCCTCTGACACTGGAGATGCAGACAGCCAATGAGGTTTCTGCTCCAGGGAGCTGTGAGGAAGGTAGTGAATCAATGACATCTGGTGTCCGGGGCAGTGCTGACATACACGGTCACTGCAAACACACACAGTCAGACACTTATTCAACGCCAGTCTAAACTCTTTAGATTTAGCAGAGGCTGATCTGCCACTTTACGCGTTACACAATGTGAAGCGTTTTTCCTCTGTTTTGACTATCCTGCTGTTCTTTTGTCTGTTTTATACTAATCTCAGCCAGACTGTGAAAAACATCTGCGAAGGAATGAAAGAACGCCAGACAGCCCTCAGGCCCATTTCATGCCCGTTTCAGTAGGCACCTTATGGATGTTGCCATGGGGCCTGACAGCTGAAGCCCTGTTATGGGCATAAACTCACTCATTTATTCAGACAACTGTGAGATGTGCAACATCAAACCCTGAAACACTGCTAGGCCTAAATAGTTTCAACAAAGATCCACTGAGCCTTCGTTCTTCAACAGCCAGCCCCCTAATGGCTCACATCTCCTCTCAAAGACATTTTCAAAGACTCTGAATCAGACACAATAGAAGACATCCACTAAGCTGAGGGAAAATTGGATCTGGTGCTTGTGTCATATGCAGAGAATAAATCCACCAGTGTGAGGATTCTGACTGACTAAATATGTAATGTAATGGTGTTTCATAATTTGTCACTCATAGTTGAAATTTAAAGTAAAAGTTTAAAACTGGTATGAACTGTGTGTGTGATTTTGTTTAAAATATATTATAATATATACAACTGGACACAAAAAAAATATTTTTTTAGTGATCTAGGCTGGTCATTGTGTCATATCTGTAGGCCCAAACCATCTAAAGGGAGCCACCTGTTGGTTTTTTAATATGCAACTGTTAAGCATTCTGAGGTTATGACCTGAAAGGACAAACCAATATGTCTGCTTTATAAGGACTTTGCATTGATTGGCATGTTTGGCGTCTCTCCAGAACTCTCAACAGAGGGCGATCCTTTTAAACAAATAGCAGCGCCTACTACTTATGCATAACATGAGCAGATAATATATGCTCCCTGTGTATGTGTCAAGCCAGCTGACCTTAGTTAGCATCAGCCAGAATGTGCTAGGGCTGCCTCAGAGCTACAAATCTACCTCCAGTTACCATCTGTTCTCTATTGGCTGATTAGCATTATGAATACTGGAGGCTAGTAGATAAAAGAACATATTTATAAGTTCATAAGTTTAAAGATTCTTTTAAGGTTCTTGAGGACCCAGTTCCAAAGGGGGCCTCATGAGTTTGGCTTACTTTTACATCTCCCTCCAAGAAAAGTACAGTCTAAACAGAATCTCTTTTATCACTGTGTTGGAGCTGAGTTTGGTTTCTTGTGATGTTATGAAGAAGCAGATAGCCCATACATTTGCTATAGCTAGCCTATAGAGTACATCTAGCATCAATGGGATCACCTGATTTGTAATTAAAACATGAAACATTGAAACATGTCAGATCTATTACAAAATACCAGGTCTGCGAGCAAGCCTTGAGATCTGCAATGGCAAATTTGAAGTAAATAAATAAATAATCCAAAATAGGGGCACTTTGAACAAAAATCTGTTGGATATGAGTAGCCTACTTACAAATCACCCCTCAACAAATTAAGTTTGAGGAACTAACAGAACTAACTATTGTATAAATTACATAAAAATATTATAGCCTACTGCAATATAGTACAAAAGTATGAATAATAAAACCTTTAAAGGAATAAAAATTACAGTTGCTGAAAATGATTTCACCCTCAGACCATCCTAGATGAGTTTCTCCATGGAACTGATTTGAAGTAATTTAGCACTACATTACTTGCTCACCTGTGGATCATCTGCAGTGAATGAGTCTGTTATTAATGAGTCCCATATATTCTATTCTCCAGGCAAAATACTGTCTCATCTGAATCAAGAGAGAAATGTGCACAGATCTGTATTGTTTACAAACAAAAATTACTGTGGATTTTGGGCTTTTTGAAGGAAGTGTTGCTATGGCCTCATATTTTAGCCGAAAGCAATGATTTAAAGTTAAAATGCCCTTCATTATGGGTTTGTCTCTTACAAAAGCAAAGTTTTCACTTTAAATAAAACATTAATCAATATACTAGTATCATGTAGATTATGGATTATTATAACGTTTTTATCAGCCAGACTCTTATTCTGACGGCACCCATTCACTGCAGAGGATCCATTGGTGAGTAAGTACTTTCTCTCGATTTATTCAGATTTTAGCTCAAGATTCTTTCAGCCATGTTACAACAACATGTTGCAAATAACAAGTTTGTGTCAACACTGGATTTGCAGCCTTTATAAAGCAGATAGTGTCGAAAAAGTGCCTTATGTAACCCCAGGCTTTAGTAAATGTCTGAATCTTAATGGATTCCTGCAGGGAATTTACACTCACCAGATTCCATTTCTGAACATCACACAGAATATGCAATCATTCTCCCATTCTACTTTGCAGTTGGCCCACTCGAGACGCAATTACAGCTAAAACCTTTACGTATCTCATTGTGTAGAAGACAACAACTGCGGACCCTCCCCTCCAGAAACTTCACACAGATCTCTGGATCTCTGCGGGACCTCAGCAGAGCCTGACCTGTGCATGACTATCACAGTGCGTCTTCACGTCTGCAGCAAATGCGCAGTGTAAGATGCCTGCTTAGAATGCAAGTGAATATCAAACATGAGTAAAGCTGTTTACCACACACCACATGTGTCTGAGGAAAATACTGACAGTCTCCAGTTTCGAAGTCACACTAAATAAGGTCACTCAGTTCAAACCTCCCCACAGTGGTATCAGCATACAGCAGCAGTGCTGTTCTTTCATACACAGCGTGACTCCTATTTGATAGACACTCTAATTCTCCTTCTGTCCCACTGTAGGAAAACCGATTAGACCTCATCTCAACAACTCTGCCTTTCAGTATGAGAAGGGAAGTGCAGGGATCTGCAAGATGGTCCGCTTGTAATTTATGGCTTTGGCTTCAGCTCATAGAGTGATAAAAATGGCAGAGAGCTGGTGATTATGAATGCATAAGGATTAATGGAGGCTATTTAAAGACTCTACGCAGAGCAGAGAAGACAGAGACGCAATTTTCCATTCTGAAAGGAAGTGGAAAATCCATGGATTATCCCCAAAATGACTGTACTGTGTAGTTTAATCATTAATCTTGGCATTGTGCCACAGTTCTGATACCAGAAGAAGCTTTTACTCTACTGTGGTTGTTGTATATTGATCGCTCATTGGTTGGTTGGTAGTAGCCGGTGGTGGTAACCCAGAATGAATGCAGCCAGGGTCATAAAGCCTCTTTGCATGGTACTGTGCATTTTATTATGCACTGTCAGAAATAAAGGTGCAAAAGCTGTCACTGGAGCAGTACCTTTTCAAAAGGTACATGTTTGTACCTAAATGGTCCATTGGTACCTTAAAGGTACATATAAGTACTTAAATTGTACATATTTTAACCGGTAACACTTTACAATAACAGTACATGAATTATCATGTACTAATACATCAATTAACAATTACTTGACTGTAAACTAATGATGAGTTAAGACATAAATTAATCAAGAATTAACTTAACTACGACATGACTCACACATGAATTACTGCATGAATAATGCCACATTAATTACATGTTAGTTACTGCATGTTAGTTCATGTAATAATTAACAATTTGTGGTAAACTAAATCAAACATGCTTTAATGGCACAAAATTGTTTATAGATCTGCCAACTGCAGCTGTCACAAACATCAGTGAATGACAGAGAACTGCTTGCAATATTTACACTTAACCTAACTCATCCAACAAACAATAATGTGTTCATAATTAAAAACAAGTTAATATTATCCTGTTTTGATTGATTCCACCGCTGCCATCCTATAATAATGTTTTCATTATAATTAACCTGACACAATTTTCCAAATTAAAATCATAGAGAAGATGATCATCTTTTTGGTTTTGTTATAATATAAATTGGTTTACTGTCATTATATGTTAATAATGCACTGAAGTCAGATGTTTCTCTTGTGCTCTTGCTGTTCTTTTGGGCCACTATTGCCTCTTCAAAATGCCAAAATTACTATTCAGTTCCTTCACCATCCAAATGCAGCCACAGGACCTCTGCTCTTCCACTTCTTTACAAACCCCCGAATAGCACCAAATATCTAATTTAGATGAGCAGAATATGTATAATAAATGCGTAATTGATAACTTTTTAAGGATGTTAACAAGTCATGAATTCATGTTGTTATATAAGTAATTACTGAAGAGTTAGTTATGATGTGCACCCCCAAGTAAAGTCATTACATTATGATACATTAACAACTCATGTACCCCCCCCCCCCACACACACACAAAATAAGTAAACTCTAAAGAAATACCTACAATGCACCTGGCAGCTAGCACTGACTGCCGGATTATTACAGTATTCTAAATTAATTCTCAATTATTCGAATGACTAGACCAATCACAAGAGCGAAGAGATTTGATATTTGATCCCTGCCTCCAAAGTCTCAAAAGTTTACTTGTCGAGCGAGCAGGAGTTGAGCAGCTGAGGGAGAGAGAGAGACCTGCTTAGCGCCGTTCTCGTGAGAGCGCGTTTTTGCACGATCATAGTGTTGTGTGCTCTCGCTGTGCAGAAATGCTTTGCAAGAATGGTTTTCTGCGTGCGCATACGTGCACACCTTGTTTTTATGTGCGCTAGATTTAAAACTAAGCTATTTTAACGCCATAGTCACAGGTAGGCTATAATAGATAATACAAAACCGTTTAGGGACGCAGATGATTTTTTTCCCCAGTTATTGCTTGTGCCGCCCCCCAAAAAACACCGCCCTGGGCGACTGCCTTTTGAAAAGGCAATAGTGACCCAAAACAACAGCAAGAGCACAAGAGAAACATCTGACTTCAGTGCATTATTAACGTATAATAACAGTAAACCAATTTATATTGGAACATAACCAAAAAGATGATCATCTTCTCTGTTTTTAATTTGGAAAACTGTCAGGTTAATTATAATGAAAACATTATTATAGGATGGCAGCGGTGGAATCAATCAAAACAGGATGTGATGAACTTGTTTTTAATTATGAACACATTATTGTTTGTTGGATGAGTTAGGATAAGTGTAAATATTGCAAGAAGTTGTCCGTCATTCACTGAAGTTTGTGACAGCTGCAGGCGGCAGATCTATAAACAATTCTGTGCCATTAAAGCATGTTTGATTTAGTTTACCAAAAATTGTTAATTAATACATTAACTAACATGCAGTAACTAACATGTAATTAATGTGACGTTATTCATGCAGTAATTCATGTCGTAGTTAAGTTAATTTTTGATTAATTTATGTCTTTAGTTTACAGTCAAGTAATTGTTAATTAGTGTATTGGTACATGATAATTCATGTACTGTTATTGTAAAGTGTCACCTGAAATTGTATGTGTGTTATAAAGAACATTGTTATCATTCATTTGTAATGGATCTTTAGATTAATCAAATTTACTTGAGTAACACTTACTTGCTTTTTTTAAGGCAATCGGTTTGCATGCTTTTAGCGAGTAAACTGATGATTAAGTAAATACAACAAGGAAATATCAAGTTGCAGTTGTTACATGAGTTAGCACAACTTGCGTGTAAGCTTACAACACTAAATAAACCTTTGTAAGTCAAATTTCAATTCTTATTTGACTTTTTTTTGAGTAAGGTCATCTTATTAGATTTTACAGTGTATAAAATGAAATATCTAAATTGATAGGCTAAAAAGTATCTGGAACTGACTGTCATATTTTACCGCTCCTGAAGAGACACCTAGTGGTGACGAATGAATCTGCATTTTCATTCAGACCAATGAGAAAAGACCAAGGAGTAGGCAGACAATATTCTAATGATTCATGATAACTTCACAGCTCAGGGTTTGCTGGCTACACAAAGGTCATGGGCTTGATTCCCAGCAAATGTAATAACTAATAAAAACAAGTTGGAATTCAGAGTATTCAGATAGAAAATAATAAACGCTAAATGTGTGAAAATGAGCAGCCCATCGAGATTGTTGTAGATCTGGTGATTCGTCAGAGACGGTAAGAACTGAAACTCTTTCTCTTGTGGACCTGATGAGCTGTCTACAGATCATGTTCCTCATTCTGTTTTCTTTTATTCTTTCTTTTTCATCGATGGGGAAAGTAATTATTATGTGGCTCAAAAATCCTCTGGAGGTGAAGCAGACCTCCAGACTCTGTTCAAATGCTGGACAGAGCCGTTAGATGTTTAATTGGACTTGATCTTATTTAATAGAGTGCAGTTTAAGCTTTACCTCGCCAGAGTCTTCATACTGACAGAATGACCTGCTCTTTCAGTCCTGAATCTATAGAAAACCAGCCCGGTCAGCCACGCCAAAGTGAAGGAGTGTGTTTGTGTGTAAGGCGGCTGTTGTTGTGTCCTGGAGCGTTTACAGGACGAGCTCTTTCTCTGGAGGATCTGGGAGAGGCTGAATGAAACGAGTCTGCTGAGGCAATATTCCTAAGCAGCTCTAATCTAAGATCTAATCCCATCGGTCATGCTGACTAGTATTATCCTATGAAAAGCATCCTGAAGGAAACGCAAATATAAATCAAGGTCACTTTGGTCTTGTCGGGCTGGTTTCGGCTTCCACCCTAACGTTTGACATCAGACCTCAAGCAGGCTTGCGTACATATAACAGGGCTTTCCGTTAAACTCGAATAACCTGTAGGCTTCACGAGGGCATTAACTGCTCATTAACATTTTTCTGTGTCACTTCAGATCTTTTTTTAGTAGGAAAGGCTTTATAAATCAACTTTCTTCCCATCAGAAGACAAACGAAGCACGAGTTTATTGTGTGAGTCTGGAGCACATAAACAGTCAGAAACTAGCTCAGGTGTATCTGTAGCAATAGACAACAATACTCTGTATGGGCCTAAATGATCAATTTTTTTCCTTTTAGGCCAAAAATCATTAGGCTATTTTAAAGATCATGTTCCATGAAGATATTTTGTAAATTTCCAACTGTAAATATCAAATATCAAAATCAAAACTTCATTTCTGATTAGTAATATGGATTGTTAACAACTTCTTTTTCACACACACACATTGCACCGAGCGCTAACCGGACTAAAGCGGTGTTTTGGAAAGTAAGGTTAGTAAACATGTTCGATCATGGAGCCGTGGCAGCAAACCTCTTTGAAACGTGAATCAGTTTGTTTGTACAGTATTGATTTCATTGGTCTCCAGCGATTAGCTCACGCCGGAGGGTCGCGCTCTCCTGATGAGAGCATCGCTCTTAATGCTAGCGCAGCCCTGTGTTACATTTATCCAAATATTTCCCGGTATCCATGAGAACTGCTCTGACGAAAGATGAGATTGAGCTAGCGAGGGCTTTAACAGAGAGACCTTTAGCTCTGGTCTCACATACAGCCGCTTATTCTATTAGAGAAAGACAAACAGTAATAGATTACTTTGAAGCCATTTTGGATAAGAGTTCAATCTGTCTTTAAATGTTAGTCATCAAGCAACGATTGAAAACAACAGAAAAGCCATAAACAGCAGTTGAAACTGAAAGTGATTTAAAAGTGTAATCCTGACGTGTTTTATCTTGAATGTAACGCTTGACTGTGAATGAGAAGAGCTCTGTAGTAGTGACACACACACACACACACACACACTGTGACATCACTGCACGATTATTTGGCTCAGGCCTTGATGCCTGTGTAGTGTGTAATGGAATAAATCGCCCTTGTGCTGGCCACAGCGCGCAAAAACACATCTGAAAGCTGTTATCAGCAGCAATGACATCAGCCGCCTGAGCTCATCTACTCATGCATGTGTGCGTGCGTGTATGAGAGAGAGAGTGTGCATGTGTGTGTGTGTGCGTGTATGAGAGAGAGAGTGTGCATGTGTGTGTGTGCGTGTGTAAGAGAGAGAGTGTGCATGTGTGTATGAGAGTGTGTGTGTGTGTGTGTGTGTGTAAGAGAGGGAGTGTGTATGCGTGTATGAGAGAGTGTGTGTGTGTGTGTGTGCGTGTGTGTAAGAGAGAGTGTGCATATGTGTATGAGAGAGTGTGTATGTGTGGACAGGTTTTTATATCCCCGTGGGGACCAATTGTCCCCACAAAGATAGGAATACTAGTAAATTT
>JAUCMT010000043.1:7597881-7608832 GCA_032357475.1 Enteromius thamalakanensis | reverse complement strand
TAGTTTACAGTCAAGTAATTGTTAATTAATGTATTAGTACATGATAATTCATGTACTGTTATTGTAAAGTGTTACCTTTTAACCTTATAGGTACAAGAGTTGGTACCTTTATTTCTGAGAGTGTGGGTGTCAGAGTCTTAGTTCATCCTGTGTTCTGATCCACAGCCAGTGTGCCAGCATGACACTGACCATAACTGAAACGGACAAAAGCATCCACTCTAACCCCAACGGAGAATGATCAGCCCAAAAGAGATTCTCCATCGCCTCCTCAATGGGCTGACACCTCTTCCCGCTCATCTCAAGCATCGGACCAGAGGCCGTCCACCGATGCCCGGCTCTCGTCTCGCCATTCGGCGAATCCTGCTCCCGAGAGGGGCACCATATGGAGGACAATCAGTGCCAGATCCCCGAAAACGGTTTCAATTTTTCAACTGATTCCAGCCTGCATGCTAATAATTCTGAGCCTGATTTGTGGGCTGATTTACCAGAACTAATTCCCGCGGATTCCATTCTGCCGATCCTGATCCCAGTTCCAGAGTCTCGGCCAGGAGAGCCAATCCCGATTCCAGTCCCTGATTTACAGCCAGGGGCCCTAAAGCAAGAGCTTTCCCTTTCCCTTGATCTCCTCATCCGTGTCGGTTACTGGTACCACTTGTTCCGCCTTGGCCCTCTGGATCCTCGCTGTTGGCATGGCTCTTCGGCTTCCTGTTGCCACCTTCGGCTCCGCCCCCACCTCCCCTTGGGATGTTATTAAGGTTTTTAGGAGGTGCAGCATTTAAAATTTCACCTGATATATGCTTGTCTATATAAATGTACATTACTGTAGGGTTTATATATATATATATATATATATATATATATATATATATATGAGGGAGATTACATTTTTTTATTTTGCAAGCACATTTAATTATGTGAAAGTAAAAGCTGTTCTTTTGAACTTTCTATTCATCAAAGAATCCTGCCAAAAAATGTATTACGGTTTCCACATAAACATTAAGCAACTGTTTTCAACATTTATAATGATAACAAACGTGACACTGAAGATTGCAGTAAGGACAGTTTGCTTTGATGGTTGTAATTAAAATGTGTTGTTTTAGGTCAAAGCCTGTGAAACATCTCTTTACAAAGACAAACGACTGTTTCTGTGGCCAAAAAGTAATAAACTAAAATGTAAGCACTACAGCTTCATCTGTGTGTTAGCATAGTATGATAGAGAAAATACTTTTCCATAAGACCTAGACGTCTAGGTCATGTTGACTTGTGAAATATTTGATGCTTTAAAAGCCTAAATGACACTGAAGAAAGAAATATGATTTATTTTTTATGTACAGTACTTTACACTACAATATGCCATTTATTATAGACTGTATAAGTATATCTGTATATATGCAAATTCTGTTCAAATCATTATTAAATTAATAAATATAAATATTTTTAAAAAATTGCAATCTTTTGCTTTGTTCTGGCAGTTGTGCACTTTGGGTGTCAGTAACGTTGCGATTAAAACCAATGCTTCCTGTACTTTTCAAATCGGAATAAATAGGTCGGCCAAATGTAACCTGTTGTAAACAATGTTGGTTGTTCTGTATTACTCTCCAAACAGGCCTCATTAAGTCGAGGCATTAATACTGTGCTGTGCTTTCAGAGCTGTGGATCGCTGTGGGAGCAGCTCATGAGAGTTCCTTCCTGTCGATGGGGCTTGTTATTGTCACAAGCATCCTCACCAGCTCCTCTCGCTGTGAAGTTCCCTAATTAGTCACCTCACCGCAGCGCTCGTCTCTCCTGCTTCACAGAGAGTAGAACACAATACATGAGGCACAAAAAGACATTTTAATGAAGCCGTGTTTTCAGGTGTACTAGAGATGAATGTGCAAAGTGAATTTTGTTTCACAGGTAGTGGGTCACGGGTAAAAACACTGATTCTTGGGTGCTGGGATAAAAAGAACGCAAAACTGAGACACATGGAAGTTTATGTTTTTATTGTACATATTCAGACCTGTGCCTATGCTTTTTCCAACAAATGTGTGCTTTCAAATACTAATAAATGCAGCCCTGGTGAGAGACTTCCTTCAAAAAATCTTACCGACCCTAAGATTCTAAATGGTTGTGTATATATAATAAATATTAATAAAACTCGTCAGAGCTGGTTTAATGTTTTTTTATCATGTTACAGATTTAGAATCAAAATACATTCATAGAAATAGTTGTCAAAAATGAGCTCTTTATAAATCTATCCATTGATATGACTTTCATCTAACATTATAATCACTGAAAAATATACCATATGCTACAAGCAGGGTTCAAATCCACATAAGTACAACACTTTAAACACTCAGATGATGCTCCAGTGGTTCAAATAAATTTAAATATTGTGTCTGATTTTCACACTGGAAATCAAGACTAATGCAACTAATAATTTCAACATGCTGTCAGTTCCAGGCTGCAGATCAGTGGCAAACAAAACAACCATATCAAGTTGTCTTAAGCCCGCCAATCATGTGAACTCAGTGGCCTTGCCAAGTTCTGCTGGACAGCCAAACCAGATGTGCAACCCAGTAAAAATCATATTAACGATGATGGGCAGATAAGTGGGTCTGTGAGTGAGTAAAGAGACCTTGTCTCTGTGGATAGCTGGCAAGATACTCTCTTAAATGAAAAACCCAACACCGTATCTGTTCAATGGCAGTAATTTTATTTTTTTTATTTTTAACTGGGAAAGTATGTAAAACCATGTTGTGTGTGTGTCTATGATCTTCAGTTTCTGTGTTAAAACCGCACTTTGTTTTTATGTCACATTGGTCAATACTGACACCTAGTGGTGTGGATGATTTGTTATGCAAAAGTTTAGAGTTGGGGATTCAGTGAAGGTGTCTAATAATAAAAGAGTAATTTTTTAAAAAACGAAGTGAGTAGTATTGGACTTATGTGGTTTTAAAATGGCTGCCTAAATGAGTCGATCTGCTTCAAGTAAAGTAATTTAAGTAAAGTACCTCTATGCAAGTGTGTATTTAACCTTTATTTATGTATACATCATTTTATAGATATAATCACTAATGGGACCATTTAAGTACTACTGGTACTGGTTCCCCTGAAGAAAACTACATACATAATGTATTTTCAGAAGAACATGGATAATCATATGGTGTTTGTTTAAAAGCTTGCTTTATCAATAAATGTGTGTGAGTGCAAGTTGGCATGTACATCCATGTCCTAAAACAACCCTTGTGTCTGTTTTCTTCATTTGTTCCACAAGGTTTTGATTATGAGGATCTGCCCCAGGGACTCCATGACCTCCAGAGAGACCAGAAACAGCAAATAATACTGATAAAAAACAGGCATTATGGTTATGGATGTAATATTTATTTCAAAGTTCTAAATCATTGGTGAGTCATTCGTATCAGAACAGTGCAATTTAGCAGTTTTGTTGCCTGAATGGCATGTGATCAGTTTGGAAATGTTTTGTGCTTGTGAGAACGTGCGGACTGTCACTCTCTATGGAACGTGACTGACTGTGTAACTGAACCATGCCAAAGAACATTTGCTTTGCATTTCGAAGAACTCACCAATGTGATTATCAAATTAGGTTTCAAGCTTGCGTTCCCGAACAAATATCACCACCTTGTGGTTATCAAGAAGTTATTTATTTATTTTTTTAAATATGCATAGGTTCATAGTTAATCCATTTTATCATTCTTATTATAGTTAACTAAAACATAAAAAAAATTACAATTACTTGAAATAAATTAAAGGCTAACTGAAGAAAAAAAACAATAAAAGTCTGAAAACACAAATTAAACACAAATTAATTAAAAAACAATTTTTTTAAAATAAATAAAAAACAATTACTAAAATATCACAATTAAACAACAAAATCACTGAAATTGTGACATTTAAAAAATAAAACTAATAAAAAATATGAATTAAATATATACTAGTATCTAAACACTAGTTATGACATGAGAAAGATAAGGTATCCCAGAGAGTTTGATTTAATTTAGCCACATGCCAGTTGGATTTAAAATTATTTGAGCGTAAAATACACAAGGAAGTGGTCATTACACTGTCTTTGACTATAAAACCTGGTCTTAAAGAATTTGAACATATTTTTATGAACCATGCACAATGAAAAATCAGTACAGCTGATCTGTTTGGCATGCTGAATACTGTAAATTTCAAAATACAATGCATAACACTTTACATTTCAACGATCCGAACCGAAACATATGCCACATAAGACAGGTTTTTAAGGAACCCTGAGAAATGAAGTGAGGCATTTCAGCCCCTGACTCAATTGACAACAGGAATGGAACATTCCAGACGTCTGTGTGCATGTGTGGAAGGATACGCGATAAATGCCGAGCTCACTTCCCTGCCTTCAGTAAGATTAATAACAGACTCATCTGGGCCGTAAAGCTTGAATCTGAGGAGAAGTTATGAAAACCTTGTGGATTAAGCTGGTGTTTAAAGTGAAACATTCCACTCGGATAAAATTTCCAAGCATGTCTACATAAAACACGTGTCACGATATCACTCATCACACAACATGAAATACTGTCTGCTGAGGGATCAGTAACTTTTTGATGAAAGCAGATATTTCTCAGTGCTGTAAACAATAGCTATGTGATCAGACTTTGTGCATGGATTATTAGTGCAAATCTGCAGGAAATACTGTATGGATATCATTTGAAAAGACTACAGAGGACATTTGTAAGCACTGGATGCTTGACAGGGGATGTTTCGCATGATTTTGACACACACACACATACACACACACACACTGGTCATCTGGCTCTTCTCCTCCGAACCACGATGGTTCCAGCCACAACGTCATAAACAGTTCTGTTGTGCTGGAAAAATAGTAACGTGATAAAGATTGGAAACAGGAAGGCGATGGAGAAGTTTTTGTTTAAAGCCCGTACTGTGGAGCTGAAAAAAACCCATAAATAAATAAATTAATTAAAAAATTATATATATATATATATAAATTTTAAAGGGGTCATATGATGCAATTTCAGGTTTTCCTTTCTCTTTAAAGTGTTACAAGCTGTTAGTGCATAGATAAGATCCCTAAAGTTTCAAAGACTAAAGTCTCAAATCCAAAGAGATATTCTCTATAGAAGATATGATTTGCCTGCACCCCACTTTACTACATCACAGAATGGGTTTATTTTCTTAACATGTTTACCCAAAGAAAGGGAGAGCTATTATTCTCGCTGTAGTGTTGCTGCCAGCGCCATGTTCAGGAGACGCTGTGTTTCGTTGTGAAAGTGAAACTACTCTGTTTGTGCTTCCCGAAGATGATACAACCAGAAATCAGTTGTATTTACAACACTGTTCCAGAACAGTTCACCACAAATATTAGAGTGCGTTTACGCATTTACGGAGGACTGATTTCTGAACCTCCAGACTGGCCTATGCTGGTTGTGCAAAGAGACTATAGAGTATACAATTCCAAATCTGCAAGGACAGCCTGGTGCTTCTGACTCACAACATTTAAGTAAGATATGTTTTCTTACTGTCTCCACTGGATGCAACAAATCCCTCATTCGTAAAGGCTTTTGATGTTTTTGAGTCATAGCTGCAAGACACAGCATCGCGTTGTGGTAAGGGGCATAACATTTCAGACGCTTGCGGTATTCAGCCCATCATAACGCACTGGGTACCTGGTCAATCAGAGTACACCTTTTTTTTTTTAAACCAATGAGCTTTGTACAAATCGACCCGTTTCAGGAAGGCGGGACTTAGAGGAGGAACAATAATTTACAGTGTGTGGAAAATAATGTGTTTTTTGAAACTTAAACCACATTAACACATCGCATTATAACAAATACAAATAATAATGTTCTTTTTAGCAACATCATATGACCCCTATACCATACTGTATATATATTTTTATTTATATTTCTTACAAAAAACCCAGGACCCAGGGGTTTGATGGCCATCACATTATAGAAATAACTTAACATAACATAACTTACGCTGATAGGCTGACACTGGATGCTGGCACCACCAAAACCCGATTGGGCTGCACCAGGACTGTTGTGTCACATGTGACGACTCGAAGGCCCAGCAGAAACTTTCCCGGAGTGGCACCTCCAGCACCCCAAATACAGATGATCTGCAGATGAAGACGTGAGCTGTTCAAAAACAAACTCATAACTCGTTCATAACGACTTTTAGACTATAGAGTTTTTCTACCAGATTATGAAAATATGACAAGGCTGATAAAACTATTTAAAACTGTAAATAAAAAACAGATTGAAAGACAACAACATGAAAGACCAAAGATGCTCACTTACCTCATAGACACACACCAAGACTCTGTATGCTAAAGCCACGACCATCATCTTCTGCAGGTCCTCCAGTGATGTGTTCTCATCAATCTCCTCCACAATGAACTGCATCATGAATTTTGAAATATCTCTGTTTAAAAAATCAAAGGCATGTGAACTGTCACACAATAACATATACATTATAGACCTGTACACTCTGTTCTGTAAGGGAGTCAGTAAGCTGTTTAAATGTTTATTAAAGAAGTCTCTTATTGTCACCAAAACAGCATCAAACATTTTAAATAAATAAATAAAAATACATAAGATGATTTTCTATTTTAGTATATTTTAAAATATAATTAATTCCTGTGATAATAAAGCTAAACTTTCAGCATCATCACTACTGCCTTCAGTGTGACATGACCTTTCAGAAATTGTTCAAATATGCTGTTTTGCTGCTCAAGAAACATTTCTTATCAATGTTTAAAACAGGAAACTGTCGTACTGTATGTACAATAGTAGTACATCTATTCATTTCTGTTCTAAGCACCTTCTCAACTCACCTCATTCCATTGAGATGCATGATCCACAAAACTATGGTTGCCTTAACACAGAAGAGAATGAAGAAATCCACACTTTCAGCCAGAAATCTACGAAGCGGGGAAGGGATGGTGTACTCTCTACCTGAAAGAACAAAAGATGAACTTAGGACCATGGAGTTAAAACATAAGTGTGCATTCTCAGGTTTAGACCTTTCTGCTTCAACAAATAAGAAAACCAGATCTACAGAATTCACATCAGTGCCACAAATTTGCTTGTATTTGTGACCCTGGAGTACAAAACCAGTCACATATATATTTGTAGCAATAGTATACAATACATGGGTCAGATGAATCGATTTTTATTTTAAGCCAAAAATTACGATATTAAGTAAATACCTTGTACCATTCCATGAACAAGTTTCTTATCATAAATATATAAAAACGTATTTTTTATTAGTAATACACATTGCTAAGAGCTACATTTGAACTTCAAGGGTGATTTTCTCAATATTTAGAATTTTTTTCACCTCAGATTAAAGATTTTTTAATAATTGCATCTCGGCCAAATATTGTCCTATGCTAACAAACCGCACATCAATACAACACTTATTTATTTTCCAAAAAATGACACTTATGACTGTTTTGTAGTCCGGTCACATTTGATGGTGACCTACAGAATTATGCAGAAAGGAAATGTCTTAATAATTCTTTCACTAGCAGCTGTGACGTGCAATTTAATGTTGGCCTTTCTAGGTACTGAGTAGCGAGTGAACAGGTGTCGTTGTCTGTCAAGGCTTCTACAATATCATGTATTTAGTTTGGTTTTAAAGATGGATTATATATACACCAAATCTTCAGTGGGTACAGTGCAGCCTTGAAACAACTTAATGTGATGACAGGATAGCCTATATAATATTAAAAAGTAGCCTACATATAATAGGGATTAAGGATATACGTAATACTAAAGGTGAATTACACAAGATTTAGTTTCTTCATGTTTGTCAACATATGTTTAGTGAAGCCGCTCATTACTCCATCTCCTCAGGGCAGTGGAGTGACTGCTACCTGCCGGCTGTGCTGGTGCTCTCTCGGCGCTGCTGGATGTGGTAGGGACTGCTGGGCGGCTGGATGGTGAGCTGCTCATCTGGTTATACCAAGCGGTAATGTCAGCGGTCGTCGCGGAGCCGCTGGCGGGCGGAGGAAAGAGCGGCGCGGACAGGAAAACCCAGCTCTGCCAGCTTACATAGCCGCTGTAATAGCGCAACATCCACTGCTGTAGCCGCTGGCAGTACTCAGTCGTTGACATTTTGTCATTTTCATCGGACCCCTTACAGTTTTCCTCCGCACTATTCTTGGCCGCCATTGTTACTGCTTTATTAGTCTTGTAAGACTTCCACTTATTAAAGAGGCTAATCGGCTCAGAGGCTGGCAGCGGCCATGACAACTGCTTACTCAAGCCGGAGTATACCATCAGTAACATAAGAACAATGCTTTGTAGCTGGAGGTTTTTGTTTTAATTACCTTGTGCGGGACTAGGACAGTTTTCGTTATAATATTTATTATAGCAAAAAACACGTGTCTGGTACAAAAGACGAAAAGTAACTGAAAATGAAATAGCATCAACTGTTAGCGCACCCCTGTAATAGGCGATAGTGTTGCCAGCGAGTGATAAAGATACAGGCCTAATGTAACACATAGATAGACAGTCACGATAAATCTGAAACACGTTATTTGAAATATTAATACAGCATGCAATTTCAAACTATTACATTAATTCTTTAAAAAACGTTATTAATCAATTTCTCTAGGCTAATTACAGTTACAAAATTCTATAATTATCATTGACTATGAACATTAAAGCCAGCTGTTAATTTAAATATAGCTGTTATTATATTATCATTGCACTAGAAAAGGGATTTATCTAAAATATGAATACAGTGATCAATTATTTTGCATTCCAGTTAATGTCAGCCAAACTGCAGTTGGGTTATTGTTTTGATAAAAAAAACTAAACAATACAATTAACACTACATAATTAAAAAACATAAAACAATAAAAACACGAGTTTGTGTTTCTGTTTCTGTTTTTGCATTTTAATAATTATTTTACAATTACCTATTATCCATGCAGTGTTTAGCCTGTGTCCTGTATTACATTTGAAACTATGTTCGTATTTTTCTTGAAATAATTTGTCACACTGAATAACCATTGAAAATGAAATGGTAAATGCGGGAAAAAAGATAATATTGGCACTACCACATAATTGACTATTTAAATTTGCATGTATACACATTTAAATTTTCTTTAAATTTTAATAAGAAGATACACTTTTGAAAGTGAAACTTGTCGAGACTCACCACTAGATGGCGGCAGCGTTTTTCACATGATTTTGGTTATAATAATGAACTGATTTATTTTCGATAAAATTAAGTTAAATTAAAATACAGACCAACATAATAATCTACTTAATGATACAGGCTTTCCAACTTTAACATTCTTTATTTTAAACAGAGGACCACAAAATAGAGGGGAGGAAAGGAGAGTTAACACGTGAGTACAATGGAGCTGTCCCAAATTCATTTTCTGCATGGTAGCAGGTGTACAGGCTCACTAAATTAATTTTTCTTATTTAGACATCTGCAAAAGGGTCAAAGGCTTCAAAAACTGTCCGCCGGAAACAACCCTGTTTTGTTTCTAGATGCTTGTTGTGGTGGCCTGCTGTTAAAAACTGTGATGTATTTATGTCTCTGTGTTGCTCTCATTCTCTATTAGTACTGTATTTGCTGACTGGGCTACCCTCGGCCTGTGAGCAAGGTCTGGCCAACCTAGTAACTGTGCTGGGCCCTGAATGGAGGCCCCCAGGCGGAACAGAATCAGCCCATGTGAGGATGATCACCTCTGACAGGACGTGAGGTGACTTGCGCAGAAATAATCAGGGACAAATAAAAGCTGTGTCTAGCAAACGCTGACCTGCATGGAACTCGTCACCAGCTGAGGATTACGAGCGAGGTGTGCGAGTGTGTGTCTGCTGTCTGTAATCATTGTATCTGCACGGCATAAAGCAAAAAATCTAAAAGGTTAAAGTATTCAAAACGCGGAAGAAAACACAAAAAGACTTATTTGTTGTCTTATACTTGAATGAAGAGTGGAGGCAATAAGTGAATCAAAACCTTTGCTGATCTCTGTGTCATACATGCTATATGACCTGTGCAATTAAGGAACTTTTAAATGTTAAATGTCAAATTTTGCTTCATTTCATGGTTAATTGCCCTAAAGAAACCCCTACCATTACAAGCCACGTCACAGCCTGAGCAAACATAGAGGAATTAAATTGAGGAATCAACTTTCCTTCATGTAAGAACAACACAAACCTCTCTCAATCTTCAGCTGCAGATTTAAACTCTCTAAAAAGCTTTTAGTAAAACTAAAAAGGTGTTTTAATTTAACTAAAATGTATATTAATGTCCTGTTTTGGCATAATGGCGTTAAAAAAACATGAGTAAATAATTTCAAGTCCCTTTATTGATACGCAGTGATACGCCTACATCGCTGCTTTGCTGACTTGTGTCTTATAATCTCATATCTTTGTAAAGTTTCACTATTTTTAGTCTAAATTGCCTGATTTCAGCAATGATGTTAAAAGAGCTTCAGAAGAAAATGTGATGACAGCATGCTGACTCAGAGTTCAGGAAATCATGTGATGCACTCAGATTTAACCTCAAAGATGCACACATGATATTTAGACACATGATATTTACTTTAGAAAGATCCAATATGACTGTATAAGAATAATTCCTGGGATTCGGTAATATTTATTTATACAGACTCAAGTAAGTATTCAGACACCCTTAAATGTTTCACTCTTTGTTATATTGCAGCCATTTGCTAAAATCATTTAAGTTCATTTCCCCCCCTCATTAATGTACAAACATCACCCTATATTGACAGATAAAAACAGAATTGTTGACATTTTGCAGATTTATTAAAAAAAGATAAATTGAAAAATAACATGGTCCCAAGTAGCTGTTACACTCATATATTTTACTCAGGTGCTGTGCATTTCTTCTGATCATCCTTGAGATGGTTCTACACCTTCATTTGAGTCCAGCTGTGATTGATTATACTGATTGGACT
>JAUCMT010000043.1:7571981-7589311 GCA_032357475.1 Enteromius thamalakanensis | reverse complement strand
ATCTAGGTGTTCTGATGAAGATCATCTCTGTGTGCTGGTACACCGTCTGATCTGGATACGGACTGAGGAACAGAATACTAGCATGCTATTTACTGGATCCTGTCTAGTATATACACTGTATATTGAATGCTATTCTTTAAAAGGACCAATAAGTGTTTGATAACATGTTAGGCATCAATTATCTGGATTATATGTGATGTAAAAATAACATTTTCCACATATGTCATAATGGTATGATAGAGGCTGGACTCAAAAATCCTAGCATAAACTGTAAAGGACAAAGTGAGAGTCAACTCAAAGACATGATAGATAATGTTTTTATTACACATCCACAGACAAATACATACAAAAAAAAAAAACTAGACTATTTTTTGTGTCCTGCTTTAGCTTGAGGGTCTTTAGCACTGCATCGGGTCTGTAAGGCTGAGAGCAATTCTTGTGTGGTAAGTTTGGATCCCTTCATCAGCAGCCTATCTCCGTCCACTGCAAGAGACCACAACAACATGCGTTATAGAATGACATTATCCTGTACACTTCTTTACAATAATGGAGTTACTGCTCAGTCACTCACAAAACGTGATGTCGATCGTAGGCTCTGATCGGTCGTGCTTTACTTCTGTGATGACCTCACAGTTCATATTTGTGGATCTGGCTTTTTCAGACCCGACCACAATGAGAAACTCTCTGCAGGAAGAAGGCAGACAAAAAGACATGCATGAGATTTGATGGATTTATGCTTTCAATTATACCTTCATGAATTCACATTTCATTTATGCAACAAACATTTGAGGAATGACAGATAAGAACCAAAGTTGTGACAGATCTGAATAAATGTCACTGATACAAAGTTGGCAGTTTGTCATCAAAAACAGATGAAAGGTTATTTAGGACAGCTTTTCTCATATCAAATGTAAAATTGCATACATAATTGCATAATCACTATTCGGAATTGGAATTGCTTAGGATCCTGCTTCAGATATTATGCATGTTTAGAACTGCCTACCAGCTTATTATGCACATTAACTAACAAATAAATAAATATTACAGTATAAACTCGTATGATATATATTTCTCATAGTAGCTAGCAAATCAAACATTATAGTAGGCTATGTCACTTCATCACGGCGTATGCGAATAACATATATAATTTTCAATATAATTTGCCAACTGTTCACAGCATATTCTGCAAGAATAAAATACTAGTCCGATCATGCTAGTTGTATTTGTCAAAACAGTTCGTCAGTCTGCTGTAATAACCGCGTTCAGACTGAGAGCGGCGCCAGAGATTTCACAGTACAAATCGGCAAGTAATGACAGCTAAGGTAATTATCAAGATATATACCATTTATTCGCAGCGTCACAGCACGTTTAACAATCAATGTGTGTATTATAGCACATAATCTACGTATCCTAACGTTATTGCATTTGTTCGTCCGATGTTAGATGTCGAGTGTGGAGAGCAGTCCAGCAGTGGCGACAAGTGCTGCTGTGAACCCTGAAACCTCTATAAATGTATATGAACTGAGAAACACATTCAAAACAAATTAAACTTACTCTAAATAAGTATAATTTGCCTCAAATACTCTGTTGCTATGACCGCTGTTATGGAGGACAGCACGTATGAAGTCATACTCATGCGCAAGATTTAATTTACCAGACATCTTCAGCACTTAAAGTAAATTGTGGTATGTAGAGCATACTTACCTCGTGGAGCGGACATTAGACTCAAATGGGCAAAACTGTACAATGATTTTCTTAACCGTCTTTAACACTACTGCTCCCCTGGAGGACGCCATCTTTCGCTACATGACCTTTCACCTGCTGATGACGTATGCAACCGAGCTGAAATAAAAGCGTTAATAATAATAAAATAGAAAAACGTGAAAAAAGTGCGATATTAAAATAAATAAATTAGCAATAAAACTATAAAGAAAACTCGAAAGCAATATTTTAAAGGGGAATATGTTTTCACCGAAGCAATTAATTTTTTCCCCAAGCAGAACATTGTAAGCTCAAACAGACTTTTTCCCCGTGCTCGTTCACATCTAATTATTTATTTTAAAAATATTAATAAATAATTAATAATTATTTATATTAGAAATATTTACATTTTAAAAATTATATTATCCTAATATTTATTAAAGTATTTAATATTTCATATATTTACTGTTACTAAAAAAATCTTTTTTTTTTCTCAAGAAACATATAAACAGTTGTAAGCTCAAAAAGACTATGGGCCCACGCTTTGCCTTATTTATTTGTCTGTTACATCAATTGCTTTACATTGATTGAATTATATTTTCTGAATCTCTGGGATTCGTTGTCATTAATGTAGCCTACTACATACTACAACTAAATAAATATAGTTACAAATAAATATCAGGGGGGAAATGTATTAAAAAATATACGCTTTTTTTTTTTTAGATTTGCGTGAAAAACGTAGGCTACTTTTGACAAAAAATGAAACACATCCAGTAGATGGCGTAAGTGGATAGTGTATGAATTAGTAAGCCACTGCAAGGTTACCTTCTACATCATTTTCTGTTTAGTTCTTTCAGTTTAGGACTACTTTGATGAGAGGTTTAGACCCACTTAAAATGTTGACTACTGTATATATATATATATACACATACTGTGTTGATGCAAGATACTTTTACAAAACCTTTAGATGCTGTAAGAACAAAAACATGATATTGTATGCCCTGCCTGTCCTGAAATTAATTTATATAAGGAGTTTACATCCTCAATCAGGCAAGATTTTGTGATTCATCATAAATTATAAATTGTACTTAATTTGTCTTCTGGAAACAAAAATATCTTCTGTTGCTTCCAAAAAGCCGTACTATATATATATATATGTATATATATATATATAAAATTAAACAAAATAAGAACTTTGAACATATTAATCCTGTTCAAAAGTTTTCACCCCTCGGCTTGGCTCTTAATGCATCTTGTTTCCTTCTGGAGCATCTGTGACTGTTTGAAAAAGAATGTTGTTTAATAGCTTTGTCTGAGTTCCTAAACTGTCCTCAGTGTGAAAAGATGGATCTCAAAATCATAGCCACCGTTGGAAAGGGTTCAAATATGCAAAAGAGTCTGGACAACTGAAGAATCTGCAGGACCTGGAGGATTTTTCTGAAGATGGTGGTCAGTTAAACTGTTCAGAACAAACACGGAACTCATGAACAACCATCTTAAAACAAAAAAATAACGGCATTTTGTATAATCTCTTATTTATTTTTAATTTTTTTAATTTTTTACAGATTCTGCAAGGTGTGCCCAAATTTTTGCATAAAATTGAAGTATTCTCTGATCAGTTACATAAACAGTATTTCAACCAGCACATATGCAAAACAAATTTAATGGAGATCATTTTGATGCATATCATAATATACTTTAATTTAAAGACCTAGATAACTCTGCTAGACCAATATAAATGATGAACATTATCACAAACAATGTCAATATTTGTACCGCTGCCTTACGGCTATTAATTATATGACACTTCCGCAGCAAAATAAATGTGCACACTATTGAAAAATGAGTGAGCTTGCAGTTTTTCACATAACAAATCAATGTTACCCTTTTGAGGAACTTACAAGTCGACTATTTCTGCCAAAAATGTTTTGTCACTTACATTTGCACTAGTGTTTCATTAAGACAAGCTGACATGCTTCTGATGACAAAAGGTTTTTTTTCCCTTAACCAATAAGAACACAGTTGTGGTCAAACAGTAGAACTATATTTAGACATGAGTTTGAAGGGTGAACTTCCTATCAAGCCCTTTCTAAAAACAAGTTTCTCTTTCCTTACTGAAACAATGACAATGAATACTCCTGCCACCATTTAATCCAAAATAAAGAAAGCTACACACACTTAAGGGAGGGGTCTGGGTTTTATAATGCATGTTAAAAGTTATTTTGCTATTGCTGTCATTACTTCTTGTTCCAAGTATAATTTTGGATGCTCCCCAGGAAGTCTGTGTTTAGAAAGCAGGCACTGAATGAAGAATGCATTACTATAGTTATTGTTATTATCCTACTACCCTGCAATTCTATAAATATTCAATTTGAATTGTTCAAATATATTGTTTATTTAGCATTTAAAACACAATGTGCAGCTTTAAACTTTAACTAAACATAAAAATAATGTTCAGGTAATTCTCTGTCCTTCTCACTTTAACATATTTTAAGTCAAGTTGAAATGTCTTTGTAGATTTGCTGAAAATATACATCTGAGATGTAGATGAGTTTGTTTCTTCATCAAAACAGATTTGGAGAAATGAAATATTATATCACTTGGTCACCAAGTGGATCCACTGCAGCAAATGGGTGCCGTCAGACTGAGAGTCCAAACAGCTGATAAAAACATCCCAATAATCCAGTTCATCAAAATATGAACCCTTCATCCATAATATTGCATGCAGTGCAAAAGTACTTTAATCTCAATCAGTAGAGAAAATGCACTAAACAGGTTCTAAACAAATAAGGGGATTAATTTCTCACTGGGGATTTGTTATAATGGATTATGAACTCATATTTTAGCCAGAAGCAATGGTTTTAAAGGATTATTGTGATGTTTGTATCAGCTGTTGAACTGTCCTTCTGATGGCACCCATAAGAATCCATTGCTGAAGTTATGTGATGCAACATTTCTACAAAATTCACTCCAAATAAAAAAAAAAAAACTAGCTTTATGAGAACTAGCCTGAGGTTGAGTACCTTTTAAGCGAATTTTCTCTGTTGGTTCCACTATTGCTGTAAAACCACCACTTAATTTAAAACAATGCCAAGGGTTAAAGATCCCTGCTCTAAAACACCTTAAACAAGAAATATGGCTATTTTTAAAACATAGAGCTATTGATTAATTGCCACATGCCGTCCACACTGAAAGCAGCCACCTGAACACACCCACTGGCGCTGCTTTGTTAGCCGCGCGCGCAGAACTACAGTTCCCGTGACTCACTGCGCTGCTGGGATCTGTCTCTCCACCCCTCTGCATCTGTGTAGAGTAGCGGTGGATCGCGGACACAGAGTCACAGAGTCACAGCGGCACCGGACCGGTATGGTGTGTGTGGGGTACACATCGCAGTGCGCACTGCAGCTCAGCCTCACTGGCACTGTCCTCTGTGGTCGTTTGTAAACACGGCATGCTGTTTGAGAGCTGCTGCAAGTCCGCCGAACCTGCGCTGATCATATAAACTCGAGAGCGGAGAAACAGCTGATCCACGGATGGTCGTCTGAGGTAAGTGGTCCTTTAATGTCAGCCCACCCGAACATTACATGACTGGAAAAGTTGCGCGGAGAAAGAAATATGTGTAATGGGAATGAACCCGTTAGGACCGAACTTCTCTCATGGATTTTGTGTGTGGCGCGCGTGAGAGAGACAGACGGACACTGTATCTCAGGGCTGCTTATTTATACGACAAATTCCCAGCATACCTACTGAAGGAAAAGTGGAATGTAACGGAATGGTCTTGATGGTGTGAGTACGTCTGGGTAAATCGGTAGCCTATCAGAGTTTAAAGCATATTATTATTACACAGACGCGAGTCATCTGTTGATTTCTCAGCTGTGCTGATGTATAAGAGACATGGAATATTTAAACACAACTAACATGTGATTAAATCCAACATGCAAACATTTGAACTGAAATTAAAGACAGTGAGAGCCAAAGTTCAACACATGAAATCTTCTCTTACCTATGCCTATAATATAAGTTGTTCATATTTGAGATGTATATGAGCATATCTTTTTAAATATCATTTTGAGTGAATGACACTAAATAGTAAAGCAACCTACTGAACACCTTTCAGTACATGATCGTATGTTTCAAAAATGTTTTTCAATAAAAAAACTGTTCTATATCATGACATTTTTAAATAGATTTTTTTTAAATAACAGTTAAATGATAAAAAAAATAGCATTTATTACCCCCCCCCCCATATCAGTGTGTCCTATGGTGTGACAGCAAATATACAGTATATATATATATATAATGCTATTTGAGGATAAATTTTTCTCATGTTATTTGTGTGTTAAGTTTTTTCCCCCCTAATTTTTTACTGTCACACCATAGGACTCCATAGAATTACCCATATATATTATATTAATCGTAAGTATATTTGTTCGTCATTGGAGTCTATTGGATTATTTTTTAGCCCAGTCAAAGCCAATGAGCATCGTGGCATATTCATGCTTTATGATTTGTTCAAAAGGCAGATGAAGACCTTTGATTTGTGCAATAAGTAACTTGCGTAATTAAATTGTCAAACAAGAAAACAGCACTACACATTCTAGTCTTCATGAACTTTATCTTACACAAATAAACAGATCTTTTTTTCCGCATGCTCACTTTATACGGCCGATCCTTAACCTGATCTGAATAGTGCTAAAGGTAATGCCTACGAGATGACAAAAGGCTAAACACATATCACACATAACTCATCATTACATGGATTATCTGGCAGATGGTTATCTGCAAGTCAGCAAGTCTGTAAATATCAGTGCACTGTAAATGTATCCCCTCAGCACAAAATAAAGCCCATTGCGACATAAAAGCGGCATGACAGCTATGAATGCAGAAAGTGTTGCAGTAGGATTGGGATGTATTGTTTACATCCATCGGTTTTCCAGCATCTAAGCAAAAAAAACGGTTTGTTGGATTGAGGTCAAACACTCGGGACAGAAGCCCTGCCTCACATGTTTATTAGACAGATAGTGTTTTCCTGGTTGGCTGAGCGTAGCTTCAGGCTCCGTTCCACTGCTGGCACTCTCAGCTCTGCAGCAGTGGCAGGTTTTACTCTCTGTCTGCACCTGTCTTTTACACTGGGGCTTTCTCAGACTGATTATTGTACAGCAGAATTCAGATTTCATGCCTTGGCACAACAAAGCAACGTCAGAAACATTTTTATTGTTGGAACTTTGGACTCTTGTTCTGGCCTTGGAGCTTGTTTCTCAAAACCGATGCAAATGAGCACAAGTGGGAGAAAAAAAAAAGGCTTTTGAATTCAGGATATGTCAGTTAGCGTGGCTCTGGTGCTTCACGGAGTTCTGCTCATAAATGTCAAAAGAAAAGGTGGGAGTAGGAGAGAGTGAAGTTTCCCTCAAAGGGTTTGAATCTTAAATGGAACAGAACTAGACTGAGCTGTGAAGTCTGAAGCTGTTTTTACTATTGAGAAACATTTGATTGGATTCATGGATGTTTCTACAGCTGTGGCTCTGTTCTGTGGGGGGTTGTGCTAAATCCTGTCAAATGGGGCTTTCGGGATACAATGGGGATACCGCGACCTAATGGAATATAATCCCCAACGCATAAATTGATATTCTGTGCATTATTGTGCTTAAAGGAATTGTTCATCTAAAAATTAAGATTTGCTATACTCTCTCTCTCGGGTCATCCAGGATGTAGATGAGTTAGTTTCTTCATGAGAACGGATTTGGAGAAATTACACATACTTTAACATCACTTGGTCAGCGATGGATCCTCTGCAGTGAATGGGTGCCGTCAGAATTAGAGTCTAAATAGCTAATAAAAACATCACAATAATCCACACGAGTCCAATTAATGTGTAAGACACAAACCCATCAATAAACCTTTTTCAACTTTAAAGTGCTGTTTCTCTCTAAATTATGAATCCTCTTATCCATAATATTGCTTTCTCTATTGAGAAAGTTGTCTCATTTGAATCCGAAGAGAAATGATACTAGTGAAAACAGTTCAGTGGGTGTATTGCGATGTGAGAAGGAGTTCACAGGGAAATAATGACAGGGGTTATGCTTTATGTATTTGGTAGTATTTTGGCTAGAAGTGAAAATTTAAGTTAAAATGCCTTAATGATTAATACATAAATAAGATGCAGATTTTCACTTAACAAGATGTTAATTGATTGATTGCTGTTGTGTTGATCACTTGTGAATTATTGTAATGTTTTTATCAGCTGTTTGGACGCTCGTTCTGACGGCACCCATTTACTGCAGTGGATCCACTTGTGAGCAAGTGATGTGATCTGTTCTGATGAAGAGATAAACACATCTACATCTTGAATTGCCTGAAGATGAATAAATTTTTAGCAAATGTTATTATTTTTTTTTTTAGGTGAACTATTGCTTTAATGTTATTGTGCAGAGCTTGTTGCTAAGATACACAGCAGGGGATGAGATGTGAATTGAATTAAACCAGTTGTTCTGCTAATGATCATTAATTAACAAACAAGCAGAATGCAAACATCTACATCTGAGCTGCTTTGATTGGGTGATTGTACATGTGCAGGTGAGTCAGTGATTGGAATGTCAGTGACGCCAAGTATTTGTAGTCAAGGAAACAGAAAGCACTAGAATTCATCGTTTTGAACATGAAAGTATGTTTGCAGACTGAAACACTTCATGCATTCTCTGCTGTCAAGCAGATTTTGTTAGGGCTGTACAAAGCTGTAAATCATCATGCCAGAAAAATGTTATGTGTTACTAAAGTTGCTTTGACTCAACTGTACACACGATTATGCAAATGATAAAGTCTTATTCAAAAACAGCTTCCTGATGATAATGTTTCTGGGAACAGCATACCAACAATAGCTGAAATAATTTTCAAGATATCCTTGGTAAAATGTTTCGATGAAACAGTTTTGCATCCTAAATTAGTATTTAGCGCTAAATAAATAAAAGTATTTTCAAAGTTTCAAATTAACTGGGATATTCTTCATGAAGGGAACTGTGCACTATGAGGATTCCAATAATAATGATTCTAGTTTAAAACAGATTTCAGCTATTTTGAGTGTTGTTTTAATCCCTTTTTAAAAGTGTTGAAAGGGTTTAGCTTTCGTTTTATACTTACAAAGAAATTGTGAATAATCACAGTACCCAAAACTGCTGTTGCTAACCATCATGGAAAGCATTTTAGAGAACTACTGAGTTTCTACAAAAACACTTGCATTTAGTTCTGATAGAAAATGAGAAGTGATGAGCAGCAGAGTGGCAGCTCAAACATGGGAAATACAGTATCATTGCTTTTAAGATGTTTACATCATGATCTCTGAGTAGCTTTATTAATCCATTAGTATTCAAGTCTTTTACTTTCTATATTTTTTTTCCACTTATGCACAAGTTAAGCTTTTTCTACGAAACTAAAAATGTCAATAACATCACATGGAAGTTGATTATTTGGAATCAGATTTGTATTTTAAATAACACTGCATCAGGGCCGTATTCCATCAGAATGCTTCTATCTTGGATTAAACATTTCTAGCCAGGAGTTTTAGATGAAAAGTGATGAATAACCAATCTGGGCGAGGAAAAGACAAAAACTTTTATCTTAGTGAGGAGGCGGGGCTGCTAGAGATGACACACTCTGCACACACACCAAATATATATATATAATTTATTTTTTATTTACCATGCTGTCATACTTAATGTATTTTATAGGAAATTAACAGCAATAAAATACGTTTCTGAAAGGGCTGTAATTGTGTGGGTACTCACTTTTCTTTATAGCAGTTAACATCCCGCTCTTTCTTGCGAAGCCAACATGGAAGTCACTAAAACTGCAATTTTTTGCTGCAAAAGAGAGTCAATCCCCTAGACTCCCCATATTAAAATACCCAACTTTACAGCAGAAACAAAACATATTCATAAAATGATTTTGGTCTATGCAGCTAATTTCGCCCTTCGTGACAACTGTGAGGGGGTGGATTTCTTTGGAACTCTACTATTTAAATTATATTAAGCTTTGAAGTTCCTCATAATTAAAGGTGCGGCAACTTGATTGACAGGTGGATTGCCGCTGCTGTCACAACCATTGGCCAAGGGGGCATGATTTCATCAATGAGTTCCCGCATGTTTGTCCATTTTTGATTATCCGAGAGTAACACATGATTACGCGATAGCCCTGATCTTTTTTTCAAGACATGTGACTTTCAGGAAATGGTTCTGAAAAGTAGTTTTTTTTTCTAGATTGAAAGCCAAAAGTGCTTCTAATTGAAGAATCACCCTGCATAGCAAACCTAACTGGCTTAATATATAGTGAAACATGTATTGGACATGTTTTAATTGACCCAGAAGTCAAGTGGGATAAGTGATATTTTTCTGCTGTTTATCAAAAAATCTAAATATAACTTATATTTTCTAGAATGAAAATAGCTAGTTAGTTATGTTCACGAAATGTAAGGCCATTATGACTTTTTGTACAAACTTTCCATTGTAGGTGTGTAACATATATTACTACTAAAGAGACTTTGCATGTCTTTCCAAGAGACGATCTTCAATGTCTCCAACACACACCAATCTAAAACTCATTAATGACACGTAAAACATTAAATTATGGGAATCTGCTGTAGTCAGGTGTTTCACTCTTGAATCACCAAATGAATCTGGCCAATGTCCCCTGCATGTTGTGTCAATAAGTTGTAACTCTGGAATGTCGATTCTCTACTTCGATCTGTTTTTTTTTATGTGGAGCTGACAGCGTTAACTGTCATCAGACATGTTTGGCCAGTCTCCGTCACAACAAGGCTTGTCTGATCTTGTTGCGCTCTGTTATCGGGGGGCAATTGCAATTTTCTCAGGATAACAGGGAGGTATGTTTGATTGTTGTTTTGTTGAATGCACTTACTCACTCCATGCCGCTCAAATAGAAATTACTTCCTGCTGAGGAAGTGTCTTGACTCTTTCACGTAAACAGAGCAAATTTAATTAAACCAAATTATCAGACTGGTGCTGGGAAATCAAAGGCTTCTGGAGAGCGTGCATAATGTGCCACATCAAGCTCACCTTGTGTGTCATTTGTCTCGGTCCTCTAGTGTGTGTGGTCATGCTGCAGATAACTGGACTATTAGAATAATGTCACAACCACTCATGACTTTAGTCAGCCGTGATTCAAAGCTACAGGCAATCATGGATTATATGCTTACTGTTATGATTAACATTTTGCATTCAAAAGATGTAATATAACATACACAATAAAAACAAACAGAAACCATTTAATTTATATACTGTATTACATCATATTTTAAATCATATATAAATAATAACACTCTACCTGTTACTTCAATTTTTGTATTGAAAAGAAATGCTATTTGCACTTAGTGTACTCCAATTTAAAAAAGGCCATGTACTTCAAAATAATAGCAAGATATCACATATTTCTGTGTACTTTACAAAAACATACTGCAACAAGTGTCTGATTTCAATTATGTTCTCGCAATGGTTTTAGACAGTGTCTACCTTCCTGTTTATGATTGATTTCACGGATAGTTTTTGACTGAGTTTTGGGTCTGTGGGGATGTCTGAAGAGCTGTAGAGCGGGGTTAGTTTGGCATGCGGCCCATGAGTTTATATGGCACACAGAGGGGTTTCAGCCTCCCTAACCATTCAGTCGTACAGAGTGAGCCCAACACTGCAGCCTCACAATGAAGCCAATCTGTTTGTAAGAAATGAAAAATGATGGTTTGCTTGTTTTCTTCCCCTTCTGCTTATGATTTCATTTCAGGTGCGATGATCATGTGGGCACTGTGATTAAAAGATTAAAGCGTCTGTCCTGCGGCCTGTGGCTTATGACAAATGCTTCTCTGTTTAGTGATCTTCAGAAGAAATGAGGGGTGGCATATTTACTCACTGGCCGCATGCAGACAATGTTTGTTTTGTTGAAGAGAAATGTGTGAAGTCAGGATTCTGATGTGCTGCTGAAATGGCAGGAACGTGAATGAAGGAAAACTGCAATGACAAGCCATTCACGCTCGTTTATCGAGCGACGGTTGTGAGTAGGGTTGCCAGCATCAGCAGAGAAAATCCTTTTTTTTTAATGCGGTGTATGCTATTTGAGAATTAAGGAAACCATTTATGGCTTATCTTACACAAATTATAATTCAATTACTTTACTGTAAGTGGCTCAACAACACAAATGTTTTTTTAATCTCTAATTTTTAACTCTGCTATTAAGATTTTCTGCTGTGTTGATACACCAGCAGCAGCTACCCTTGCTTGCTCTCTTTTTCACACTTTCTGTTGACACACACAGTGAAAAGTAGCACAGCGTTCATTTACACGTGAGCAGTTTCCAGTGTTTCCACTGTTACAGAGCAGCTTGGGTTTACATTTACACTTGTATATTTGTTATTGTAGTTTAGCTCTACCTTTCATTTCATAGGTTGTTTTTGTTTTTGTTTAGATGGAGACTAACCACTTTTAGGGATTTCCGCCTCTCTCTGCATAGGTAATGAGGTGTATTTTTTATTTATTATATATAGAGTATTTTTGTGCAGCTAAGGCCCTGCCAACACAAATGTGGCTTTCTTAAACTGAAACTTTTTCAAGCTTCTGATTGGCCTTCACGGTTGAGATTATATCATCACCTGTTGGTTTGGCATGCTCTTGACATTGCTTCAAAGCATGCATTTGCATTTTTTTTTTCTCCCAACACATTGTCTTAAATTTAGATTATCCAGTATCGTTAAAAGAATATTGTATGACTGTGTGCAAAAATACATTAAGTGCAATAAATACTAAAGCGTCTTCATATATTCGGGTATAAGATGCTAAAATATGCATGATGAGACAAAATGTGAGAAGTACGGGTTTTTTTCAACACACAGTTATTTTTAAATACTGACAATTTTGTATCACTTAGGATGGCTGGCAATTTTTTTTGCATTTTTTTTCCTCCGTTCACTTTGTCACAGGGGAGGTAAACTTCCTGATCCCTGTGATCTGGTGGCTGCCATCCTGCATGGGTGGAGGGAATGGGGAGAACATTATGGAGTTATATAACCTCCACACAGACTAGACCTTTCTTATTGACTGGCCCTCCCCTTTCTCTTCCTTTCGGAAATGTGCCGTTATCAACAGAGGGCATATTAATAAAAGGCCTTGAAAAACAATGGCTAGCTAACAGAGAGCTGCTCTAGCCACCTCTGTGCCCAAAAAAACTTCAAAGAGCTACTGTGTGTTTTTATGACTGGGCACATTAGCTTGGAGTGACGTTGGATAAACAGTAGTTTCGAGAACAGGAAGTAAATGAGAGTTTGGCAATAGTGCGGTCAGCTGGGCGAATACCTTTGCTGGAACTGATGCATCAAGGTTGTACTGGCCAGTAGGAGTACTTGAGCTGTTTAGGATTTCAGAAATGACTTGTGGAAGTGAAACTATGAAGTATTTTCCAGTGGTCAGTGAGATGTTTGTGTACATGTGTGATCAAGTCATGGATAATTACAGAAGGGGTCGTAGGTGTAAAGTCTATATCCGAAACGGTTTCGTTTTTCTTGTTGTCATAGACCGCTCTGTTCTGAAGCCTAATGCACACTGCATTCTGTCTAATTTTGTAGCTTCTAAACTGAAACACAACCTCATAGGTGACTGATTTAGAAAGCTCTGCACAGACAGGAAGTTTTCAAATCTTGACGAGGTGATATAAACCAAACATTGCTCCTCAACTGTGTTGCTCAGTTTATTACAGTAGAATTTGGCATTAACTTATTTGTAAAAACACTAAACTTATGCATGTTTTTTACATTTCTTAAATGTTTTAGGGTTTTAGTTTTATTGAGTTAATTAACTGTATTATTTTTGTGTTATTTTTTTTTTATCTAAACAAAATAACCCAACCCCAGTTTTATTGAGATTAATTTTAATGCACAATCAAAAAACATGATTTTATATAGTTTTATTTTATTGTATTTTTTATTATATTATGTTTATTTATTTTTCTTATTCAAGTATACTAAAATTGAAAGGTTTGGATTCATTTTTTTTTTTTTTGAGAGAAAAAAAGTATGCATTTAATTGTTTAATAGTGACAGTATGGACATTTATAATAAATAAAGGCTGTTATTTTACACTTTGTTAATCAAAGAAAAAAAAAAGTATTTTTTGTATTTTTGATACAGTCTTGGTGAGAGATTCTTTCAAAAATATTAACACATTTTTACCAACCCTAAACTTTTGAACAGTACTGTAGATGAAATCTATACTCCTATGTCTGTTACCCATATCCTAGTCTTAGGTAGCCAGACCTGACGGCTGAAGGTCTGGAATTCATAGCCGCTTTCTTTGGTCAAGGCCTGCCCATAAGGCCATTTGACTGACATGACAAACAACCAATAGCAGTTTGTTTCGTTCAGCGTCACGTTTCGGGGTGTGGTAATGTCCCCACAACAACAGGCCGGCCTCCGCTTTTTAACTCCCACAAGCAATTCTGGAGAACAGAACACAATACTGAATCAGCTAGATGCGATGTCAGCGTCTGTTCTTTTCATGTTTGCCAGCAGCGGCAGTTTGCGGCTGATCCCCTTCTCAGTTAGCTACTTCACTTGATCTTCCATAATAGATAGGATGCACAACTAGTAAAATTGGCTCTGCTGGGAACCTCGCATACTTTTGATAATCCAACGTTCAACTTTATCTTAATAAATGCTTATTGTCATTCATGTAAACATGACTCACAATCACGTGTCTGAGCTTTGTTTCCCGGCGGACCGAAAATAAACTCGTCACTCGCATCCCCCGGAAATGCGATAAAAATCAACCAATCATTTGATGACTTTGACATTCCTGAAAGTGTACCATATGCATCAGATGTTTAGCCAACGTTCCGTGGGCGTGACGTCTGAGGCTGAGACTACCTATATCCCACATATTAGCCTGAGAGAGCCACCAAGATGGCTGCAGACTTTAACTGACTTTAGTAGACTTAATACACAGAAATATCTTTACTATTTGTCTGGCATTGCAGTTAATGCTAGAATTGCCTTTATAAGAAAGGATGCATGTGATGCAAGTTTTTAATTTAGACAAAATTCTATCTTTTGCCTAATAATGTGTCAAAGATGCCTGAAATTTCTGTTTAGCCTGAATCCTTACCAGTAAGAAACCGGACAGCACAATAACATCACTTGCTCTGATAATGGTCCTGTAATATAAATAGGCCACATGATTGCATTTCCCTCATCTCTTTACTTTCAGCAGTATATGTCAAAGCAAATCAGTAATGGGAGCACAACAGCCTGGTAAAATGATGCGATTAAGGCCATTACCCATGTTATTCCATTATTTCTTGCCACCATGCCCATCTCTGGGGTTGTTTTCCATCAAAGCAAGAAGGACATTAACTCTATTCAAAGAAAGTGTTTGTAAGCAGGGGAAAAACCAGCGACTGGTGGCTTGCCAGGCCAAGACAATATGGAAATGTGCTATGCTTAGTGTTGGACAATAGCTTGGGGCTCTATTGTGAATCAGGTTTTGGCATAAGATCGTGTGACTGACAGCACTGTCATGCATTGGCTTGGCTACGAATTGGAGGAATGTTTTCTTAAAGAGTTGTATTATTATCTGAAGCATGTTCCCAGACCCACTTTTCAGTCTTGAGGTTTCCAGGAATGTCCAAAGTTTGTGAACAGAGGGCTGTCCTCCAGGGAAAAGCCTCCTTCATTGTGTTTTTTTGTGCGAGTGCTGATTAGTGTGACAGGCTTTGGTCTACAGACATTATTACAATGATAATGGCCTCCGTTTTTGATGCCTTCATAGTGTCTGCTCACCAAAATAATTACTGGTCATGCTAAAGGAATAGTGCTGAGGATTATGCTAATTCGTAGCAAAGTGATTATATGAATGAGTAATACTCTATGACCCTCTTGAATTAATCTCTCTCTGGGTCCCTTATGCTTGTATGGCAGGATAATCTGTCCAAACGATACCAGTGTTTGTCAGCGATTGGTTTAATGCACCAGCCCTCTCACATAAATACACAGAGCTGCATTTGCCTCACTCATGTTGCTGGATTTGAAATTATAAGGCATCTTTTATCAGACCAGACTATTTTAAGAATAGCTGCTGTTGTGTCAGGGCTGCTATAAAATGCAGTTTCACTGCAGGAAAACCCCAGCACAGAATGTTTGACTGAACCGATAATTTGACCAAGCCACAATAAAATTCACTCTGAGACCTAGAGGTGTTGAGCGCATTAGTCAAATAGGGAGACAGCAAATGATTCTGCAGAATAGACAAAAAAAAAGCAGAAGAAAACCTGAGAACTCTTTGTCCTCATATAGTGAGAACTTCAAATCAGGATGCATTTACCATATGTAAAGTTTGCTATTTGTAAGCTAATTTAAAAGAAACATTTAGAGGCAGAATGCAGGGAGGGGGAAGTGTGTGACTCAGGGCTTTTTCCGAATATATAGCAGCAAATGAAAAACAAATGGTCATAGCAGGAAGAAATCAAGAGCATGTAAAAAAAGAAGCGGATAGTTGTGCTGAGGGAGATTCAGGATTAGAGCCGGGTATCCGATACCGATACCTTAAGTTCGACAATGATGCCTTTTTCAATACCAACTTTATGAAATTAGTCTTAAAATTTTTTTTATTCAGCTTGTTGACATTCATACAGACTCAAAGCCTCAATAGCCTTATCATTTTTCCCTTTATAATCTTATTTTAAGACCTAAAACATTTGTCTTTTAATTAATGAAGATTTCATTTTATTGTTGGAAAATAAAAGGGATTTAATATTACAGTTTAAACACTGAAGAAAAACAGTTTGGATCATTTTTGTAGTAGCCTTTTATGTACATTCTACTGAACTATAGTAATATATTTCCGCTGCCATGTCTAAACCGAGCTTTTATTTTGACGGCTTGCCATGAATACCTTTACAGTTCTGTGTGTACATGATATGACGATAGATTCACTCAAATGAAACGGTCAAATGCTCTTGAAGTAACCCTCGGAGCAGTTTTGAAGATGTTATTCATGTAGCCTACGGTTTTTATGTCCTCATGTAGTGAGACGCAAGACATTAATAATAACGAAAGCGCCATTCGCAAGTCAGTATGCTAGTAAATAAACCCATACATTAACACAGAGTGCTCACTTGTAGGTTAGGTTAACCCCTTTAGGTATTGAAATTGGGTACCGAACGACAAGGTGTTTTTCGATACTCTGTTGGATTGAGGCAATGCGGTCAGTACCTAAGGGTGTACTCACACTAGGCATGGTTAGTGTGAACCGGGCCAGAGTATGATCGACACCCCTCTATTTTATGTCAAAAGGAGAAAATGCATCGAACTTTATAAAACACCAAAAACATTCGCCCTGGCAACGACGCTGTACAGAGATGTTTGGACGCTCTTGACGCTCTGACGTAGATTGAATGCTTGTTTTGTATTTGAAGGGGCCGCAAATAAAACAAGCTTGTGCGGACTGACCACACAGAGAGTATAAGCTAACCTTTCAAATATATTGATTGTGAAAGTAAGAAATTGATCGTTGGAAAGAACTTTTTGGTAGTACATGTTTTCTTTCAATTAAAAGCCATTTGCTGCAGCTCTCTACAACACATATTTT
>JAUCMT010000043.1:7561101-7571881 GCA_032357475.1 Enteromius thamalakanensis | reverse complement strand
GCTCCTATAGCGTTTAAAACAGGACATAATAGTGTACTATTTTTACACACTAGAGGCTTTTAAATGACCTGTGTAGCAAAAATATGTGTGTTAGAGAACAAATGTATGGTTAATGTTTGTATCTTTAAATTCAGTCCATCAGAAAAGCAGTTCTAGGATATGAAATACAGTTTGCGCTGGTTGATTAAATAAAAGTCCTCTTATATAAAATTTTTTTCTGTTTTGCTTTGGTACCGAAATTGAAAGATTTTCATTAGTATTGGTACGAATACTGAAATTTTGGCACCGTGACAACACTAGTTTAAACTGCCTAGTGTGAGTAAACCCTAAAATGTATGGACCTCCATACCCAGCCCTATTAAGGATAGACGGAGGGGAATTTCCAAGGAACTGAGTGAATTTTAAAAAGAAGTCCCTCTAAATGTGAAGTAAATTGAACTCCCTTCTGAAACACAGCTGGACCCTTTGGTAACAAACTTTTTCCAGTTTTTTAGTAATTTTTCTTACTGATTCAAAAACGTAACTTTAGAACACGTTATGAAGGACCACCGAGTTGCTTCATTGAAAATGTATTGTATTACTGCTTTTAAAGGCTGACGGTTTTATGTAGAAGAAAGAATTATTAGAATATAGAGACATCAGAGCCGGCGGTAAATTCCGAGGAGCGTCTCGCTGCAGACAGCAACATCCAGAGCCCTACTTGTAAATTCCATAAGATCTGGCCAAGCTGAGGCTGCTCTCAGTGGGTTTAAGAGCCGAATGACTTCTGTCGCCCTGGAGCTCACATCTCTGAAAACAATGAGGCAAATTTCATATTTAAAGTCGAAACAACTATAGTACATTCTCACCTAAAACTCTTAAATCTACATTCTGTGAAACAAAAACAATATTATTTAAAAATAATAGTGGATTTGGACAGCTGCCATGACACTCGTTGTGAGAAATACTGCAAGTAAAACATTGGGGTTCTGGTTATCACTAGAATATTGCACTCCTGGAAAAGGTTCTCAGCCAGTCAGATTCGAGAACCAGAAAGAGCTGTTGTGCACACACACACGGTTACATTTAAGAGATCATATCTTTAATATTAAGGATTTTATCTGCTGCAGTGGCTTAACGTTTTAAGCATAATCAACTAAAAAATACATTGTTCTTTGAGAAAGAATCTTAATAGTTTAAGCATTTTTAGAAATATTTACTGAAAAAAATGCATAAAAGATCTATTTAAAACTAATTAAAAAGTAATTTTTGCTGTATAAATAGCTGCACTGGTCACATTAACCAGCAGCCTGCGGCCTCAGTGGTGCCAAGAAAGATGTTTCAGAAACAGAGCGATAGGCTCTTAAAGGAAATACACAGATGCATTGTGCATAATAAGACATCTATTAAGAAAGTAACTAGGGTTCATTTTGATTTCATGTTGAGTAGCCCTCAGATTTCCACAGATTTTTCCTAATGGGACTGAAAGAGTTTCTCTTTCATTTCCCCCTCATTTTCAATCTTATTCCTCTGAATATCTGACTGGCCATTTTCAAGCATCTCTTTTCATCACTCCAGCATCTTCTAGGCAGGATGCCAGTATTATAAGAAGCAGACTCGTGGTTTGTATGTGAAGAAGTACTTAAAGAACACAGGTAAATCTTCAGCTAACCTGCCTGCCATGGTTTCTGCAAGACCTGTAAAAGCTGTAAATGTGATTTAATTTTTTTGTCATCCTGACCCTCATTTGTCATCAGTTGGGACTGTGAGCCAACACCAACAGAACCCTAAATCACACGCACGTACATACCCCAAGACATCAAACTTCCACCCCAGCTGTTCCTGCCGTTTAACCGCCGCTGAGCAGAAATAATTGCTGCAGAACGTTCCGAAAAATGACTTTGCGACTGAATCACAGTGAGGGCCGAGGGGCCAGAAAGAGGCACAGACCATCAAAACAGATGCTGCGTGTTTCATCCAAAACTGTGAATGAGCCTTTATGGTTTGGACTGGTGCTAAGATCTCTCACATTACACTTGCTCTGTCTCTTCACTTCACACGCAGTTCTCCATCTCTTTATGTGAAATAATTCAGGGTATTACCATTTTTACACATACTCAAACGTAAAAGTGAAGGAACTATATGACTGCAACAGAAGTTAGGACTGTGTTTCCACACTGATGATGTCTCGGGTAAATAACTGCAGCTTTATATAACCATTAACTATGACTTTTAAACTACTCAGTAACATTTTCTGCTTATTAATAGTATGATAAATAATATTATAAAATGAAGATTTCCTTTTTAAATAAAAAAAAAATTAATTGTGTATTAAGAATTGACCATTGGATTTATTACAAACATCATAATAGCCTTGCCTTGATAATTATCTACCGAAAATAGAACCCAAACCTCAAAACGTGGCTTAAAACTTCTCAAATCATCTTAATTCAGGCGTATTGAACAGAAATCAAACCTGACATATAATGGGTGAGTTCACTCAAGTATTGGCTGAGTAGCTTATATTGGTACATTATGTTGATAAATACTTGTACAGTATTTCCACAATATTCTTTTGCTGAATTCCTTAAAACACTGATTGGACGGACGATGTAAATACTGTTACCTGTAAATATGGGCGGTAAAATAAATACGTGCTGCCTGCTTCAAGGTGACTCAGATGCTTTAAGTTCTTTTACTTGCACTCTGAGAATAATTTGGTGTGATTCAGCGACTGCTAATGTATTATACTTACACGCTTGTTCCATTGTCTGTTTATTTATAGTTTTTTCTTTTCATCTCTCTAATTACTTAGCCTGTCTGTGCTGAGATTTTGGGAGGATGCAGCATTTTCGGTGCCATGACCCGAGCATTCTGTATTTTAATGCAGAGCAGTGGTCAGAAAGGTGCCTGACGTCTGCCAGATGGCCACTTAGTGTCTCCATTGGCTTTAAATCCCGAAGTTAGTATTCCCGACAGTACTCGCCCAAGTGTGGAATTTTGGCCAAAGGCGGGAAGGTTTTTTGGGAAATTTTTTACCTAAATAAACTGTCATTTGAAATATTATGTTATTGTAGGCTGGAAATGTTATATGCTTGAGAATATTTGGCAAGCACAGTAAAGCGATCTTCTATTTTTTGTGGCTAGAGGAAGTTTCCATATCCACTCCAGCATTTAGTTGAAAAGACAAGTTTACATTAGCATGAAAAGGGAAATATTTGAAACTATGATGTGCATGGGAATGATCAGGCCACATGTGTTGCTTTCGTCTCTCTGAGGTTTTCTTTTTTTGACGGCCGTAAAGCTAAGGGTTATGGGAGAGTAATAAGAAATGAGCATAGGTGCCCACCCGTTGAGTTTTACATGTTTGTTTGACTTAGTGCTTTTGCAGTGATTGGATGCAGATGTAGAATATGGAAATGTGGCTGTACAGTATACTACAATTGTTGGGAAACGTAATCACATACAGTAACGTCAAAACGTTTTTGGGGTTGGATTTTTTTAACATTGTAACTTATTCCTCTAATGACAAAGTCATCTTTATTGTCACATGATCCTTCAGAAAACATTCTAATATGCTGATTTGTTACATCAAGGCATTTATTTGAAATAGAATTCTTACTCACACCTTTGATCAATTGAATGCCATTCTGCTTAATAAAAGTATTATTTTTCTTCAATATAAACTGCCCCCAAACTTTTGAACAATTATGTATTCCCACTTGTCAAAACCACCAAGGTGCTAAGTGTTGCAATATCCATTCAAGGTTCAGCCAGACTGTTTTACTTGATGCTTAATTTACCATGTAGTGTGTCTGAGAGGTAAAGTGGTTATCATATGGAACAGTATGTCCCTCTGAGGACAGAAAAGTGAGGGGAGAGAATTACATCGGCAGCCGGAGTCCATCACTAGTGATTATAGTATCACGGCTTTGACGCCCTGTGTCGTAACTCCATTAAAGGTCCTTTGTGTGCTGTCATCTTTACAAACCCAACTCCTCACTGAGAGAGAAAGAGATGGATTGTCTGAACAGCTGTGACAAATACAAGATTGTCCAAAGAATGGAACACATTAAACAGAAGCTGTTCTAGCGAGCAACAATTATGCTGCCTTCTAAGATAACTTGTTGGTAAGCAGCATCAAACTCTACTGGAATCGGTAGTGAGTCAGGAATCTGAAGGGTCTTTCAGTAAAGATATCCATAAGATGACAGCTGTCTATGAATTCAGTAAGACAACAAGCCTGCTAGGTTTTAAAATAGAGTCCCAGTTTCAAAAATATAAAAGCAATGTAACACAAAAATTGATGGATGACGCAAAGTCTTAACATGTGCAACTATTCATTCAGCTGTGTTTCAGTGTCCCTTGATCTTTCAGAAATCAGGAAATCAAGAAATTAACATTTTATTACCGGTGTTAAAATAGTTGTAATTGTAGTAAATGTTTTAGGATACTGATGAATAGAATGTTTGTGACACCAAACTTTTGAATGATTAGACACACTACATCATGGTCCTGTTTCTCCTTTTTTTCCCTTTAGTTTTAGAAGACATATTTCCACTCTTATCAACTGTTTTCTTGTTTATTTTTATTTATCCTGAGGAAACTTAGTCTCCATAGTATTGAAAGAACAACAAGCATTTCTTTTGAGTCTGCACCAAAATGCAGCACCGACACATTTGAGCTGAGTAAAGGAGTGGTTAGTGTTATTGACAGTTTCGCGTCTGTTTTCTAGCGAAGACCACTTCCGAAGTTCTAAAGACGACATGCTCAGCAGAAGGGAGTTTCACTTGTTCTCTCTCCCTTTTTTTTTTCTTGTTGCATACTCGCTCTCATCTTAAAGAAGCCCACATCAAAGCAACTGTTTAGTGCTGGTTGGCAGGTGTAGGGTTTTTATGACAGCATAAGGGTTTTCTGTGAAAACACCCCTTTAGGTGGTCTTGATTTGTGCGCTCATAAAGCAGTGGGGTGTACCTTTGAGGCTTCACTTTTTGTTAAATTTAATCTTAAAAGAAAAGAGGGCTAATGCATGACTCTTGCTTGGATGCTTGGATTTTATGCTGCCTGATTTTTGCACTAAATGCAAATCTTCAGTTATTCATCAACTTTAAACATCTGGGGGTTTTTGTAGTGTATACCCAAATGGTTTGTGTCTTAAAAAAGAGATTTTGATAAGCAGCTTCTCTATTTAGTTGCTGTTTTCTGAATTGCGACTCTCCATTTGGTTAGATGGTCTCCATAATTGTTCTATTAAACAGGCTTATAGGGTTTAGTTTAATAGATATACTGTAAATGTATTTGTGTTAAGCATAATTGTTGTTACTCATGATTGCAAGGGGCAATATGAGAAACAGAAACTCTTAAAACAAACCACAAAAACAGTTTAAAACCATACAAGAGAAGAGGAAGTTGTAGTTCTTTCTTTCTAACCTTAGCTCATACCCCGAGTCCCATGTTTCTTTCCTTTGGTGACAGCGGCTCAAAGAGTTTGACCCGTTTGAGACCTCATTCATCCTTGCTCTGAGACGCTGCCCTAATCTCTTATTGACCTACAAATTCATTGTCCCAAGCGGAATGTCAAGTACAATGCTGTCACCCGTCCTGAGTCAGTCCTGAGTGCCACAGATGTGTATCAAGGCCTTTGAAGGGAAACGGAAGCAGCAGGGTTGTGTATTTTTATTCATGCCACTTGTACAATTGCTTGTTTCTATGTTCAAGCAGATGCAGCGATGTGGTAATCCACTACAGATTGGCGTTTGACTAACATACATACATCTAAGGTCATAAACCTCATGTCATCTGAGACATCTTTCTGGAGTCAGGAGTCTCTATAAGGTCACATTCCTCTAATTCCATGGGGAATCCCCGGTCTGTGTTCTTCAGTTATTGCTCATGCTTGTGTATTTTAAGACTGAACTTATGTTTCCTGTGGCCTTGTGCTCTGCCTGGTTTATTTAAGGCCCTCGAGGGTCCCAGGGCCAAGTCACTAGCCTTGAAAGAGTCCCTAGAAATACCTCCTGGTGGTGTGGCATTAGGACCGGATTTACTCTCTCTTTAATTATGAGGGGCTGTATGGACTCTGTTTACTGCAAAGGCTCAGAGAGGAACTAATCCATCATCCTGTTTGTCAACTCCAGCGGGAGTCTCAAACAGCCTGATATGTAGAAAGAGCTTTCTGAGAATATAGTCCTGAGTATGTGAACGCCAGGCAATGAGGGCAAAGCCTTCTGTCACAGGTAGAAATACTGCATTGGCTCTCAGAGGATTACAAAATATTCCTCTTGTAGCGGTTCAGCCGTAGGAAAGAAATGCTTACTGTGCTCTTAAAGGAATAGTACACCTGAAAATGACAATTTTCAAAATTTTTTAAAATTATTATTATGTTGTATTATTTTATTATGGAGTGAGCCTAGAAACTACTGTATTGGTATGGATGATAAAAATAATGGATTTATAGATTTTTTGGGGGGGTCAACTGTCTATTTAATTATATTTCCCACAAATATATATATATATATACATATATATATTAAAAAAGTAATGTTTTCATAGAATATACATTTCTCTCTATCAAAAAATGAGTTAATTACCCCTTTAATTACACATTTTACCATTTTTACAAAATATTATATTATATTATATTACATATTTTAGAATGATTTATGTAAGGAACATATATTTTTATCACTCTACACAGAAACGATAGAATTTTTAATTAGGTAAACTGTCCTTGTAATCTTTAAACTTCTTAAAAAAATGATATTGATCATAATTCTATTTATTTGTATTATAATATTCTTGTCTTGCTTTTTTTTCGTTATATGCCATATGTTTCTTTCCTTTAACACGTCAACTTTAAGTGATTTTTAGTTCTGCTTTGTGACTTCAGAGAAGTAGAAATTACATTCTTCACCTTTAACCAGGCTCAAGTCTTCTAATTTAATATTTACTTGATTACTTATCAGCCCAGCTTTAACCCAGCCTGTCACTCAGATGGTTATTGTCCATTACGGATTGAGGTCAGGGCCCAGAAGTGGATATGAGATTTTCCAGCTTGTGAGGAAAAAAATATGATAGCCATTATAGAACCATTTGAACAGAATTATTAATGACCCCGTAGGATTGAGGCAAATATGAAAAGCGAGCTGCCGGACAGTGCTCTGGGATTCGGGTGCTTCATCATATTTCATGCTAACGACTTGGGCTTTGAACGGCTGCTCAAATTACATCCTGATAGAGTGATCAGGCAGAAAGCCAGACCGACATGATGGGCAATATGTCAGCACTGAAGAATGGAGAGTGTGTATGTGTGCTTTACTTGCTCAGCTTTAAGCATCGAGGGAATTAATGCTCTGATAGGAGAAATTAAGGAAGTCAATTGAGATGTAATTGTCGCTAATGGAAGGTGGTTTTTCAAAACCTTTCAAGCCAGCTTTCAGTACAAACACTAAAAGAGGATGTGAAGAGCCGTGGGGCTTTTGAGCCGCAGGTGTGGAGTACAGTAACACTAGCCTGATTACTAATGTACCAACAAAAACACTGCATTTGCATTTCCACGAACAAATCACTGGTGCTGGCAAAGCAAAATAAAAAGTGCTTTTAAAGTTTTAGGTTAGACTCTGAATTAATAAAATGCTGCAACATGATGCATATGTAACTATTATGATGTCTCTATTTACACACTTGATTTTTTTGGTGAGCTGTCCCTTTAATTACACAGTTCTTACTATTTCAAAGTATTATATTCTATGATTATATGATATAATCATTTATTATTATAAACTATTCAGTCTGTGATGGGTAGATTTCTGAACTTTATTTTGCTTTTAAGTATATTAAGTACATGCCATGCTGCTTTGCAAACACTGTAATAAAGCCGTGTTCATGTTTTCAGAATTACTGTAATTATAAAATGGCAACTCTGAGATTACTCTAAAAGCTGTTTACATCCTTGAATTCAGAGATGAGTTGTTTCTATGACAATGAGGAGGTTCAGCTTTATTGTTGATGACAGCTAAACATTTCAAAACTATACATTTTTTCATAAAAATATGAGAACAATCTGCTGTAATAAATTGACTTATGTTTATGTTACATTAGGTTACAACGGTCAAGTGAGAGAAGCAAGTTTCAAACCTGTAATTATAACATGAATAGTTTTTACAAGTCGGAAAGTGTTATTATGGTAATTCTGACATGATGAGGAAGCAGCAGAAGCTCCTAAGAGAATGCAATTACACATCGCATGCATATTTATTAATTACTCTCATCACAGGGAAATAAAATTAAACATGCCTTACGGATGAGAAGAAATGCCATTATTCATTTTTAAAACCCTTTTATCAATATTTCAGATTTGAATACATATTTTAACAAGTACGCCAGGTTGTACAAACTCCTAATTAAACCGAAGGCCTCCAGACAGGCTTTATGTAGCTAATATTACCACTCTGAATAAACATGCATTTACAATCTGTAGCACTAAAGAGAGGCAGAGACGGTTAGTGAAGTCTCTTTCCTGCAGAAATATGTGCTCTCTGCTACTGTAGATAATCGACTGTCTTCAAATCTCTGGCATTGACCACAGCCAACTGAGCACCTAAAAGTGTCAAACATGTCTGCAGATACAGCTTCACAGCTTGCTAATGTATTCTCCTGCTCAGACTGAGCTCTGTAGGGCAGGCAGATGCTTTAATTGGTTCATTTCTATTCTGTTAGCAGACACCTCAGATGAATCGCTCAGTATTGCGGATTCAGACCTGTTTTGATTCATCCACTGTGCTGAAACTGATTTGCTTTCAAAGATTTACTGCTTTTAAACAGATACTAAAATTTGAATTATGAGCCCCATAAAAGGAAATGACACTAGTGCTGTCAATCAAATAAAACATTTAATGGAATAAATTAAACAAAGATGCACCCAAAAATTAAAACCGAATAACAAAATTCGATTTACCTATTAGTGCTGTCAAACGATTAATCACATACAAAGTAAAAGTTTTTGTTTATGTAATATATGAGTGTGTACCATGTATTTTTATCATGCATTTATTATATATAAATACATCTATGTATATATTTAGAAAAATATGGTATGAAATATACATAATATAAAATAAGATGCCTCAAAGTACTATGTCAGGGCTGTACATCAGCTTTTTTCGCACATAGCTCCTTTCCCTATTGTTAAAAAACAAAACAGTCTTTCAAGGTAACAAAATATAAAAGAATGGAATAAATTTAGGCCAAAGTGGGCAAATAAGGACATCTTTGGTATAATTTTATCTTTGTTATTAACAAATGTAATGTATAAATGTATACATTTTACAAATTACACATAATGTAAACAAGACAAACAGTGGTTTATTTGTCATGTGCAATTTAAGCAGGAAAATTTAAGAAATTGAATGAACAAATAGGAAATAAAACACTATATACACTGTATACATAAATTACCCATTCCTTAAAGCAACGGTATTAAAATGAATCAGTAATAATTAATATTTTCATTAATTAATGTTTAACCAGCAAGGCTTTAAAGCAGATACAAATAGATACATAAAGACATTTTAATGGTTGACTATCTAAAAATGGTCACATTGCACACCCCTAACTACCAAGTATGATGCACAACCAAATCACTTCACACTATTAGGCAGCTGTGTTATGAACATGCAAAACTATATCACACATGTGCTACAGTGGTAAATTTATTCATCACACAGAGCAATTTTTCCATAGTACATGCAACACACTGTATATGACGCACAGTACAGACCTGTATGTGTGTTATTAAAATAGTATGCAGTGTGATACTAACCAGGCCTTGTGGTACATTTTTCCCCTTCATAACCTTTGTCATTAAAACGACCCTTCATATCCCTCAGATAGCCTCTATACATCCCATCTTTACATGCTGATGAAAATTGTATTGCTTGATGATACATAATGTGGAAGCTGAGGACGCGATGAGATCCTAACAAAAGCTATATGGATTCATACCCTGTGGTGGCTCTGCTGATAAATGGTGTGCTGGAAAGGTCGGCATAAATGTCAGCAGAGCTATGTGCTAACCTCCCCATCTACACACACATACATACACAAACACGCAACAGACACACACTTGTTTGACCAGCACCCCCACTCCATGTGTACTAAATCAAATAAATCAGGTGGAGGGGGTGACGGTGTTCTGAGGAGCTCCCCTCCCCCACCAGCTAATAAATCACACAGAGGTGCAGCCCAATCCTGCAAACACCCTCTCTGTCCTCTCTGCTCGCATTTCAAGAAAACCACAAGCAAGGGTGGAGGGTGAAAGGAATTTCTTCAGTTGCTTTGATGACTTGATGCTCAAATATTGTTTATGAGTATATAAATCCACAGTATGAAGCCATGCTTCACTTAAAACGGTGTTAAATGGCAAAGGTTTTTGAATATTGATATAAATAACCCTCAAATATGATGCAAAGGAGTAAGGTAGACAACACTGAAGAGGTTTCTGAAAAAGCAGTTAGCTTTTATCCATTGAAAAATAAAATATCGGCTATAATATATACAGTATGTTTATTTAAATATATATATATGTGTGTGTGTGTGTGTGTGTGAAAGACATCAAGATGTTCGCATCACAAGAAATAAACAAAAGTGAATGTAAATGTAAGTATATGTAAGTAAAGTGTCTATTTTTAAGAATCACGTTACAGTGCCATTCAGTGTAACACATTATTTATGTACAAATTTAATTATTACAATTTTTATTTTTTTTTATGTAAACCCTTGTCTTTGACCCTTGTGTGTATGT
>JAUCMT010000043.1:7515717-7527787 GCA_032357475.1 Enteromius thamalakanensis | reverse complement strand
AAAAGTTGCTTAAATATCTTAATTTAACTAATGCCTAGTCCTGGCTTAAGCTAAGCCCTGTTTGTGAAACCGGGCCATTGTGTTCTAAGCAGAATCAAGACCACCAGTATACTGATACGGGCTTGTTTGTGGTTTGTGAATCCTGTGGTCTAAATGCTTCACAGCATTTGCACTTTTTTTCTCACACCTCTAGCATGCAGCAAGCTGTAGAACTACAAAAACACTGTAACAGCTGTATTCCTTTGTTTGTCACAAGTCATTTGAAGCATGTTTTAACACACACAAAGTCTTTTTAGTGTGACTTTTTACTTTTTAATTTCCAAAAATCAGCAATTCAACTGACATGAAGCATCTGCTGTCTGATAGCTCTATTACCACACCGAGGCCTGATATCGACTCTATATTTATTTGTTGACAAATTATTGATCTCTTAGCTCAATTTATATTCTATTCGTCCATTCAGGAAAAAAAAATGTCTCACTGAGCAATGAATTTATTTTATGGCTGAGAAAGATGTTTGTGATTTCTGTCTGCGTTAATTGGCCTAGCATGTTTGATTTGCTATAGTTTGACTACCGATGTCCCTAGGTGTTGTATTGATCACTTCAGTGGTGCTCCATTTATGAAGCTCATTATTTTTAATGCTTATAGAAAACGGTGATTAATGTACAACAAATGGTGTTTGTCTCTTCCTACCTCTACATCTTGAAAGATTGCACTGCTGGTTGTGCTATTGTTCTGTACAATTAATTTTCTGAGCAGATTATTAATATTAACATGACATAAAATAACATCAGCAACCAAGTTAAATAGAAGCATTTCAGGGCTGCTGAAAATTCAGCTTATTATTACATGAATATTTAAAATATAGGCACTTTAAAATATATTACCCTGTAAGTTATTTTACATGTAATAATATTTCATAATATTATTGTGTTTATTGCATTTTTGATTCATCTTCAAAAAAATCTTACCAATCCTAAAAGTATCAGCAATATCATGAACCTCTAGGCAAAGCAATTCATCATGATCACATCCTGGCAAAAATCGTTTTTTAGATTTGTGTGCTTGAGTTGATTGAATCTCGTGTATCCATGTTTGCTCATATAATTTTTTGTTTCTTTTGGACAACCCAAACCTCAAAACATGTGCGCGTTAAGCTCTGAGGTCTATTAGTCACGATCTTGGACAAGAAGCAGCCACAAGTTGAAATATCTCAAAATAATTATGGTGCCTTTCTATTGGCAGGGCTGGTCAGTTTAGACAAACACAGACAAAGTTCTGGATAGTGTGCTTGGTTTCTTTTGCATTTCTCAGCTCCAGGATAGTTTATCAATCCCTTGTGCCAAACTAGCATGAGGATTAGCTTCATTATTACTGTGTAAAGTGTTTCCAACATGTCGAAATCAATATATAGAGCCTTGCGAAGAATGATTTTCATTAAGCACCAAAGAGAAGCATTAGTTCCCATAGCCTATTGTAAGAAATCACGAGAGCCATGCGCTTAAGCAGATGAAGATGACACAGCAGATAGATATTGGTTCAACTTCCTTGTGTTTAAATTTAGGAGTTGGTATGGGAGTCATTACTCTAAAATTGTGATTGATCGTCAGTGGGAAATGGTGACACATAAGCAAGGGTTATGAGGAAGGTGATCCAGACACTTGATTGTGATTGGAGACCAGGTTGTGATTGTTAACAGCAGTGCCTTAGATGCAGTAACACTTTAATATCACAGGACTGGAGCTTGTAAGTAAGCACTTGGTTTGTGTTCAATCAGACTACAATATAGAGTGTGCTGGGGTTTGTTTAGTGACCTGCAGGTCACGTTTCCCATCTCACGTCAGCTGTTTCTGTGTTCATTATTGGATCCTGAATAGCTTAGTTCATCATATTTGTTTACAGAGTTCCACCACAAGCATTCTTTGTCTTGTATATTAGTTGACCCTACATGATTACTGACCTCTCTTTCCCCCGGCAGCTTTGCTGAAAGAGAGGTTTATTAAAAGATTGAGAAATGCTGTATGTTGAAACCTTTTGGTTCCTCTTTCTATTAGAGTACAACATAAATCCGCAACGGCTTCATATTTTTTTCTATGGCAGGAAATAACCTGTTTGAACAAGAACAGTCTGACTTTTAATGATGCGGGCCTCCATAGACTAATTGTGAGCAGGAAATGAATAATGGCGTGTGTGTGTGTGTGTGTAGAATTGTGTAAATACAACATTAGCTGCTTTAAAACAGTAGTTCAGTCAAAGAAAATATGGACTATATTTGCTCAAATTTACAAAGATAAACCAAATTTCATTATTTTTTTATATGTTTTATTGAACAGAATTATTTGAAAAATGTGCTTCCCACTCTTTTTTATTAGTCATGCACTAAAATTAATATTTTGGACAAGTTGGGCTGGAAAATAACACACACACACACACAAAAAAAATCTAAATTATTTTAAATTACGTTTCTTGCACAAATGCATTAGTTCACTTCAGAAGGCCTTTATTAACCACCTGGAGCAGTGTGGAGCACTTTTTATGATGACTGGATGCTTCAAAATCTCCATTCACATGCCATTATAAAGCTTGGAAGAGCAAAAACTTTTTTTTTTTTTTTTATAACTCTGGCTGTTTTCATCTGAAAGAAGAAAGTCATAGACACCTACGATGGCTTGAGGGTGAGTAAATCATGGTGTAATTTTCCCTTTTGGATGAATTATCCCTTAAGGCGGGTGTACACGGTGTGATTTTTGTGGCCGTACGAGCTCGTATGCGGCTTTTTTTGGTTATCGGAGGAAATCGTCTCTTCTGGTATGGTGTGTGAGACATTACGAGACGAGCATAGTGCCTTACGAGCACTTCTAGACCTCACAATCATTTTTAAAAATGTCAAAAAACTTCATTAGCTGACGGATTGAAAGCGTCATGTGTGTGCTGTTGAACGAGCCGATTTGTTGAGCAAACTGGAAATGACCAATCAGAAGCTAAAAAAGAAAGCCACAGAAGAAGAAAGATGAACATGGCAGCGCCACAGAGAATTTGGACTGTCGAGAAAGTGGACAAACTCGCTGAACAGCGAACGCTGTATGATATATCGAGCAGCATTTAAAATAATATAATACATAGTAATAATCCATAAAAAAGGAACTGTCAATACTGATTTCATTCTCTGTCCAAACTCTTTTCCATGCCCTTTTGTTTTCTTTTCTTTTTTTTATTTTTTCACAAGCCATTGCTGCCACAAAGAAAACTTTGTGAATGTGCTTGCCTCGGAAATCAGCAGGTTTTAAAATCGTGCCGTGTACTACTGCGTCCGTAAACAAAGTTACTTGTGACGTGTGCGTGGCCATACGGTCTTCCGACTGTCCGAATTCGCACCGTGTACAGCCGCCTTTAAAGTGTGTTATCAAGGTTACATGTTTGAACATTTTAAATAAGCGATTTATAATCGTGAATCATTGTTTCTTGGTCCTGAAATATAGCTTATATTCACCTGTGGGAGACTTTAGCAGAGACAGTGGTCAGGAAACCACATTGGAGGATTCTCAAAATAAGCCTATTGCTCTCAGAGCTCAATCCAGTCCTTCAAAATAAGCTTTTGCATTTCTGCGGTAAAGCTGAATGCAACCAAATTACTAGGTTTCCTATAACCTCGCATACAGCCATATTGCTTGAAATATGGGTGGAACCTTTGTTATAGCTTTTTTCTTGAACAACAAGCTTTTTCCTTCCCCCTCCCCCCCTCCCGTTGATCCAGTGTCGGGATGTGCTGTGTCAAAGTGGTGGGTGGATAAACCGGGGAGGGGGCTGATCTGGTCCAACTGTATGCTTTCTCAGTAGAGCAGCTGTACTAGCTGCCAAAGAAAACAAGTTTCTCTCAGAAAGCGGATGGTGGTTGGGCTGCAACTTTAGAGAGCATGTGATTACCATCTGAAAAGCGCCACTCTTTGCAAAAGCTGGAGTTCTGCAATACTGGATTCTTTCCAGCAAACAACACAGCGCATGGTGTTGGTCCCGAGTGTCTTATCAGACTGGACTCATGCTTGAACTTTCATGACTTCCATGACGATTGAAACAGTTTTGAAATAGTAGTTTCATTCCTATCTGATTGGCTCGACATGCAGTAAGCTACAAAATACATGCCTGAGAGTGTGTGCCATCTCACAAGAATGAAAGAATCCACTGTGTTAAAATGGGATGTGGTTGTTTTAGTAGTCAGTGAATGAAGTGTATAAACTCGTGGTTCCTAGAAGCATGCAGTAAACATAGAATGACATAACATGTAGCCAGATACATCAGCAATACAAGTGCAAAGTTGAATGTTATAACAAATGAAGTTTTAACCGTATAAAGCCTACTTCTAAATTATAAACAAGAGCAAAACTTTGAAAAACCTTTTGTACATGATTTGTACAAGCTCATAAACCTTTGCGAATACAGTGCAACAATTCCACCCTTAGTCACCCAAGCCACTAAAACTACATTATTATTTTCTTTTCTGTTAAAAACTGAAAGAATTAGTTCTAATTCATTGGCAAAATACATGCAAAAATATGGTATTATATGTTGAGGCTATGTTGTTAAGCCCAAGCTATAAAATCAGTCATCTGGAAATTGTGTTCAAAAAGGCCATCCGTGAATAGTTTCTCTTTCATTGCCTTTTCCATTAGAAGCTTTAAATCACTGGCCGCTTGCATGTGTCGAGGCTTTGGAAAATGGACCACCTGCGATGGTTTGGAATGAAATGTGCTGGAATCTTTATGCAAATTACTGGTTTAATTAAAAATCCCTGAATATCAGTGAGGGGGAGTGGCTAAGAGTGGATTATGTCTTTCAAAGCAATAATACAGGCTGTTGGGTTGTCCTCACAAGATGATTGAAGCTACCAATGAGAAGCGCTCTAATGTTTGCCGCAGCTCGATACCAAACACACCAGATCAGAAATGGCTTCCCATTAACATTCAACATCCCTGAAGACGCCTGTCTGAAGAGAGTCATTTGTTTAAAAGATCAAAGCTTGATTCCATCAGCCTTTCTAGTTACGATCATTTGTGAACAAGTGCAATACGCTGCGTTCAGTTATGACAATCCCTGATGTCTTGCCAGCCCGTCAATTTTAAAGCTGTCAAAACAAGTCTATTTACATTTATTAATGTTGTAAATAATGAAGTATCGCCTCATTTTATGAGTTTAACACTTCTATAGTGCAGTCATGGGAGTAGAAACAAATGTTCCGGCTGTGTAACTCTTACACGTTACTGTAAATCACAATGTAAATCAGTCAACGGTGCAGGGACTACTTCAAATGTAATTGTGGCATAGCTTCTCGTTGCGTGCCGGCAATTTGCAGGTGTGTTAAGAGTGCCTGTGGCATTCTCAGCAGTATGATCAAGAAAAAATATCACATCAATACTGAGATCATATGCAGTGCTTGAATCGTTGGAGGGTCTGGAATGGGTTGCCTCATTATTTTAAGAGGCTGCTACGCAGATGAGCGTGAAAGGATGAATTGATCGCATGTGTGAATTGATATGTTATGTGCTGTAGAGGCAATAATCATAATGACATCAACATCACGGTTTTTACTTTTCCTTTTTTTTTTTCTTTCGAAAATGGGCTGTGAATCAATGTTCACAATCACAGATTCTGAAAATCAAATAAAATCCAATTCAAAATATGAATAAACAGTATAACAGTGTATATGACTCTGCTAGAGGATTTTTTTTTAATATACTACAAGTTAACTTTGGACTCTAAGATCAGATTTTAAAGTAGACAGGTTTGTTTTTACACTTTTACCGCTAACAATTTACAGTAAGGTCCCATTAGTTTATATTAGTTGTATTACACGAGCAATACATTTGTTAGTAACTAACTAACTATAGTTGTCAACAACAACAACAAAAAGTTAAAGTTAGCTCATGCCCATTAAATATTATAAAGAAATACAACTTTTGATTTGAATAATGTTTTAGTAAATGTTGACACTTACATTTAACTAAGATAAATGCTTTTTCATTGTCAGTATTTTTCTATTGTTCACTTTTAATATTATTTAATTATTAATTTATTATTATTTTAATTGTTATAATTATATTATAATTAAATATTGAAATTACCACATTTTTAAGACAAAAAATATTTTAATAAAATAATAATGAAAATGTTATATATATATATATATATATAATTTGGAAGTTTGCCAAAATTATATCATTCTTACTGAATAAAATATTCCATTGAACTAATTGAACTTTTTGAAACCTTGATGAAATGTAAAGTAATTGAATCAAAATATTAAGCATATAATTACATTAGCCTACATTAAGAAAATGGAACAATGGAAACATTTTATGTGATTAAAAAATAATTTTATGTATTAATGGTTTGCTTTATTACAAGTAAATAATTTAAGTCATAGGAGTTAATCTTACAAAAATGGTGGGATAAAGGTTAAAGTCTGGTTATAATTGTCTCTGTTGGTAAGGTAGGTTAATTGTCTGTATTGGCTGTAATTGTCTCCTCTTATAGCTGCTGAGAGGAACTAATTCAGTTTGAGTTGTGGTTTGGGGCAAAGCTTTCTCGATAGGGGGGCATCATGATGTTGAGTTACTCAAGTGTGTCCTATTAAAATAAACCTGCGTAACATATTATGCATTTCTAATTATACCTATCAGTTTTGACAGTGTTGTTGGTAACATAAATTATTGATCTCTGTCGAGCTGAAAGACTTTATTAATTAAAATGGAGATGTACTAATTAAGCTCTCTGCATGGGGGTGTCATAACTGTCCCCAATTTAATTTGGGTGGCACCTACCAATTGTGCCATTGTTGAGGAAGATAATAATGGGGAGACTCTAGGGTACAGATGTGACCGTGACAATGGCAAAGAGTAATAGAACAGAGCAGAAGGACAGATACTTTTTTTCACTATTAAAACGTGTTATTTTCTCCTATCCAAGTTGAATGTCCTGAGAGTAAGCCATTCTAAAGGTTGACTTCCTGGAATAGCATAAACAAAAGCTCGGTGGTGTTTTCAAAACATTGCTCTGTTTATAAGGTTGGACTTTTTGTTTTATAGCGCATATATAGCATACTTCCTGTTTTACTAAATGTGTGACAGGGCCATGATGACAAAACATAGGGTTCACTTGAATTCACTTGAAAAAAAGAAAAAGATTGATATAACAATGACTTAAACTATTAAAATATATGTTTTAAGTAATTAAAATAAAGCAGAATTCAAATAAAACATAATTATTAAAATAGTTAATTAAAATATTATAATAATATATAAATAATACTAAAATATATGAAATATAAAATATATAATGCTGTACCTTTAATTTGGCTTCTCAGATCTTATTATTAAAAATTTATCCAGATATATATATGGTATTTATTGGACCTTTCTCATTGTCTTATATATATTTGTATATAAAAGCAAAGAATGAATTCATGTTCTTCTCATACAACTACACTGAGAAAGAAAAAAGTGTATCTGCTGCTTTATTATTATACTGCATATGATTAATGTGATTACAAAGGTTGTTTGCAAAATCTATATCCCTCTCCCACAGGTTCAGGGCTTATAAAGCCAATATTATGAGCGCAAACCAAAACAAGACTGTATGGATTAGATGTTATAAGACTGTGACTTTGATTTATTCCTTTTATGCTGTGATACTGTTTCCTAATTCCCAGCCTTACATAACACAATTTTATGTGGAAGGTCTTTAGTGACCCCAGACATCAGAGTGGGCAAAGACTAACCAATTTAAAGGACTCGGCTGCTGCTCAAGTAGAGGTTAGCTCATGCTATTCTTGGTCTCTTGCTGATCTTTCAACAATGCGGTGCACTAGAGAGGGAATGTTCCAGATGTTTAAAGAATGTCTACTGAAACACCATATTTATTAGATGTTGCAGAGCCTTTGCACTGAGGTTTCGTTATATTGCTCAAGGGATGGAGTATCATTGTTATTGCCAACTCTTAGATTCATGATTCAGACTCAGGAGCTTCACAACATGCCTGTTGCACAGTGGCATGGCAACTTTTCATGTGCACTAGTTAATATAAACTTTTTTTTTCTTTTTCTGATCAACATCATTTTTGGAAACTGACTTCGAAGAGCAACTGCAGTCGTTTTTTGTAGGAACGCTTCCGGATGGTCAGTTAGTGAGGTTTTTTTACATATTTTTCAGCTAAAAAGTGAATACATTTGCAACTTCTCAGAGAGGTGCTTTACCATACTAACAATAACTGTTGACTGTCAGCTTGTAAAAACCCTCTGTGAGAAGCGTCTCCCCCCCACCGCCGCTGCACTCATCACAGCAGCACTTTTAAACTAATTATTCAGCTTCAACAATACATTTCAAGACAATCACTGTCAAACTCTTCCTATTATTGTGCATAATTCCAAGTGCTGGTAATTTTAGAGTACTATGATACTGTGGTTCTCGTGTTTTTTATCCACTGCTGACACTATTTAAAATGTTAATTTAAATTTTTTTTTTTTTAACAAATCTTTTACGCGTCCAAATGCTGCATTAATTTGGTTAAACATACAGTAGTAATTTGGTGAAATATAACAATTTAAAATTCTAAGTTGTATTTTAATATTTGCAAATTTACTTTACATCATTTTTTCACTCTTCAGTGTCACATGATCCATCAGAAATCATTCTAATATGCTGATTTGCTGCTAAAGAAACATTTCTTATTATCAATGTTGAAAACATTGCCGGGAAATATATTTGTGGAAACAAAGTATGAATATAAATATTTTAAAGAATATTGAGAACTTCTATATTAAAATTACATCATTTTATCCTTGGTGTAAATAAGTTTTTTTTTGTATGTTATATTTAATATGAACACAGCTTAAGAAACAGTGTAATAAATTATTTGTTTATTGTTAACAAACGATAGCTTATTGTAAATCATACTGGCCCCCAGACTTGTCAACAGTGGTGTAAATGTTATTATAAGAAATCAGTTACATTGTAGCATTCAAGTGTTTCTAAGTAAATTAAATAATTTAATGTTTTCATACAATTGATCAGGTAAACTGTTTAATAAAATAGAATAATGAAATAAGAGCAGTAAGTGTTTTTCTGTTTTTCTTGAATTAATAACAAAAGCAGGTTTAATCAAGCTGTGTTTGAACAGGAAGACCTAATGCATAGATTTGTTTCCTAAACCGTTTAGATTCACTTAAGACATGCACATGCACTGCCTCAGTACTGCAATATTAAAGAGGTCTTCACAGAGTTTGTGCACAAATCCAGATGTGAGCAGCAGTCTGTCGGTCAGGGTAGAAAATTGGTTTTAGTATCGACTTGATGCCAAAATGCTTTTGCCAGGCCTTAAAACAATGCTCAGCAAGCAGTACTTCAATATTATGATTCTGAGCTCTTCTTAAGAGCTGATCCTTCACATTTTGTGCTCTGAGAAGCATGTGAGCAGAACAGCTCCTAGCCTTTTTTTCTCCAAGTTCCTTTTTTTCTCTTTGTGGCGTTGACAACAGGTAAAGTCTCCCTCAGCCCCCCCTTCAAGGGACATGTGGGCCACGTTATGTTTTTCCCTACAAAGGGTTCCCAGTTTTTTCTGAGTGCCTGTGGCTGAAGTAAACAATAAGGCGGTCACGTGAGGGGCGGCAGTGCGTCTCTGCAGCATCTGTGGGAGCGGCTGAGCTCCTCTTACAGGCACTCAACTTTGCTCCGTTTGGAAGGACTGCGATGGGTCCCACCAAACCCGCGAGGCTGCTCCTCCCCTCTGTGCTCGGGGGCTCGTGTGTGTGTTGAAGGCTCGATGTAACTCGAGGAACTGTGAAAGCGAGGGGTTTGGGTTTTGGCACTACCTCACAGCACGTAGTGACAGGAAACACTGCACAAATGATGGCCAACTCCCCCCATCTCGCACTCTTTCTGGCTTTGTTTCAGTCGTTATTTATACATACTCCTTTGCTTGTTTGCTTCACAGCTGTCTGCCTATTATGGATCTGCAGAACCATTTTTAAGATCAGCTAGTCTTTGAGTAGTTTATTAATCTATATAAAATAAGTTAAATTAATTATTTTCAGCAAAATATACAATTAAAATATTGGATTAAATATTATTATTTATATTGTACAATGCCGTTCTAAAAATACATTTTAAGAAATTTATTTCACATTTAAAAAAAAAAATTATAATATGGATATTTAACATAACATTCCCATATTATATATTATATGTTATTATAGTATGTTATATAACATAACATTACATTATTATATTATATAAGAACAAAAACTTCCCACACAAATTTATTACAAAACCAACAATAATTACATATTCAAGAAAATTATGTACATTTTATTAAATGCTATATGATATTGTATTATATTGTGTTATTATTTTATGTTATTTTACATTATTCTGTTCTATTAAAAACCACTTTATTTGGTTCTTGGTTAAATTCAATACCAGTTAACTTTATTACAAAACAAACAATAGTCTGTCAAGTAATCATTCAAAAAGCTTTTTTGGTGAACCCTTTATTTCAAGTGCTATAGTTACCAAAAATGCTAAAAGAATAAATGAACCCTCTGTATAACCTTTGTATTTCACCATTTCTTTTTCTCTTTCTTGTTGTATTTTCCAGAATTTCACTAAACGCTAAAAAATCCCACTGGCGTAAAATTGAACGCCGTTATATGTTTCACCAGTGATAAATTGAGGCTGAAGCCCTCTCGATACTCCAGTGGTTAACTTAACCCCCCTTCAGCGACACGCTGTCATTCCCAGCGAGGTTAGAGCGCTACGTGACGGTCATAAATACAGAAGCCACTCGGAAACAATGAGAGCCCCGTCCCCTTCCTCCCTGTGTTCTTCCCTCACTCTCAGGTGCTGAGTGACCGAGACCCCTCTCCATCTCGCTGTGATGCTGTCTTTCTCTCTCACCCTCTCTTTTCAGTTTGTACTCTTGCTCTCTCGCTCCTCGCTCTCCCCCTTTGTCTCCGTGGCTTGTTTTTCTGCGCTGTAAGAGAGCTGCTCGTCCACCGCTGTGCAGGGCATTGAGCTACACTGCCTTTCGCTTTCATATTTACATAAGGAACAGTAGCCTGGCGCCGGCTCTGCTTTAACCAGGGCATCTGCTGCTGTTTACCAAGTGTGCATGCACAGAATCAACATGCCACCACCAAAACAAAGGAAAATTACTTTACATGCTGTTACAGTCTTATTTACCATTTTGGAGCTGCAGCTGTTTCAATTATGCATGAAACGTGACTGTCATGTATAAATCACAAATATATAAGCAATACAGAGCAACAGATTTTATGGTACCATCTCAGATATTGGACCATATAGAGATTTTTTTATGTTTGTTTATTTGGATTAAACTGGATTTTTGTGTTCTATTTTTTCCATCATCTAATAGTCTAAGTTAAACACTAATATTTGAACAACACTGTTAAATGCAATATCAAAATTAATATATATGTTTTTATAGTGTACATATATTAAGGTTGTGAAGCCTTAATTTACACATGCAAGCTTTAAATAAACATACATTTTTCTTTCAGTGTGTTTTGAATCTTCACTAAAAGTATAAAAATTATTTTGGTTAATTAAGTTATTAAATAAAATATAAATGGCTGAAAAAAAATGTTCAAATGTGTTTAAAATATAGTACTAAAAATAAATGTAACTACTATATATATATATATATATATATATATATCCTTAAATAGATAGAACTAAAACCAAAATAAAATAAATGATGCTAAATAAAAATATTTTACAAATAAAATGACAAACAACATAAAATTACACAAAAATTCAAATTAAAATCTAAAAATAAAAGCTAAAAAATTATAAAAGAAAAAAGAAGCGATAACAATAGCACTGTTTAATAATTATTGATACAGTCTTATTGTAAAATGAGCAATAGCCCTCTCTATGCATAATGTTGATAAACTGATGACATACTAAAATAAGAGGTGTTCCTTTGAGCTTCTAACTAGTCAACTTTCAATCTTAACCACGCACCTGCCATTTTTATTACGCCCTTTAGCCAGCTTTGT
>JAUCMT010000043.1:7475856-7515617 GCA_032357475.1 Enteromius thamalakanensis | reverse complement strand
ATCAACATGCCACCACCAAAACAAAGGAAAATTACTTTACATGCTGTTACAGTCTTATTTACCATTTTGGAGCTGCACCTGTTTCAATTATGCACGAAATGTGACTGTCATGTATAAATTACAAATATATAAGCAATACAGAGCAACAGATTTTTACATTTAGAGAATATAAATGAAGAAGCTGCCAAAGCTTTTCTATGCAGTCTTCTGAATGCTTTCAGGAACACACAATATTATGGTACCATCTCAGATATTGGACCATATAGAGATGTTTTTTATGTTTGTTTGTTTATTTGGATTAAACTGGATATTTGTGTTCTATTTTTTCCATCATCTAATAGTCTAAATTAAACACTTATATTTGAACAACACTGTTAAATGCAATGTCAAAATTAATATATATGTTTTTATAGTGTACATATATTAAGGTTGTGATGCCTTAATTTACACATGTAAGCTTTAAATAAACTTTTTTTTTTTAAACTGAAATTTTTCTTTTTGAATCTTCACTAAAAGTATAAAAATTATTTTGGTTAATTAAGATAATAAATACAATATAAATGGCTGAAAAAAATGTTCAAATGTGTTTAAAATATAGTACTAAAAATAAATGTAACTACTATATATATATATATCCATAAATAGATAGAACTAAAACCAAAATAAAATAAATGATGCTAAATAAATATAATAAAAAATATTATTTTACAAATAAAATGACAAACTACATAAAATTACACAAAAATTCAAATTAAAATCTAAAAAATTATAAAAAAAACAAGAAACGATAACAATAGCACTGTTTAATAATTATGGATACAGTCTTATTGTAAATATGAGCAATAGCCCTCTCTATGCATAATGTTGATAAACCGATGACATATTAAAATAAGAGGTGTTCTTTTGAGCTTCTAACTAGTCAACTTTCAATCTTAACCACGCACCTGCCATTTTTATTACGCCCTTTAGCCAGCTTTGTGTGGAGTCCACTAAGGTATTAAACCTGTGGAAACCATCATAACTCCCCTAACAAGTGTCTATAACCCACTCGCAAGTGACAGGGTCTTTGTCCTGGCCTGAGGCAGTTAAAACGACTACCCCCACCTCACCCCGCACGCACACATGCACTTTTACCCATCTACCCCATCTCATGAAGTATGGAGTTTTATGAGGCACTCCAATACCCCCTACACTGTGTAATTGGGAGCATCTCTGTCGTAGTGATGGCTCCCCTGGGAACACGGGTGACGCTGGTGGGGGGATGGACAGGGTCACGTGCCGGCGTGAGGGATGTTTGGCATAGAGATCTGTAAGAGATAGGGACACATACACTTTAAAGATACATTATTAGCCATTAGTCAAAGTTTTGTAGCCAACTGACGTCTGTTCTGTTGGACCTGGAAAGCTACCTGAAAAACTAGGAGCAAGTTTACCTCAGAACAGAAGTTGTTTTACCAAAAGCTGTAATGCCACATATATACTTGATTCAGTTAATAGAAGTTAATGGATAAATCAAAACTATTTATGGCATTATTTTTGAAAGCATCCCCATTTTACAGCATTTTTACATAAGTGTCTAAAACTTTGAACAGTACTGTAGCTTTGCAGGTAGGTTTTTTCTTCATCTTGGAGACGTTGCCACAGTTCTTCTGGATTTAGTCTGTCTCAGCTGATTCAGACAATAATCTCACTGCATTATTACAATTAATGCAAAAATAATGTTTGGAATTGTAAATTGATATTTCCAACCGACACGCTACCGCAAAAGATAGAAATAACCCACTTAAAACCAGTTTTTGTTGCTGAAAATACTAGTGACCTAAGACTTCTGCACAGTACATATATACATATATGTATATATATTATATATATATATATATATTTGATTTGTTTATTTTTCTTTCTTCTTCATTTGTTCAGGGTTTTGTTTCCCTTTTTTTTTTTAGCTGAAGTACCATTTAAAAGTTTATAGTATACTAATTAAAAGTAATATTATACTAATAATAATAATAATAATAATAGGACATTTTTATTTAGCAGGAAATCAGCATGATTTCTGAAGGATCATGTGACACTGAAGACCGGCGTAATAATGCTGAAAACCTCAGCTTTGAATGAAAATTAAAAAGAATCACAACATTACATTTTATAATGAAAATGAATACTATTTTCTATATTTTTACTGTATGTTAAATCAAATAAATGCAGACTTGATGAGTTTAGAAAAGAGAAATTTGAGTATAGTGTGTGGGCTTTGGATTTACTAGAAATACTTTTTTTTTTTTTTCTCCATAAGTACCGGTTTTTCTTTAAATGTTACGTTTTTCAATAAAACAGTTTTTCTTCATAAATAGCTATAATGCAACTTCATATTCATAAACCATCTTGTGCAATGCAGGAAATGAGACTGCTTTCAACACGTTCTTACAGATGCATCCAACACTACAAGAAGTAATTGTCTAAAAAACTGTTCCTATTTTAGCCAGCTAGATTAGATTATCATGGTGGAAAATCAACAGTTTGCACTAAAGTGGTGTAACTGTTTACTGAATTTGGCCCTCACAGCTATTATGGGTTATTATATTATTATGTCTCAATTACTGAGGGGAACTAAGGCACTTTTTTGTTTTGTAAATCTGTTTAAAATTATACTGTATGTCTTGTAAAAGGGTGCTTCTTATAATCAATAACAATTAGTTCCCATGATTCATGATTCTCTAATCCCTCTCGACAAAAAAATGTCATCATTTACTCGCCATCCTATCACCTCACACCTCTAAGACTTTTCTTTCTTGAAGAACAAAGAAAGAAAAAAAAAGTATTAGTTGTTTAAAACAACACTGAACCTCTTTGACTTTCATTGAACGAACAAAAACAAGACATGAAGGTGAGTAAATAATGGCAGAATTTTCATTCTTTGTTAAACAATCCCTTAAAAAACCCTTAGGTTCCAGATGGTTAATATGACATTGTAGCGTCCCATCTCATAAATTTGACCATTCCGACGTGACTTGAAGACAGCATCTGAATCTGGCAGGTAGCCAGCAGGAACACACAGGCATTGATGTGAGCTCAGTATTCAGGGAATTGAACAAGACCAAGTATGATCAACAGTCATTGTTACCGCCGTAGACTTTATAATGACTCTTTTTTTCCACGTGGATGCCGCCTCCCTTTCACTGTTACCTCGCTTTTTTCCTGACAAAAGAGGCGGCTAAATGAATTGTTTCCAGCAGCAACAAGCGCTGTATTCCCATCGCTCATTAGGTCAGACAGAAACATCAATTCTCTGAGTCCATCAAAGCAGTTGCTATGCCTGCCGCACGACGCGGCTCTTAAACATCCCAGCGCTGGCTTTGTGAATGCAGCTCAGGTACTCCGTCATGGCGCCTCTCAGCTGGGGGAGGTGACGCAAAGTCTACAGTGGGTCTTTTGCCGGTTGCTTTTGTGGGTCATATCTTTGTGTGAACTATACTGTGGGATGTAGACTGAAAAGTAGGGCGCCAATGCCAGATCTCACGACCATATTTCACATTCATTTCTCCTGAGGTGGGATGATGTTTGAGGCTTGAAGTATATAGGTTAATATACATCCCTGATTCCCAACCTGGGACAACTAAACAGTTTCCTAGGGACACTTGGAACAGTTTATCTTTTGTTTTGTTTTACCTAGAATACAGAAAAAGTCTGTAATAAATACAAGTACTTGTGATATTGTGATCCATACTTTAATAGTGAATTTACGTGACTTTAATGTTAGATAGACTTGATATAATTATTACATAATCTCCTAATCATTGTTTTATCTCATCACTATTCTAATTTCATGATGAATGTGTGTACATCTCTGAAGTGTTCTGATGTGTGTGCACAGTCTTCAGTTTGTGCGGCAGTTTTGCCAGTGTGCACTGTTAATGCATTTTTCTCAGGTTTTGCTTTGTTTCAAATTTTAAGATTTCTTTTTATTATTTTTTATGCATAACAGCAAATATATATTCTGTGATGATGATGATTTTTATTTGATTATATTCTAATATTTTATTTAAAAAAAAATGTAAAAAATGTTTTAATAGTTTCCAATTATTGGTTATTAAATTGTATGAAAATGAATGTATGAAAATGAAATTATTATTATTATCATTATCATTATTATGAATATAATTATCATCATTAAGTATTTTAATATTAAAAAAAAAAAAATATATATATATATATTTTTTTTTTTTTTTAAATTTGATTTCCTTTTTTTTTTCATCATTAAAAGTTTTGGCCATTACAGGTTGAATAAATGTAAATATAAATAAACACTTTTTATGCCTAATTCTTCATCCCCTTGTCCAATGATAGATTCATGATTGATTTCATGATTGTGATAGCCATAACTAGTGATAGCGCTAAATTATACTACATAAAATCTTAGGAATTACAGTCTGAAGGGGGAATATGGGGTGTGAGGGAACATAATTGAATTAAAAAAGGTTGGGAAACACTGATACACACAGTTCAGAACGTCTCTGTTATGTATGTATGTAACCCTCGTTCCCTGATAGAGGGAACAGAGACATTATGTTGTGACAACAGAGCCCTGGTTTGCTTTGCTTAAGAGAAAACACCAATGAAAATTGGCAAGTGGTTAAACAATCCGATGGTTCAAGTTCGTGGCAAGTGGAACAACATCAGGGAACGAGAGTTACATACGCAACCGAGACATTTCCTGTCTGTCAGTCACTACAAGTTATGTTGTGACGACAGACTGGGGTCCAATGGAAAACGCCACAATCTGAACCGTTACAAATGTTGACAAGTGGCGCGTCTCAGAAAATTGTTATGCAAAGGTCTTAACCATCCCATCGCCCCAGAGCAGAGTCGCTGACTTTAATACACTGCTGCCGGAGAGGCCAAAACTGTTGTTCCTGAAGAAGCAATTTTCTACTTCCTGAAGGGATTTCAACTTTCCGCAAGAGGGGCTGCAACCTCTTGTATTTGCTGTACAGGGTGCTACGGAGACCACATCCTACCGCTGGGAGGTGACATGTGGAACCCTAGTATGGATTGACCAAAAGTGGGGCAGTAACTCATACGATCTTGTCCCTAAGGCAGGTCCTATCCAGGGAAGGAGAGGAACAACTGGCAGTCGAGATGGACAGAGTACTCTGTTAAGGGAAGACACAGGTTTACCAAGGGAAACCTTACCGTGGAGGAGGATACACATATAGGATTGACTGGACTCCGGGCATGCACACTGATACTGAGCCTGGTGTCAACTGCACCGCCCAGTCTGACTGCCAAGGATGCTCTACCTGGGTTCGCCACCTGGGGAACTTACTAGAACTTATCCCCTGTGAGGGGGAATGGAGCAGCAAGCATGACACTGGCCAGTTCTTCCCGCCAATTACCTGTTACCCAACACATGGGAAGAAACTGGCTCCAAGCAAAGATTGTAGTATCTCGAGAAGGTTTTTGGTGTCGCTCTGCAAATTTCTGGCAGAAAGGCGCTATTAGCAAAAAAAAAGCACTTCAAAGCAGCAGGCATAAACTCTGAAGTAGTTGCACCTGTCACCTCTTTATACCCGGATGAATGGGAGTGGCTCAGGATTGTTTAACCACTTGCCAATTTTCATTGGTGTTTTCTCTTAAGCAGAGCGAATCAGGGCTCTAGGCAAGACCCCAGTCTGTCGTCACGTCATAACTCGTAGTGACTGACAGAAGGGGAACAAAGATGTTTTCCTGCAACTGTAGTCTGGCATTTTTCTTTTGCATGGTTGTAAGAAGCTTGTCATATTAAGCATACTTGTCATATTTTTACCCGGCTTCATAAATGATTGGGATTTTTCTCCTATTCTTTCTTTTATGTGGGCTGTTTTTACAGTGGCACTGTGTGACAGAGTCAGATAAAGTCTTCGTTTCTCTTTTCTTTAACAAACATGCTCTGGTCCTGCTGGTAGCACAGCGCTATCCTAAGGTCGATGTGGACCGTAAATACCTTGGCTATACACAGCACATATTTAGCAGGAATATGGATATCTCTCTCTTTGTGAGCGTGTTTACCCTCCTCACATCGAGGAACACTCATAAACACTGCAGGGAACTGTAAAAACTCGACCCAAGCGTGTGAGGTGGGGGCAGGGGAGGCTATAAATGGCATACGAGTGGCCAGTGTAGCCGAAACGCCGCGTTGTATTTTGTCTGTCTGCAGATTAGCAAGTAAACAAGGCTGTCCAGTATTAAGGGAAATCATTGTACAACTCGAGCTTTGCTTCTGGCTGCGGGCCAGGCTTCACAGGCACAATGTTTATCCATACTACAGGGAGCTGGACCGTGTGTGTGAGGTAAGAGGAGGCTGGCTTTGGTCCGATGCCAACCACTGTGATTTCTGGAGCGCCTCGAGCATCCCTGTGTTGACCGACAGTACCCCCCTCGGGCCCCTGAGCCCAACGCAGCCCACACATTCTGCATATCCCGTGCGAGTGCTCAGCCTGCAGGCTCGAGGAGAGCAGAGGCAGAGGGGGCGAGATCAAACCAGCGTGACATCGAGAACAAAGACCGTGCGAGTGTTTGTGCCCCTCTGCGTCGACGGCACGCTCGACCTGTAACGATACAAAGTAATAGATGATGAATGGATTAATCTTTGCTTTAATCAAATTAAAAAGAGATAATGCGTGTGGATCTGTCTCAGGTTGCCAAGGTTAATGTCTCTTGCTCTTTGCAAGTTCGCCTTCCAATGAGAGAGAGGTTTTCTAGAAGAGTTGGTGAATGGTAGAATGTGCAGTAGATACGGTTATTATCGAAACTGGAAACAGTCCTGGACCGGTCCTCTGGGCGAAGCAGACTCGAGAGGTTTTCTGAAGCTTCTAGGATTGATAGTCTTGTGTAAAAGGTCCAAAACGAGGATTTCACGGCAATGCCATCAAAGAACCGCCAGTTCTTACAAGAACCTTTTTGTTGTCTTAGCATGAAGAACATTTTATCATTTAAAGAACCTTTTGTGAAATAGAAAAATCTTTTTTCACGCAACCAATTGATGTATAGCCTAACTTTTAACTGTAAAAATATTGCTAGTTTCCATTTGCTGTGTAGTCCTGCCAAGAAAAAATTGTTTTGTTGGTTATTTGCTGTTTACATACAGAAATAGATTTTTTTCTTTTATAATGTATTGGCTGTCACTTTTGGTCTACTGCATCCTTGCTGAGTAAAAGTACTACCCGTTCACTAACCTCTTGATACATTAAGTGCCATTTCCATTGTAATAGAAGTAAATATTCATTGATTTACTTTACCTAATTCTTTGCTATAATCAATTCAAATTCGTTTTTGTAGATATTTCCTCCTCAGAAGCAACGTTACCCCTGGACGTTTTGTAGAGGTGACACTGAAGAACTACAATGCTGTATTTTTTATCTTTACATTCAAAAACAATATTAGGCTGTTTTAAAATGATCATGTGACTCTGACGTCTGAAAATTCATTACAGGAATACATTACATTTGATTTCCTTGTTGGACCCATAAACTGTATTACATAACCATTAAATATTTTTTACTATAATCTGGTGATTTAAAATATACTTTTTAAATAAATGCAGCCAAAACTGTAAGATTATTACCAACACTGCAGTATAAAAAACAGCTTCACATTACATAACACAAGCAAAAAGAAGGCAGTAATGCATTACAAATCTGTTATAAATGTTTGGAAAATAGCTAATCCATGTACTTGTAAATATGTGGCCACACACACATCAGTTCTTCTATTTTGATACACCAAGTTGCATCATTGCTCAGTAACCATGAACAAAACCTAAATCACACTATTATAGTCAATCAAACTGTCTACATTGGATGCCATCAGCAACACAGTTTGTAAGCTAGGTCTCTGCTTGGTGTATTTTTTTTTAAATCACACCGCAAGTATAAATTGTACAGCACATCACATTTGTACCATCGATATATATATATATACAGTCAAACCACCCAGCCCTGCAATGTAATGATATTAAAAAGGAAATTGAAAGAAAGCAGCCCATATATGCTGCCACTATTTTATCTTTTAACAGTATGTGATGCTGATTGAATCTGCACAAGGCTATAGATAAACGCGGAAGGCTCGGTCTGTGACCACATCTGATTAGTATCTGACAGTCAGAGGTCGCACTCACAATGCTACATGTTTAAAGCAGGTTAACGTTTGTAATGGTTTGATGTTTGTCATGCATATTTGTCCCGTGCCGCATGCAGATTTTTACGTGGGTGGCAGTAATAACAGAACGCAGGAGCTCACGCCGGGAGGTTTGAGGCGTCTGATTTATTGCCCGTTATTCAGAAGGAAATGAGCGTCATACAATGGTGACTGTAATAAACGATGGAAGGCCCAGCTCGAGCCAACTTCAAAGGCATCCCTTCCTCCAGCCCCCGCTCAAAACCGAATGGGAAGGGGAGGGCAGCAGGGGAGGAGCTGTTTGCTCGGGTTTTTCGGGGAATTCCCCTGACTTCCCCTGTGTTATTTCAGAGTTATCAGTGTTTACCGACGCTGAAATGCTCTCTGAATTCTGAATGGAGAGCAATTTGTTTTCGAACATTTTGGAAAGTTAAAGTGACACTGTTCTTTTTCCAAGCCTGGTTTATGTGCCACTGTTGCTAGGTCAGAAGGAGCCCACATTAAACTGATAAAAGACTGTAATCCAATCAGTTTCCATTATATCCCACTGTTCTCTTTGAAACTGGAAACATCTTTTCAGTTTTCTGCCAAAGTGGGCACAGGCCTCCTCGAAGGACTCATTAAACACAAAGGTCCAGATGTCTGAAGGTAAGTAGGATAGCCTTCCTCAAGCCACCCGCTCTCTCATTTGTCTTGCGAGATTGGACGGCTACAAAAAGTTGGCACATCTGTCCGTTGAATCACAACAGATGTCTGTGGACTGCCTCCCCCTTCTGGCTGGCGGCCATCTTACCCATTTACCCCCATGACAAAAAAAAACCCTATTAACGTTTGGCTTCCTGCAAATGAGGGTAGCCACGGGAAGAGTTACTGGGCATTAATGGCTCTTACTGTAGATCTGGGTAATTCATACCCAAGATCATTTCTGTAACATGGTCATTAATTTATACCTGCCTGATTGGAAATGAGCAGAAAGAGCATGATTATATTGTCCCACTCTCATTGAGAAAACCAAAGACGTCAAGCGAGATGGGAGATGGGAGTGAGCCAACAACAAATGAGATGCAGCACTGGCTTGGTTCACAGCAGAGCATCTGTTTGTCTCTTTTTCTCTATTTGAGAACAGTAACTCCCATAATGTGTTTTTCCAGCTTTATAATTGGAGATATTCCAGGGATGATGGGAAGAGGCCATGATTAGAGATGTGCAAAATTGCATCTTTTCATAATCGACTAGTCAGAAGCACTGTGTAATTAGGCTGGTTTATGGTCATGACCACTACAGACTGATCAGAGATATTTCATAAGGGCGTTCACATGCTGCAAAATTAATATAAAAAAAAAATAATAATCCACTTTATTATAGTCACTATAATCAGGCTTTTTTTTACTAAATGTTTTTTATTGTCTTAATATTACAGTAAAAAGTTATGCCTTTTCCTACCAATTATTAATTATAAATATATTAAGATTTAAAATAAAACCACATTTGTGACCCTGGACCACAAAACCAGTCTTAAATCACTTGCTTTGTAGCAATGGCCAAAAATCACTGTATGGGTAAAAATTATGCACTTTTTTTAAGCCAAAAATCAGTAGGATATTAAGGCCCAATTCCCAATTCTGTCCTCTGATGTAACGTTAGGAACTAGTAACAATGCATGATGACGTATAACAGTGTAGTAGTGGTGTCCCATTTCTTAGGGGAAAATATTTAACCCTTTCCACTTTATTTCAAGGGCCAAAGGGGTAGAAAATAAAATTGGGATTGGGTCCAGTAAAGATCATGTTCCATGAAGATATTTAGTAAATTTCCTACCGTAAATTTATAAAAACTTCATTTTTGATTAGTAATATGCATGGCTAAGAATTTCATTTGGGCAACTTTAAAGGTAATTTTCTCACTATTTAGATTTTTTGCGCCCTCAGATTCCAGATATTTAAATGGTTTAATATTATCCAAATATTGTCCTAACAAACCATACATATTTTTCACAAAATAAAAATGTACACATTTTAAAAAGTACACATTTTAAAAAATTACACTTATGACTGGTTTTGTGGTTTAAATTTTTCATGTGATAATTATTTTATTTAAATAACTGCACTGTCAATAGAATAAAAAGCTAAATTAACAGTAATCTAATTTAATAATCAAATATTATTAAATTGTTAAGTAGTATTTTACTCTCTCTCTCTTTCTCTCTCTCTCTCTCTCTCTATATATATATATATACACATATCTATCTATCTTGAATTTTGGGTGGACCACCAAGCACCCCCTTGTTAAGGGGGTTAAGGGTTCTCTGCTCCAGTCACTAATACACTAATTAGTCAATGGATGACCTGTTGATCATCCTAACCCATCCTAAGCCACAATGCATGATATTTTGTCATTTGTCAAACATGTTGTTTTTGAAATCCATATATGAAGCAACCCTCACGTAGAGTGTATGTCGAACAGTTATAAGTGGGCAAATGAGATAAACAGTGTGAATGCACAACTAAAGACAACACTTTGTCCCCTGTCAAATTTGAGTTTTGCAGCTGTATGTATCGCTTACCTCCTTGTTTAATTACCGTTCATAAATGTGCACCCTGTTTCACTTCCATGGCTTGATAAGGACACTAACGACTCATGTGATTTGGGAATTCGGAGATCCTTTTTGTTCAAGTGTGGCAATATATTACAGGTTAATTACACAGGATCTAATGCGTTTCATGAAATTTACAATATTCTATTGAATGAGAGATATTAAAGCTCCTAATTAGCCACCATCCAGGAGCACCAGTGTGGCATTATCTGGAAAGCTCCATCAAGCCCAACGTGCTCTCCCAAGGTGAACAGGAAGTACCTTTAATAGTAGAGTCTTGGGAAGAGCAGCATTGGAACAGGATGGCAGCTCACCGTGATTTATCAGAAAGCTGTAATGACATCATTCTCGCCACATGAGAAACATAAATTAGGCCTATCTCTAATGGAGGTCCCGGGCGTCTCTGTCAGCCAGAGGTCTCTCGCTTTCTCAGTCTCTCTCGCTTATGAGATTTCATGCTGCGCCTTTGGCAGGGCGGCTCAGGATCTCCCAGGAGAGAAAGAGCTGACAGGTGAGAAGATTTATTACATCTTCTACACGTCAACGCATTCATCGTCCATCTTTCAATCACAGGCACAAAATGCCTGTTTGAGATTTTACTGATGTCCTTTGCAATATAAAAACACTGACGTGTCTTTCATACAGTTTTCTTTTGTTGTTTACAAAACTGTGAATGCCGCTCAGTTCCCATTGTGGAAACGGGTCGCGTTGAGATATCATCATACGCCATCATGCTATCGTAAAGAGACATGTACACTTCATCTATGAGTGATGAGAGTCATCTGCCAGGACAGATGTTCCTGTTCTGTCCATCATAGGAACACTGTGCAGGGCAGCTTTGGAGATCCCATAACAATGAATGCAGCAGCTGGCATGGAAGCTCAGAGTAACATGTCTGTAATCGGCTGAATCAAGGAAGTCTATAATACCTGTGGAGAGCGTGTTCATCTCAGGAGCCCAAACAGATGTCATTGGATTTCATTGATTGAAAGAACTTCTAATGGCTACTCTATTTAGTGAGTGATTAGAAATGGGTATTTTATGAATAATAGTATTTAAATCTACAAATTGTGAAAGTTGAAAGTGACAGCTGATTAGCTTGTTAACCTGTTTCCTACCCAAATATTCAAATAAACTTTTTTGTACATGTAGCCATGCAGACATGTAAATCATGCCACGTGACTAATAATCCCTTGCAAAGTAGTCAGATCTTAGAACTGCAAAAATCTAAAGTCTCTCTGTTGCCATTTGTATATATAGATATGAGTGAAATGGCATCTCGAATAGGAAATAAAATGTAGGGCTGAACTTAATTTTGTCTATCAGAGGTTGTTTGGATCATTGACATTTACTAATTCTGAAATCCTCTGGTGTTAGATGGTACGGATTCTAAAAATATAAAATAACTTTTTTTGATTTTATGGTGATTTTAAGTATTGTTTCTTTTACAGGAAATCAGAGGAAGAGGTGGACATGGATAAAGTGACAGCTGCCATGGTGTTGACCAGCTTGTCCACTAGTCCTCTGGTGCGCAGCCCTCCAGTGAAAGTTAGCGGTAAGTAATTTTAGATCACAACCACAACGTGATCTCAGCCCTCATGAAATCATTTTCACACTGTCTGCTTTGAGCTGCAAAAATGGCTTGCTCTAGACTCCGCTATTTCCTGTTTTCACAGTCACATGTGCATGAAAAACTGTCACATGAGAGAGTGGTGCATTAGTTCAGCTGTCATGAGGCTGACTTTTGCCGTCTTGTCTTAAAGCTGTCATCTAGTAATAACTTAAAGGGGCCGTATTCTACACTTCTTCAGCACTTTATTCCCTCAAGTACTTTTAAATGTTAGTAAAGGCATCTTGCACCAAAACAGTCATAATTTACTTTTAACGACCATTCATATTCTCTATCTGACCTCCCACAGTTTTTAACACTGTACCTTCTAATACTTATGACTTTGTTTGCCAATGCACTTGAAACCTGTCCATTAAAGTTGTCTTTTGTGTTGATGTGCCATAAAAAATGTAGACCTTTATATGTAAATGGCCTCTGTTATAATTGGCTAACAGCTTTGTATATGATTTACAAGTGTAGTTACAAAATAATTTTACACTAACAATACAATATCAATACATTTTCCAGCAAAAAACAAATTACGCATAGAAACAAAAAAGGCAAACAAGTAAAAGTACAATCATGTTGGACGTCATAAGACCTTGATGAGAATGTGTTATAACTTTAAAAAGGGCTTTAATGGAGTACTGTAATTGTGGCTTTAGTGTAATATAATAAGGACTTTAACTTTCTGTTATTACAGTGTGTTACAGCACCGCTGCATACTGAGAGTTTCATAAACTAACATGACATTTATGTCTTTTCACTCCTCATTACATTTAATTTAAAGTTTAGCGTAATTATAAAGCAGTATATATGTTGGGATGATGGTAATTACTGCGCTTAATGTGTCTTAATGTCTTCACTGTCTCTCTCCATACAGAGGGTCTAAACGGCTCGTGGAAGGATGGAGGCTTTACTCCATCCAGCTACAGCAGCAGTGGATACTGGAGTTGGAGTGCGCCCAGCGACCAGTCCAACCCATCCACGCCATCTCCACCCCTGTCTGCTGACAGCTTCAAACCCTTTCGGATGCCCAGCCTCAGCGGCCCACCAGATGACAACATCGATGAGCATGATGGGAACAGCTTGCTGTTTGACGAACCCATCCCCCGCAAACGCAAGGTGAGCTGAAGTCATCTCACCCTCACTTATGGAGATCTCATCAGGCGTAACTTAGTTAAACAATGGATAAAGGGGGATAATAGATTTATGACAAACGGTGCAAAAACCCGCAGCCACTCACCGCACGCATTTCTGACAGGGTTTATGATCCTTGAAGTGAATTTAATGCAATTTAAAGTGAGACAAAGACTTGAGTGCTTGTATTTTTTTTATATCATTGGTGGTATAAATTGGGTTCTTTCTTCGATATATATTCAGTATACTTGTTTTAAAATGACTGGCATAATCAAATCAAGCCGATTAGAATTGAGCTTTTAAACTCAAGTTATGGGTGTCTGCAAAATCTAGCATCAATTGAATTAAAAATATTTAATTCATTCATTAATTACTCACCATCATGTCGTTCTATACCTGTAAGACCTTCAGAACACAAATAAGATATTTTTGATCCAATCCGAGAGCTCTCTGCTAGACCGCAATGCACCTGACATCCAAGGTCTAGAAACTGGCCCGTAGCCAGCCTAGTGCCAGCCTAATGTATTTTTTACATTACATGTGTACCAACTAGAGCTGCGCGATTCTGGATCAATAGAGAATTTTATTTTTAAAATAGATACTAATTTCCCTACCATGATTCTGAAGAAAGAAAAAAAAGACAAGTAAACAAAATAACATGTAATTTACTAGAGTTTTTTTACTAAAATTGCTGCAGTATTTATATAGTCTATTAATTAGGCCAAATATAATAAAATATGTAAAATTCAACTTTTAAAATCCCAGTCATATAGCATAATTCAATCTTTATTCGCCAATCGAGCATTTACAGTAGGGTATCATTTACATTAAGAACATTAAGTAAAGAGATCAAAAAGAGGGGAAAATTAGAAAATAAACAAATATAAAAATATTACCAATAATTATCTACTAATAATAATCTACAAATATTACGGGGAAAAGACGATCAGTTAATGTACTTACAAGACTGTGGGATGGATAAAAAATATTTTATTTTATGTTTTATGTAACAATTATTCATGATAAACTATTTGAATGCTGTCTACACCGCGTATAGACACTAGACAGCATCGTCTATGGTTAATAGAATAATTTAATAAATTTACTTATTTAATATAGTAATTTATGAATTCAAAATAAAATGTTATTAAATCCTAATACTATGCATGGTCAAGCAGGTTTGTTTACACATTCAACTCGTTGTTCTTTCTTTTCTTATTTTTTTGATGGATTAACTATTAATTATTTAACATAATAAATTCACAGATCCATCAGATAGGATACTGTCTGTTAATGACTTGTCATAGCTATTCAGACTGCTCAAGAAAAGGCACAAGAGAACTATTCTGTGTGTGATGTGGGGTTGACGATTAGCTACCACTTAACTAGCATTAGCAACTTGATCTTGAGGTAGTACATATAACAGACTTACTCTGTTTGGCAGTCTTTTTGAACATATGTTCAATATTCTGTGATAATGACGCTGCTGCCTGCTTTCTCTTCCGTCTCTCCTGCTCTTTTCGTCCCATATTATACACCACTGGATGCCGCCTCACAGATTTAAAAAACGTCAGTTGCTGTGCAGACTTGTCACATATCGCGTTCTTTTTGTAATAAAGTGTTATTTTAAATAATGCCCAACAATTTTAATCTGTCTCAAAAATAAAAAAAAATAATAATAATAACAAAAAAATTCTAGACCTTTGGCAGTGGGGGTGGGTCGTTCGAACAAAAAGTCTTCCCGTAGCTTCAAGAAATGACTATTTTTATCAATGTCCTTTCTGGTCTTTGAACGTGGCAGTTACATTGATGTCTATGCAGGTTTAGAAAACTTAACAAAAATATCATAATTTGTATTTTAAAGATGGAACAAAGGTTGTATGGCTTTGGAATGACATGAGGGTAACTAATTAATGACAGAATGTTTAACTATGACTTTTATGCCTTTCAACCCTTGAGATTTATGGCAACTGTGGATGTATGTATGTATGTATTTTGTAAGGGTGCCAATGTTCATCTATTTGATTCAAATGATTTAATTTATTATGTAGAATATGAATTGTATACAGAATCTTCTTTTCATGCATTTTCATGCAACCTTAATCACAGAACTACAGCCACAAATTACTGCAAAAAACTCTTTGCTTAGTGCATTTTTTCATTGCAGTAGAAGAAATGTGCAGTTTGAGACCTGAATCATTAGATTATTTAAACCGATTGACAGCCCTTGTAATTTGTATTTTATTCCTGTATGTGACAGGACTATATCCTGAAGATGTGCAAAAGTGATTTATATGTGGGCTTACATTAGCCTTGCAGACAGATTATTTGAGAAGGCGTGGGCACGTATTTCTTCACTTTTAATAACATACTGTCCTCTCTAGGATGTGGCTCATTTGGAGGTGCCGTTACTAGACATGATGATGCTGTGTAGAGAGGCAATTTACTTGTCTTTACGAAGATAAGTTACCAATGCAGTAGGCTGCTCACAGGCACCAATCTACTTTATCTTCCAGTTCGTCAAGCTCATGTCAGGTGCATCCCAGATTCTGTCAGTCTTCCCTCATTTGTGAGAATGAATAGACCTCCTTTATCTCTGTTATTGTCTCTCCAGCTTAGGATTCCAGGACAACAACAGTGCTAGTGTAAGTCAGGGCCCTGTTTTCATTATCACTACTACAATGTAGTGTACTATAAATTTTGTAAATATGTAATCACATTAAAAGCCCTTACAAAATATTATGATTGTACCATGGTACAATAACAGTTATCATGTTATTAGATGGTTAAACTGAGGAACTTTGGTAGTACTAATGTTGTTATCAAATAATTACATTTACATGCGCACGAATAATGCGATTATTTCCAATAATCAGAGTAAGCACTTGTCAAGAGCAAGCTTTTCACTCCTGTTTACATGCTTTTTTCATATTCTTATCCGCTAAGAATTGTGGTTAATTTTCTACTGCATAGTACACATTATGTCCTCAAAAAAGAGCAAAGATGTGTTACCTAACCACTATCCTCTGTTTACATTTATTTCACATCTAATGAAAAATTAAAACATAAACTTCTGTTTATATTCCATGCTATTCCAGCACCAATGTAATGTCAGTTCATTTGTATATGCTGCTGTTGATGTTTCTGGAGAAGAGTGTAGGAAGTTGTGTTTCTGAGTTTCCCCAGATATGCGATTCTTTCTTATCCGCAAAAGTTACTAATCTGCATTTTATTACAGGTGTGTGTCACGTCATTCATGTACAGCTATAGATGTGTCGGGGGAAATAGTAAGGAGATATTTAAAATAATTACTACGTTTTTTTCCAGGAGTTTGTGTCGCAAAAATGAATATGACATCTTGTCATATGTAACTTAGAAGTCATCTTAATGGATTAAGATTAGGTTATAATTAAGAAGTTTTTTGTTTTGCTCCTGTTCTATTAGTGAAGGCAGAAAATCACGTTTTGTTGATATTGCGCACAAATAAAAGTAGACCATTTACAGCTCCGAATGATGCATGTTACCTTTATCAGAAAAAAATACAACAAAGGCTATTTCGTTTCCACTGAAAGAATAAAAGTGATTGTGCTGGTGACTCCTGGAGCGAGCTTCCAGTCTCCGAACTTATGTGGATATGCAAGGCTAGCGCACTTTTATTATAGTGAGGTTTAAAGTTAAAATATTTTTATATGCTTGAATTATTTTAGTATGTAGGCTACATTGATTTTATTTAAGGCACGTCATGATGATTTGAAAAGGCATTAACTCACTTTCTGCCGCTTGGTCTTTACTTTTAAAAAACAAAAACGTATAGGCTATTTAACAAACAAAATTGCTCCAAACGTTTTTCTAAATTGACTTATAAAATGAAACGGAAAAATAATAAATTTGCCATTACACACAAAACTAAACTATTTTAATAGCCGAAATGGTAGTAAAAGCCATAAAATACTGTTTTTTTAAGCAGCAATACTGTCTATTATGATCTTAATCGCATTATTATAATCAAAGTATTGCATTAACATGAGGTAAAGTTTAATTGCAATATTGCCAAAATCTCATAATAATCGCATTAAGAGGGTCCATGTAAACGCACTCTCTGTTGATATGAACATAGTCACTATATTGTGTGTATTTAACTGACGTGACTGTCTATAAAGCAGCCAAAATAACCTAGTTTTATACTCCAGTCTTCATGTGGAGATGTCTCTCAGACAGCGTGCACGTTTAGATATCTTCACTTTCACCTTTGATTGCATTTCAGAGGCTTAAAAGCACTTGTTTTAAACCAAAATGCATAAAAACACATGCAAACGATACTTTTCCATTACCATCTAGCACAACAACATGGAGTAAGTGTGTAAAGTAAGTGATATCTCTATCGTGTCTCCCGGTATTTCGCATAATATGTAATTAATAATGCTGTTGATGAATTAGTGCCGTTCCTTTTAGAATAATTTCTAGGAATTGCTGTGGAACCATTAGCAGCCTCTCAACCCATCAATCAATCATATCGCAGTGTCTTTCCTGGCAGTGTCTTCTAAAGAGCCTTTCCTGAAAGAAGAAAAATTGCAAAGCTTTCTGCTTTGACCTTCGGCTGCCTTCTAGAGAGTTGACTTTAACAGGAGGACACCAGCCAGTTTGAATTGTGTTATTAATTAGTAGCTGGTTTATAGCACCGGGAATTGCGGCGCTGTTGTCATCCAGGGACATGAGGAACCGATTAAGCGGGAAGGAGCTGCTTTGTTTGCCAGACCAACACAATGGCTATCTAGTGAAAATTAAATTAGCGTCATAACAATAGTAAACAAACGTACCGCATGCCACTGGCGTAATAGCATATGTCGAGAGATCAAAGTATTAAGACTTTCATCTTCACTTATGCTCACTTGTGCTTTCAACCCAACTGCAGTTTTGACACAGGAGCTGCAGCTCTCTAATGACAATTGTGTAATTAGTGCAGACACAATGTGTGAAAGATGACATGGACTGTGCTATAGTGTCACTCTCAATACAGACCAATTACCAGCCTCAGAATAAAGCAAGACAGACGTCTAAGGTGGGCGTCTTTTTGAGGCTCCACTTGCACCCCTTGCATCTTCCTGTGTCAGTTCTTTGTGAGCATCTGAATGCTGGGGACAAAAGGTCTGCTGATTGATGTGGATAAGTGTACTCACTGTGCACCTGTGTCCCTGACAGAACTCCATGAAGGTGATGTTCAAGTGTCTGTGGAAGAACTGTGGGAAGGTCTTGAGCACAGCTGCCGGTATCCAAAGGCACATCCGAACCGTCCACCTGGGGTAAGGCACCTGTGGTATCACAAGAAAAAGTCACTACAAACAATGCAATATATTTTAACTATTTTCAGCGCAAACGTGGCTCCTTTCTGCACCTTATTTGTCTTGAGCATTAATGCTAATAATGTACCATTAAAATTTTAGCAATGATGTATTCAACTGATCAAAAGTACCAGTAAAGACATGTATAAAATAAATCCTTTATTTATTAAAGAATAATAAAGAAAAAGATGCTGTAAATACAGCTTTGCATCATATTTCATAATATAATAAAATAATTCTTATCATATTTACTATCAACTGTATTTTTGATCAAAGAAATGCACCCTTAGTAAACATAAGAGACCTTTGTCCAAAAATAAAAAAAGACTCTAACCAAAATGTAACCGCTTAATGGTAGTATATTTACTGTATGTAAAATTAAATCTATAAAATGTGGGAAAATTGTTAAATAACAACAGATTTTTGTCATGTTCAGTCAGTGCACTTCCTTATATATCCACACAGATATTTTTGTAATCATGCTTGAACCTTGAAAAACCTAAAACATTAGCATGAACACACAATAAAAGACTCGAGATCTCTTTAACATTGACATTTCTAAGTAAAAAAAAAAAATTCCTAAGTAGGTTTCTTATGAGACAGAAACATTCACATTTTTATTGTGTTACACCATCTCTTGGCTGACATCCATCTCAGTGAACTCTGGATAGCCTATAGTGTGAGATAAGAGACTGCAGCCTGCTCCTGATTCAATGTCAAAACACGAGACTAATTCCAGCAGGATTATCACCACGCTTACACTATTACTGCTAGGCACAAAATAATGGCAGCAAAGGCCAGATGATTGCGCAGGAAGGTTTATGTTTCTCTCAGTTGAAGTCTAATTAAACCATGCAAGTGTCAGTACTGCCGGAGGATTTCTAAGAAGATCTCAATTTTCAGAAATATGGTTCAGTAGAAGGGCATGAGAAATGCATAACTGTTAAAATATTTAACATATCATGCACACATCAGTGAAGGTATGTCCAATTATAATATGTGAAGTAAAATGTTGTACAAAATCTTACTATTGTAGTTTCATAAATGAGTTATGAAATCAGTCCCAGACTGTGACAGGATTGGCTGTATAGTATAGTGCAGAAGTTTTAAATGAAAGCAAATCACTGTGTCAGTATGTAATGTTTGATTGGTCTCTCTTCAGGAGGAACTGTGACTCAGAGTGGAGTGACGGAGAGGAGGATTTCTACTACACTGAGATCAAGCTGAACACCGACTCTGTGGCGGATGGTTTGAGCAGTCTGTCTCCTGTGTCCCCGTCTGTGCTGTCCCCCCCGCCGGGTTTGGACCAGAAACAGCCGGATGGCACTAACGGAGCAAAAAGCGAGAACAGCACCACCACCCCTCTCAGCCGCTCTGCTCCCAGCGCACTCTACCTAGTGCATACAGACCACGCCTACCAGGTACAGTCCAGCCAATCCCACTGAGCTACGCACATTTACATAACATTACATCACTTCAGAGATTCACTCTCAGAACACAAATACCTAGTGACCTAGTATTTTTCAGTAATTTCAGAAAGCAAGCGGAACATTTAATATCAGCAAGACCTCTAGATATGATGACAGATTGTACAGGTCAACCTGTGCATAAAGATGCCCTTCAATCACAATAAAAAGCATGAAAAGGTCATACGTGTGGAGAATTATAATAGTATTATGTTCCTTTTGATCACATACACTACCATTCAGTACTTTGTTTTTTTGAAAGTCTCTTTATGCTTACCAAGGCTACGTTTATTTAATTAAGATACATTAGAAATAGTAATATTGTAGAATATTATTAGATTTTAAAATAACCGTTTTCTATTTAATACATTTTTAAATATAATTTATGACGACCAAAGCACAAAAAACATAATCACTTGAAATTAATAAAATATATTTTCATATAATAATAATCAATAGCAAGGTGACCAATAAAGGAAAGCCTATTTTTTGAACACTATATGCTGTCAAAGTGGTTATTACACACATACACCCCAGTTATAATTGCAGGCCCATAGTCTAAAGTTTATCAGTGTGAATGTCACTCTACAGGCCACAGCCCCTGTCACCATCCCCTCCACCAGCTCCTCTGGCTTCACCCCCTCCAGCAGCAGTTTCAGTATCTCCTGGCAGTCCCCACCCGTCACATTTACCGGCACCTCTGTGAGTACACACACGTTCCTGTGCCCAACACACACACGCACACACTGAACTCTAGTGTGCCTTGCTATAGACTGTCCCTTCATATGCACACAGCAGTCCTGACCGACTGTGTTTTATAATTGTGTAGCGATTTATCTCAGTTCAGCCTCTCATTTGATGTCAGATCATTTAAACGTGCAAACACAACTGAGAGATGCGAGTCAGTTTTAACATGTATCTCAACACTGATACAACCGTATACACACATGCTCACAAAAGTAGCTGAACAGATTGAATTTTATGCACAGTGTCTCTATAAATTGTGCGTTGAGATTTTTATGACAGGAAATGGATGAAAGATGTCTTTGGCCTTGTGTGAGGGACTCTCTCTGTCTGACTGCAGGCCTCTCCCACTCACAGCCGGACGCAGGGTTTTGGGGAGCAGCGCTCTCAGACCATTGCAGTGCTCTCGTCTCCCCCCAGAGCTGCAGGCTCACTCAGGTACAGGCTTAACTGCACTTCCTTTGAGTGTTAAATTAAGAGTTTCGCGTCAGAAGAAGTGAGCATAGTAAAGCCAAGGCTGTGTAAAATGGTGAGACTTGAAAGCTGGAGGTGTGGCTCTTGTAGGGAACATTCTTAGACATTTTATGAGTGTCCCGAATCTAGTCGCACATCATAAACTCTTTCAGTAGTGTGGAAAAAGTGCAATCAATACATTATTCTCTCTGCTTACTTGATATGATGCCAGAAGCATGTGAAAAGTCCATAAATCCAATATGTACATATATAGTCCATAAATCCAATATATACATACAGGATATATATGTATATATTGGATTTATGGACTTTTCACATGCTTCTGGCATCATATCAAGTAAGCAGTTTTCTAAATTCCATTTTAATGTTTCGATTAAATTAATAACAATTATAAAGACTTATAAAAATTATAAAAAATGTGCAGGATTCATATTTAAATAATATTCTGGTATATTGAATTTTGATTTAAGTGTACTGACATACTTTTTATATTTTCCATCCAAAATTTGGCAAATTCCATCAGATTCCACATTATATATATACAGTAAATTCCCTATTTCTGACTGGATTATTTAATTATGGAATTAATTTAATAAAATGTTTTGTAAAATGTTTTCTCTGGTATGTTTATAAAACGTGTTTTTTTGTGTGTTTTGTGTCATGTGTTGTGCAGTAGGAAGTCACGAGGTGAGGGAAAGAAGTGTCGTAAGGTTTACGGCATGGAAAACAGAGACATGTGGTGCACGGCCTGCCGCTGGAAGAAAGCCTGCCAGAGATTTGTTGACTGAAACAGCTGCGATGGCTTACACACAAAAACAGGGTGGGCTTCCTTTGCATGCATAGCATAATGAAATACGTCCTTTCTCTTTCTTACTGACCACAGACCCACCCTGCTTCACCTTAAATCCACATGGACTTCAAGAGTCAAACCCTTATGCATTCCCTGCTAAACCAATGGACGCAATCCCAATTTTTGCAGATTTCCAACTTTCCTTTTGAGGCGAATTGCTTTACCCTGCAAAAAAAAAAACAAAAAAAAAACTTGTGATCCATATCTTTTTGTTTGTGTTCAGTATACCGCTTTAAAACATTCTTGTCAGTTCCTACAGGACCAGTCAGGGCAAGACCAGCCTCTGTCCATGCTCTTTTTAAAAGAGAAGAAAGCTCTCTTTCAGACTGTTTAAGTGCTATAAACTGGAGAAAGTGTTTCATTTTCCATGGGCACATTTTCACATTTCTCCTGCCCATTTTACTAAAGGTTAAGGGTTGGACAGCCAGAAAACCCTGTCTTCTCAAGAATGTACCGCCACAGGGGTTATTCCTCAATGCAAAAAAAAAAACAACAAAAAAATAAAAATGGGAAGAGAAGGACTTCCAGCTCCCCCTTTCAGTCGTACTGACACAAGCAATTGCACCTACAAAGGATGGATTTTATATCTCTGGTTTTATATTTGCGTTTACCAATAGGACATTTCTTTCAGGGATGCGATCAGTAAAAGCAAAACCAGCAGTTAGATTTAACAGCAAAGAACTCAGTGCTTTTTGTCACAGGAATACCTTCTTGCTACCAAAAAGGTTTTTTTTATGTGCCATTTTCCTTTTTTGTTGCTTTGTGGGTAACTGACTTCAACAGAATGAACTACAAAGACTGCGATCATTAAAACCCAATGGCACAGACTCGCATCACAGTCAGCGATCGCAAGAACCAGCCATTCAGGCAACCTCTCCTTCCCATCGGACTCCATCTGCAAGAATGAACTGCATTCATATTAGAGCTATGTATGAACTGTGGTGGTTTCACTCCACAGTCTGTTGCCTAGAGAGGTTCAACCAACAAGCCCAAGTAAAGAAAACTCTGCAAAGTGGATAATTTTACCTCTGAAAGGTGAAGAGCTCTTTACCTCTCACCGTTTCCTGACCTCACAGGTTCAAGTAGGAAGTAATAAAAATAGCAAATGCCACATCTACTCCAGCACAGGAGCTGGAAGCACTCAGATGTGGTGGTGTTATTCTTCTGTAGTTGGTACAGTATCGTGTAACATGGCAGAACACTGGTCACAGGAGGAAGGACGCCTTTTCACGATGGGCTTCTTTGCAAAGGATGACCAGAAAAATCCTGCTACGCCAACACTTGGTTTGGCTCTTAAGGAATATGGCAGCTCGGTTGGCAATCTGGCACTGTTTTGGTGGCTCTGATACAGTCTAATATGATATCATCTATGTAACATCAACACAAGCTAGTTAACTCGTAAACCTGCAAACAATGCTAATTGTGATCAACTCATTGTCTGTATCATTTGTTCATCACACTGTTTTCCTTTCACTAACTGTCCATATGTGTATATAGATATGGTATATAGTATAAAACCCCCAAACAAAGTGTTTTATGCCCATCATAACAATTGGTTTTATTGGTCGAATGGCTTTGTTCACATTGCAAATTAATCAGATTTGATTTCAAGTCTGATTTCAATTATTAGATCTATTTTTTGATAAACACCAAATTTCATGTGGTCTTGATATGGAAAAAACAGATTTTAATTTAATTTCATGGCAAAAATTGATGCGATTGTTCTTTTATGTGGTCTTTCATTAATTCAGAATAATAAATAAATAAATAAAAAACAATGGATTGACCAAAAAAAAAAAAGAAAGAAAGAAATCTGAATTTTGTCTGTGAATAAAGCCAGACACTAGACCAACAGGTAAACACTTTAAACTGCTGCTGGTTTAATAGAAAAAAGAAAATCCAGAAACGACCTAGAGTTCATGATTGTTTCTGTATTTTAATCTCCAGTTTTCCTTAACTCACTTTCTGTTGACACACTTCACCAGATCTTGCAAGGAAAAGGTCTCCAGGGCCTTGCATGTTTGCATAAGACTAGAGGCAACCTGTTTGTAAAAGCACAGCTATGCTGAACCACACACCAGCACCCATGGGCTCTAGCACTCCAATTCTACTCCAATTAAACTTTTTGTGATCTCATGCTAGACATAAAGTTGAAGTTTCAATAATTAAATAGCTGCATATTTCAGCCCCTCCGCTGGTGTGAGGAACATCTCAGAGGCTGCTGCTTGTCCCTCCATTCCCTTCCTGGTGCTATTTTAGACCAAAGGGTCTAAGAGATCTCACAGGCGTTTTAAGTAAGAGGGCAAGCTGATGTCTACAGTTGTTTACATTCAGAATTAGGGTAACTCTTTTCATCACATTTCCTACAAATAAGACTTTTAGGAAGTAGGAAGATATTTCTAAATGTTACCTACAAATGCTCTTGCCTTGGATAAGCTGTTATGTGAAGTTAAGATCACGGTGCACTTGGTTTCTTATGTTGTTTCACACACCTGTCACCATGGTGCTTATGTATTGGCTGCAGTTTTGTTAGCTAGGCCACGGTGCATTACTCGTGTTCATTAGGGGTGCTAGTTTTCTTGAGCACAGGCCTTTGTTTTGTTGTACAACGTGTAATTTAACATGCACACGGTGCATATCAAGCTGCAACATGAGTATGGCGTGTTTTCACCATTTACTTTCTTTATCGCCAACTTCGTACACAGGCTAAACAGTATATAATGTACCTTCAATACATATATAAGCTACCTGGTAAACAGTATTTAGGACTAGTGCTGCTCACAAATACTTACTTGGGTCCATGTCTCATAGTAAAGCAGTACAAAGCTTTTAATGTTCAGATCCAGCAGGATGCCGAGGTGTTAGCCGTCTTTGCTGAAGTAGTCTTCTCTGGTTCTGTGTAAACATACCATATAGGTTATTAACAACAATAACTAATAATGCTATTATATTACTCAAAATGTGTAACTGTTCTGATCGATATTCTAAGCTACTATAACACACCGGTGTACAGATCCTAGGAAACGGATTAAGATGCTTCCCGTTCTGAACTTTCACCAGGTCCAGAGTTTAACACGTTAGTTTAGCCGCTTTAAAAGATGCAGAAAAGTCTCGCCATCTCTTTTCCCATGCATCCATGTGAGGAAAATCTGAAAGTGCGATGTTAATCGGATACCCATATGTCTTTGGTTGGTATTAGTGTTGGATCTGTGCAGATGTTTAGAGTGGGTGTGCATATCCCATGTCAGACTGACCCAATCTGACTGTCTTAGCGTAGACTGAATCATTTGTGTAACTCCAAACCACCACTCAGCCATAGCCAGATGGCAGAAGGGCCACTCAGTAGTCTACTTACATAACTAGTCTGCGAAAAAAGAGGCTGTAGTCGAGAGGAACATTCCAGAATGCACATGTTAATTGTATTGTTATGACACAAAATGCTGTCATTGGACAGTATTGGCATTCTGCAATGCATACTACCGATAAATAGCTGCCGGGTTTCCATGGTATATGATCAGGTCATGTCTATCCTAGGTGGAGAGGGGCCCAGATAGGTTTTGTTTTTGTTTTCCATTGAGGGGGCCAGTCCCTCTGACCACTTTCAGGAATGTATTTGTATGAGAATATATAGGAGTCTGACTGTGCCTTGGTGAGGGCTGAGATTGTGCGTGGAGATGCACAGAAAAGCAAAGGAATGTTTCTGGTGTCGGCTTGTCTGAGTTCATCTTTTCGTCTGGATTTAAATGTGTGGGAGTGGAGGCCCCTTTTTTACTGATTTGAGGACTAGCTCTTGATTTTTGATGAATTTGAAGCTTTGTGATTGGGGGGTGTCTTTTCCCGGTTGTGTTTTGTACACAATTTTTAACTACAATATCGAAGGTGTTTTTGTCTCGTTGTTTTCATCTCTGGTTTTGGAAGCGCAGCAGGAAACGTTTAATCAACATTTCAAACAGGGGTTTGTTAAATACGGCTGCGTTTTAAGAACTGGGGAGCGTTTTTCTTACAAGATGCTTAAACAGTGAGATCATCCATTATTGTCAGAGACTAAAACTCCAGCCTAACAGATAGAACCATGCACAGAAGGCATTAATAGCATTATGAATGTTTCCATCATGTCTCTCAAAGTAGGGCTGCATGATGTGGGGGGAAGATTTCTGTGCATGTTTGTCATTACAAGATGATGGTAGCTGCATATTGACTTAACAAATGCACATTATAAACGACTCAAACTCCATGTTTATGTGGAGAAGCGTTTACTGCAACACTGACAACACCAGGTCATGATCTGCTCGTGTGTAAATGAACACTGTGCTGCGCTTTAGTCTAAAACACACAACGCATATATTTCGTAAATTAAATTTTGTGATTTGGTTATTGCATTAAGCCATTTCACGATTAAAGGTTTTCATTTTAATTAATCATGCAGCCCTATCTCAAAAGGTCTCAGAGATTAAACAGGGCATAATGCAACAGGTTTGTCTGAAGTCTTTTTGTTGTGAGTAAAAAAAACTGAACCTAACCGAAAATCCCAAACAAGTCGCTTTACATCTTGAAAATAAGATGCCAAAAGACACCTTGGGAATGTAGGCTCAATGCTCTGAATGGATTATCTCACTGCTGACCTTGTCAATCAAGAACCATGTTAACCTCAAGAACTCAAAGACTGTCGCACTGGATTTTTACACTTTTTCAAGTATTTGCTGATCTAAGTGTATTTTTTAAAACTGCATGTGCATGCCGAAGAAAACAAACAAAAAATATGATCTGAATTTATGAATGTTGTTTGTGATGTTTTATCTGTTAAAAAACAGGCACAGGGCAGGCAGGCTGCTGTTACTATAGGAATGACATGCAAAATCTACCCCCCCCAAAATAGTGTGGATAACGGAGCCTTAAATGTTGAAAACCACTGCATACGTTGCATAAAGCAGCATTTTTTCAGCATTTTTCAAAACATCTCTTTTTGTGTTCCAGATAAAAAGTCATAGGAGTAGGCAAACTACCATTTTTATTTTTGCGTGTCTATAACTTTAAGAGAGAGTGTTTGACTCTGATTGGCTGAAGCACTGATAGAAACTGCCACATTTTGCAGTCATTCCACCCGGTCTAGGATGAAAGCCAAATTTGTGTGTCTTCTTAGACCTTTTCTATTACTTAGCAGCATGTGCTCACATCTAGTGATTTTATAGGGGCCATAAAAACAAACAGATGCTGATGATAAATTACCAGCTTCTTACCATCATTGCACAGGCGATAATAACAAATGCCTGACAGATACTACATAAGCACTTCAAAATGATCTAAAAGAGAGGACCAGTTCATCTCAAGCACCATTGTAGTCAGCCCAAACTGTGCTTTTTTTATTCTTGGTTCACACATTTCTGTCCCATTGTCTGTTCCTTTGACATTCCTGATTTTATAAGTACTGTTTGATGTTAAGAACGGGCATCTGATGCAATGCGCACATGATGGAAGTCTTCTGTGTAAAGAGAAAAAGTGAAAACTCAGGATGTCTTCACCTTTGCATGCAGCTGCTAGCAGAAAAAAATGCAGCACTTGAGTTGTAAACCACAAAAAGAGGTGACCCATGCCATTTACCAAAATTATTATTTTGACCAGTAAGCAATGTCTAGACTATATTCAACAACTGTGTATTACTCGTTATTGCACACTAACTATATGTATATTGAAGCTGTGCATTGAAGAAGGTACTTGACATCTCTATGCCAATGTGAAGGATAAAGTCATTGATGGGGAACAGATTTTATTGTAGATGCAATAGCTATGAATAAATGGATGATATATTTATATGATTATAAAAGAAAATATTGTTATCCTGAAAAGGAACACACTTGAATTTGGCAGGTCAATTGAAAACAACAACAACAACAACAACAAAAGGCTTGATTGTAATATATCATGCATATAACTTTGTGACATTAGCACTAAGGAGGACTGAGGATTAAACCTAAGTTACAGTTAGGTTAAAATTCAACCAAAAACCCAAAGATTATTTCTCAAATTAGGCGTGATATATCACAGCAAATAGCAAATACTTTATATAAATGTCACTTTAAATTAACGTAAAATGACAATAATAAACGTTGGTGAATTTTTGTGGGCAAAGTTGGCTTGTTGTCATTAGTGCCATTAACTTACCGATCACTTCCAAACCAAGCAGCTCTATGTAAACAGAATTTTAACTAACTTAGAGACCATTTTTCACCTGACGCAATCCCTAAACAATTTTCCTAAAAGCTTGAAATGCTAGTGACATGTTGTATTTTTGCCACCACCTACAAAGCTCATTCACACACAGAACAGGTTATGTCGTTCAAAAACGCGAAGAAGGCCCAACGAAATTAACACATGGCTTCAAAACACTGTCAATGGGTCGGTGTAGAAATTTTTGCACTGGAAATAAAAATGGCGCCGCGAGTACATGCGTTTCTTCTATTTCTCAGCGCGGTTTCCCCAAAACAAGGCAAACCCGCGTTTCGTGTGAACGGCCCCTTATTAAACGTAAAGTGTTGTTTATCTGCGTCTGTTGGGGATGTAGATGTCGCCTGACACACACTGACCTGTATTTGAGGTGATGAGATAGATGAGCGGCCCATCTCAACATTAATAACATTTCATCCTAGGTTTAATACAGACGTCGCGTGCCAGGTCAAGCTGAGTGCGTCGCACTGACGTTTGTTTCCCGCATTCATTCTCAGGCTCACGTGCGTAATCCCAGCGGGGCTTTGACCTCACTGGCTTTGCATCTCTCTAAACCCATCAAAAATGCTGCCGAAAGATGCGAGGCGCAGGTTTCAGAGGTTCAGAGGGTTTTCTTAATGACGACGACTGCTGCTGAAGGCTGTCAGGCGGCAACAATTAATGAAATAAAAACAAATGTAGCCCCTATTGTAAACGGTGTCAAGTATCAGCAGAAACGAGGGCCTTAATTAGAGGATATTTTTAAGGCTACGTGCCACTATATTTTGTCATTGTGAGTGTCTAGTCTGTGTTCACTCGGAGACAATTATGCAATTTTATGCTTTAGTGCACAGGTTTACGCGGCAACACCTGACAAATATAACTCATTATAGACGGAAAGAAATTATTTTTACATTGCTGGCATTTACGCGCACTAGTCTGGATAGAGGGAGCTGATGATATTTCATTATCTGGACTTGATATAGAATATCGCAATACATTAACTGAGAGCACTTGCTTTATGTACAATGTCTTATACTGTTTATCTAATTGCACCGTTTTGTTTCTCCTCGTTTCCCCAAAGTTCAATAGATTTTAATCTCCTTCCTCCTGAGGGAGAGACACTTGGTGACTGTTATTATTATCTATCTCACTTGTTGGCTGTACTAGATTTTACTCCGAGCTGTGTGTAAATAGAAACTGCCATTGTAATTGTGCTACGGTGACAATGTTTTGGTGCTCGTCAAGTGCCGCTGTTGTTGTTTTCTTTGGTGTAACGACCTTTCCAAGGTGCCTGTGTTCATATGAGCCCCTGGTTAATGGTCATGGAAAAATAAAGACGATTTTTTTTCGGCAGCTGTTTACTATACATTGTCTGCTGGTGTGTTTTTATTAATCTAGTAATAGTGCTTATTTCAGAAACTGGGCTTGATTATAATAGATTGCAGACTGAATTGTTAAAAGCCAATTAGCAGCCTTGGGTCATACTGTGTTTAGGAACAAAAAAAAGAAAGAAAAGCACACAAAGCTTTTAAGTTTATGAGTATTTGCAGACCCAGGCCTTTTCTCTCCACGTCAAAGACTAATTAAATAGCTTGTAGGATATTATTTATGAATATTACGGTTTCGAAATGCTGTCTGGGAAACGGTTTACGCAAAACAATAATAATTTCTTAGTTATTATTAACTGTCTATACGTTTATTAAGAATTTAACATCCACGTACTGTAAAAATACAAAAATTAGCACATCAATACTACATGGGCAATCATGTGTGAACAAAATGTAATGCATTCCTAAAGACTAGGTTCGAAAATGACAAGCATACTGTTTCTAGAGCCACACTCATAGAACAGTGTATTACTTTTGCTTATTTGGGGGGTTAAATCACTATATAAACAACTCACTTCCACACAATAGATTTTAATTTTAATAAATATTGACCGCCATATATATATATATGTATGTATATATGTATATGTATATATATTTTTTTTACATTAAACAATTTCCCCCCAACATTAAAAAATTATATTGACGTAGAAAAGTAACCTTGAGAAAGTAATCATTAGGGTGCCATCTAGTGTTTTGTAGCAGTTCTACAGCTGCACTGACTTCCTGCAACATGTCACAGAATGACTGCTGGACAAAGACAGTATGTAATGTGCTTTATTAGACATCAGACATACAAAGAAACAACAATTTGTATTTTTTGCTTAAAGTAGTTTTAGTCTTTCAGGAGGCTAATTATAAATGAAAATAAGAGCATATTCAACTACTACACCAGTAACCAAGGACAAAAAGCATTCAGCATAAAGCAACATTCATATTTAAAAGATGATGTGAGGAAAAAAGATACAAGCAACATCTGAGCGACAGCATGACTGGAGTGAGGCAGAAGGGGCACAAATTAAAACATTTTTGGTCCCACTGGAAATTTCCACCCTCCATGTAGTATCTCACAACATAAAACACATAAAACTTTGTTTTAAACAGATATCTTACAATATTCCATATTTTCCAAATTAGTATTATTTTTATTTTAGATGTCAACACTAGATCTAGAGCGACTGATCAGGCATGTTGAACTGAAACCTCTGTAAACGTCTTTATATGGATTATTTCTTGCAGCAGCATAGCAGCAAGCATAAAATATTTGCCTATCTCTGTATATCAAAGCAAAATACAAAAAACTGAATCACTTAAATTATGAAGCGACGGTGAAATATTACCATATGAGAACTCATCTGCCAGTTAAGTACCATCAACCTGTGCTCCAAAGCCTTTAGCAACTCCTACCTTATTACACATTTTAGCTACACTCTGTAACAATTTCAATAAAAATATATATATTTTTAATTTTGCAGTCTTGAAAATGCCACAACAGCAGGTACTACAGTGTAAGCAGCTCCATGAACTACACGAACAGTGCTTGTAAATATTACTAAATTGCACTTGAACTAATGCTAACGGTTTAACACTAACACTGCTTTTCAGCTGTGTTAAAGAGTTAATAAAAAACAGGGAAGTAGTATCAAATAGTCTAAGATTATGACATCTGTCATTCTCATAGTTTGTCCTGTTTTCTGAGTGAAAAAAACTAAGAAAGAAAGAAATACAGCAGTGGTCAAATTAAAAAGCCATCAGAAACACCATTAAAGTGAGATTAAACCTCCCTAGTTTCAGCAACAGAAGGCACTGGGATCTTAGCTGTGTGACTTTATTAATGCTAAACAATAAAGAAATTAAGTCACAATGCGCGTACACTCAAGTCTGCTCATTCTATGACACAAACTCTCTAAAGCTAAATCAAGAAAAAAAAGGCAAGAGCATAACATACTTACTATTTGATCATATATAATATTAATGCTAATAATACACTCAGTATACTTTCTATGGAAATCTCATAGTTTAACGTATACACTTTTTGGCATTTGTTTTAAAAATGGAAAAATTGAAACTATAGGCAGAGAATTTTGGTTAATTTGGCTGGCAACTTTAAGTAGTGGGATGTGCTACATACAAAAAGTCAAATACAATTACATATTTCGACTAATATATATATATATATATATATATATATTAGCCATCAGATATATATATACTGTATAAGACTTTAGATATTTTCTTTAAAATTGTCAAAAGAAAATTTTAGGGACTACTAAGTGACAGCCTGTGCCTCCCATGTAGGCAAACCTAAAGTTAGGGGTCAAAGGTCAATGCTGCTGTGGAATGAGTAATATTGTGCTCTGACAGTGCATGAGCGAACATGTATATTATATTCTGACAAACACTGTTCCAGTGTTGGACTACCACGTCCCGTCTGAAGATCAACCAGACTCCAGTGGAAAATCATGGCCACAGAACAAAGCTCACTGTGACTATGTAGAAGTACCGCTGTGAAGTGAAAAAGGGAAAAGAAGGAGAACGAAAAGTGGAGGGGTTGAGGGTTGATCCTTAGTGCGTTTTTTGATCTGGTGTACAAGTTCCCTCCGGGTGTTCAGCCACTGGCTCTCCATCGGGTGTGGATTCAGAAACCTCTTCAGTATCGCCTGTCGATGGCACCGGGCTCATCTTGGTCTGTCAAGCCAAAAATGAGGTTGGGGTTGTTAGCATTTTCACCTCCCAAGCACATTGTAGATATAATCAGTGTTGCTGTACCTTTAAGGTTTCCACTTTCTCCTCAAATGACTTGAAGGTGGGTGTGTTTCTGCAAGAGACATGATATGGAGACTTCACACTCGATATGATACAAAAACAACAACAAAAAAAGGGTGTGGTATTATCAATGATTTGCTTATTCATCTGCCTAATCAAAATCAAGCATTCCTGTAAAATACGGAGGCTTATGTGGGTCTGTCAGAACTAATTCTTACCTCATCACCGGCATGCTAGCTGAATGCTGTATGGAGCGTATACTATCCGTCAGCAGTAAAGAAGAGCAGACAGGAGTTAGCCAAAGCCATGAGTACCAGGCACATTAGAAGAGGGAAATAAAGCCATGCACCTACATACGTCTATGAGTTCATAATGAGCATGAAAATACACCTCAGCCCTTCATGCTGTGTGAAATTGAGTAAGAGTCTAAGGCTTTAATCCATCAGGGGTTTAAGACTTTATTACCGGTATCACTGACACGGATTCACACCACAGCTGGGACGCCCAGTTTGGATGAATAGGGTGTGTGAGAGAATTAGCAGAGAATAAACAGGGTTTAAGCACGTCTGCATCAGTGTCAGAGGGGATGATATGTTCACCAGAGCGACAGCCAGAAGACTGATAGATTTGTGTGAGACACAAGCACATGTACTATGAAGGATGCTGAGAAATAATGAGTGATGATGCTGCTTTTTAGACAGAAAGCAGGAGGAAAACCAGAAAACCGCATAAGTCTGATGGGAAATTATTGACTCAAAATCGTTTGCACAATGCTTACAGGTATAGTACACCCAAAAATTAAAGTTGTCATCAATTTACACCAAAACTTGGCTCTTCTGCTGAAGAGAAAAAATAAGATATTTTGTAATGCATTTTTCTTTTCTTTTTTTTTTTTGTTCATGCAGTTAACGTCAATGAGGTCCAATGTAACTTCAGACTCCACCGATTATTATTGTATGGTAAAAAAAGCAGAAGAAAAACAGGCATAAATGCTTGGAGCAAATGATGACAATTTTTGGTTTTAGGTGACCTATTTTGAACCAAAAAAATCCAAAACTCTGAGTTGCAAATACTAATTTAACATGTGCATTTGCACACTAAAGCAGAGGTTTAAGAAGAAAAGGTATGCATGCTTTGAAACAGTGAAAAAAATGGCAGACTAGCACTACTTCTAAATACATGCCACACTATAAACCATTCATCACACTACTGAGAGGTGTAGCAGCCAAAATAACCGGCTTTTGTTTGAAGCCACTGTAAACAGTCTTACCCAAAAGAATTGGAAAATGACTGTAATCTGTAAATGGCAGAGGTGTCATTAGCGAAAACAGTTAACAATGTTGCCAGCGTTGCAGCAAGAGTGTCGTAAGATGGTGAAATCGAGCAAATGTCAGATCCTTAGACTTCAGAGTATGATGTGGGTGTCTGTGGTTAATGGTTTTATTCTATCTCAATTTTGGTAATTCCATTGTGCGGGGGAGTACAATTCAGTCCTTTGCCTTTTTGTCCAGTAGTGTTATGCTAAAGGGATGTGTATGTGTATGTGTAAGTGGTGATCACACGTGACTACATTCACACAATCTGTGTTTGAAATCGACAAACGTATCGACTCTTAAAATGTCCTACAGAATCAGAATCTAGAAATGAAAATAGTGACAGAATAAGGGGAAATATCGAAATGTTCAATTTTAGTCAACATTTATTCACCCTCATGTTGTTCCAAACCAGGAACATCATCTTTGAAACACAAATGAAGAACCTTCTGTCCCTTAATTTAAGGTGTATTCTACCAAAATAGAGATAATAGAGATTTAAATATCCCATATCAATCAAGTGGCTTAACCCAATGCTTTTCTGACAAGTCAAACAAGTACATTTAAGATTCAAGGTTTAATGGCGTCTGCGATCAAATCTCTTCTGAAAACTTGGATAATGCAGTTTTATTGATATGGATTACATTTACAATTAAGTTTTTAAAGAATAAAAGTCTAGGTGCAATGGACTTAGAATAGTGGGACAGAAATCCCTTAGGTTTCATTCAAATATCTTCAATTGTGAATCAAAGGTTACTTACTGGTTTAGAATCACATAAGAATGAGCAAATTGTAACAAAAGTTTCATTTTTTGCCTAAAAAAACATTTTAAGAGAGCAGTTTTCTATTCTAAACACTTTAGAATCTTGGAAATCCTCCTTTCTGATGAAAATCTCCACCCAAGCTTTATCTGGAAGTTTGGCTCATTCTCTGACCACATAGTTTCCAAATTTTGCTATGAAAATGCAGTCGTGACTCTTCCAAATTGTCACTTTAGTTATTAAAAGGCAATTTTCACCCATTTTTTCACCCATTATAGTCACTCTGTATAACATAGGCCTATTTTTAACTCCAAATATATATATATATATATATATATATATATATGTGACCCTGGACCACGAAACCAGTCATAAGGTAAAATTTTACAAAACTGACATGTATACATGACATGAAAGCTCACTAAATAAGCTTTCTATTGATACATGGTTTGTTAGGATAGGACAATATTTGGCAGAGATACATCTATCTGAAAAACTGGAATCAGAGGGTGCAAAAAAATCACCTTTAAAGTTCTCCAAATGAACTTATCAATTCATTTTATTGATCAAAAATGACATTTTGATATGTTTACAGTAGGAATTTTACAAAAAATGCAATGATCTTTACTTATTTTCCTAATGATTTTTGGAAAAAAAATTCATTAATTTTGACCCATGAAATGTATTTTTGGATATTGCTACAAATAAACCCCAGCGACTTAAGACTGGTTTTGTGGTCCAGGGTCACACGCATATATATATATATATATATATATATACACACACTCCCAAATATATTGGTTAAATGAATTCACTTTAATTTTAATTCTGAAGCGTGGTTTACCAGATTACATATGTTATGAGCATTTATAACAGCAGCTGTTTATGTTGACTGTGGTAAGAATTGAAATAAATCTGCCTCTGTGTGAATGTAACCAGAGTGGTTTTGAAAGGATTAATAGGTATTAGTGAGTATTCATTCAGGTGCTACAAGGTCAAAAGGGTACAAAGGGGTGGTTTGATCGAAGTTGGCCAAGGGTTAAATTTTCCATCTTACCTCACATCCTCTAGCTTTCTGGTAATGGCTGAGCCCACGCTGGAGAACGCCGTCGTCGCCTTCTGACCCACTTGGGACAGGGTCTCTGAGGTCTTCTTATACCTGTCCAGCACAGATGGGTACAGTAAACTTATACAACATAACCGTAAAACACAAGATCATGTCATTCTAACAGCTGGAGTGAGCTAGTAAAATCAAGCATGTTCACAACTGCACGTCTTTAATGCAATTCAGCCAAACGGGAAGTGTGAATTGCACAGCAGAAGCATTGACAGATGGAGTTCCTCCGCAGCAGTGTGAGAGGTGATGGGCGGCACGCAGATGCCTGAGGCGAGAGAGGGCACGTACGCAGTGGAGGTGGTGACATCATGCCAGCCTTTGCTCAGGTTCTGTTTGAACTCGTTGAGTGGAGTGATGCCCAATTTCCGCTTGATGTCCGCCACCTGCTTCTCCTTGGCCGCCAGCACCTGAGAAAGAGTCTGGATTTCGTCTTCCACCTGTAGGGAAACAAGATAGAAGATCTCATCTGACATGGAAAATATGGTTAAGTGAGGTGACTCTCATTCAAAAAAATAAATAAATAAATAAATCATAAGGTCCAGTAAGAAGATACAGCATAGGATGAAATAGAAAAATAAAAGGAATTGTAAAAGGAGTACTTGGGAATAAACCACATTTGCTCCGGAGACAATCCCCTCTATTGAATAAAGCATTTTTGGCTGAAATATAACAGGACTGATAAAGCCAGACCTTTGCTAGTTCACTGTGCAGCTCTGACTGCTCTTCCTCAGTTAGGGCCATGCAGGGCGAACAGGGCACTGCATCCGCTGCATCTTCGCCTACTTCTGGGATAAAGTCTGGACTCTTAGGCCCTACAAAAATAAAAAACAAGCACAAACATGCACTGTAAAACACTTTAAGTTGATGCCGATAAATAGCTAGTATAATAATAGGTTGCAGGCTTGAACAAAGTGTGTCACACAAGTCCTGAAAGGTGAACCTAAATCATGTAGATTGCCCCCTGGTGGCTGGCTGCAGTATAGGTCATATTACCCACCCTCTCTACCTAAACAGGATGTGTCTCAAACTAAAAGACATTTTATGACTTTAGTATGTGACGCTGCAAATGAACTGCGAATTACAATTAGGAGAAATCAAATCAAATCAAAATATATGTCAAATCATAATTCTAAGAAACAAAGTCACAGTATGTGATGTAAACAGAATTATGAGGAAGTTACAATTACAGGAAAAATAAAAATAAATCATACTGGGAGACAAAAACAAGTGCTGTCAAGCAATTAATAATGAATAATTAATCCCATCCAAAATAAATTTTGTTTACTTAATATATGTATGTGTACTATTTATTTATTATGTTAATATTAAAATTCACACACATACCGTATATATTTTGAAAATATTTATATATTTATATTATTATATTTTACATCATATATAAATATATTTAATATACATACACGCACTGCCTGGCCAGTAAAAAAAAGTAGCCACTTGAATTTATCTAAGCAAATAGGTATGAGCCTCCTACTGGACAATTACTGCATGGGTGATAAGTTATTTAACCCCAACTGGTGCAATGAGTTGCTTCTCATTTCATAAACAACTATGTCAAAAGACACATTTCGTGGTAAAGATGTTAGTGTGTTTGAAAAGGGTCAAATCATTGGCATGCATCAAGCAGAGAAAACATCTAAGGAGATTGCAGAAACTACTAAAATTGGGTTAAGAACTGTCCAACACATTATTAAAAAGTGGAAGGATAGTAGGGACCCATTGTCTTCAAGGAACAAATCTTAAATGATCCCTTAAACGTTTGGTGAAATCAAATTGAAGAAAAACAACCATAGAACTCAGGGCTATGTTTAATAGTGAAAGTAAGAGCATTTCCACACGCACAATGCGAATGGTACTCGAGGGATTGGGACTGAACAGCTGTGTAGCCGTAAGAAAACCACTAATCAGTGAGGCAAACTGGAAAAAAAGGCTTCAATTTACTTGGGAGCATAAGGATTGGACTCTGGAGCAAAGGAAGAAGGTCACGTGGTCTGATGAGCCCAGATTTACCCTGCGTCAGGTTAAGAAGAGAGGCAGATGAAGTGATGCACCCATCATGCCTAGTGCCTACTGTACAAGACTGTGCTATGATCTGGGGTTGCTGCAGTTGGTCAGGACTAGAGATGAGTGGTTCTGGGAGCATGAGACATTATTTTTAAACATGGATTGGCCACCACAGAGTCCAGACCTTAACCCCACTGAGAATCTTTGGGATGTGCTGGAGAAGGCTTTGCACAGCGGTCAGACTCTACCATCATCAATGCAAGTTCTTGGTGAATGTTTGCAAAATGTTTGCAACACTGGATGGAAATAAATCGTGTGACATTGCAGAAGCTTATCGAAACAATGCCACAGTGAATGCATGCCGCATTCAAAGCTAAAGGCAGTCCTTCGAGTGCGAGACCTTTTTTTTTTCCTCGGCGAGGCAGTGTATATATATATATATATAAAAGATATTTTTCTTAAATATATATATGTATGTGTTCGTATTTATATATACATAATAAATATACACAGTACAAAATATATCTTGGATGCAATTAATCCTTTGACAGCGCTAATATAAACATAATTATGAGTAAAAGTCACAAATTATGAGAAATAAAAAAAAGAGAGATTAAAAGACAAAAAATAGCAAATTTATCAGAAATTAAAAAAAATCTAATAAATAAATAAATCTAATTGTCTGACAGTTAGAATAACACATAAAAAAATTACAAAAAGTCACAATTTCCCTTTTATTATTTTTATTCTGATATAGAAATGTGCTTTCTTTGAGTGATGGCTGATTCTTCTTTTGATATAAACTTTAGCATCAAGTTAGTCTTAGTTCATATTAAGTTGAACTGTCATTCTGAATGTTACTGCTGTTAGCTCAGTGCGGTGGTGAGAAAGACTCTGGTTCTGATTAAGAGATCCTGTAGAGTCAGACGTAAGGCCAGAAGGGGAAAAGGAGAAACATGAAGGAAAGGGAGGAGGTCAGAGAGAAGTCATGCGTCAAAGAGCTTTAAAACTTTATAAAGGTGCTTGTCATGTGATGGACACCCACCCAAGGGCTCAAGCAAGTCTGGAAGTTGTACTTTGATGCCTCCACAGACAGATCATACTATGGAAATACTAAATAAATAACAAAACTCCAGGATGTCACCATTGAGTGGGCTAATAACTAGAAGGAAATGCCAAAAATTCAGCACTGTCAATCAAACTGACAACAGTATGACAGCCATGAGTGAACGGCTCTGCATTGCACTGTATATCCTACTGTAATATCATCAGCTGATGTGCTTGTTCTTATTCAGTTTAATCAAGTGTTTTAGTGCATCCCGTGATCATTGGATTAACAGAACAACCTAATACCTGTGTTAAACACAGATTCCAGAGCTTTGAAGAAACCAGCCTTTTCATTGGCTGGAAGAAAAAACAACTCCTGTCAATTTTATGGACCTAATTTTATGCCTATATTCAGCAGAAGTCAAATATGAGGTTTAAGTCGTAGCTTGCAGCTGGGAGTTTAAAACATGTTTCAGGGAGAAACTTAAAAGTTGCATCACATGAGGAGGGTGTGCAACTCATTTGTAAGCAGCTTGTTTGGTATTTCTGGAATAACTGGTAGGTTTGCCTCCCACTTTAACTCACCACAAAGGTAATTAGAAACAGACGAAAGGATCATTTATAGCTTGTTTGACATCAAAAAAACAGTACTACAGGTTACACACGAGGGGATGTCAAATATTTTACTTTAAAAGCTTAGGCCCGGTTTCACAAACGGGGCTTAGCTTAAGCCAGGACTAGACATTAGTTAAATTAAGATATTCAAGCAACTTT